>JAWNLB010000174.1:15187500-15787500 GCA_035041595.1 Drosophila basisetae
TTTTTGTTTGGTTCATTCTTTTTGTTGGTTTGTTGTTTTGTTGTTTTGTTGTTTTTAATACGTCTACCAAAAATGAGGGGCTGCTGGGGAGTATTTCATCTCTGCTGTCTCAGTGTCTCTCCGTTTATCACATGTGCGCCGACGTATTGCAGGATGATTGCTTTTCCGCCTGCTGCTTGTCGTCCGTCTCCTCGTCCTGATTCGCTGCCTGCTGCTGATTCTGTTCGGGTGAAGCAGTTGGAGTTGGCTTTGCGGCACGATTGGTTAGCTTGTGGAAGAGTTTGCGCAGAAGATTGCGCGGCATGGTCGTCTGGCGCTCGACAATGATTAGCTTGGTGGCGACACTGTGTATGGGCCCAAAGGCCAATGCCACCACGGTGCACGCCAAGCATATCACATTGTAAGGCATGCTGAAGTCGGGCGTGGGCAGCGATACAATTAACGCCTCAGTGCGCAATATCAGCGTATAAGCCGGCCGCGAGGCATTGTACGAGTCCCTGAATAGATGACCCTCAAGCGGCAGGGCCGTATAATTGCGACCCGTTGGCAGCTGACTGCTAATGACGGCAGCGCCAATATAATGTCCATGATTCGCATCCGGCGGATACTCCAACCATTTCAGCAGCAAATAGTCCACCTCAATGGTAATCAAAGCGCTACTGCGTGCGGGCAGCATAAATCCAATCTCAAGATGGGTGGACAGCTCACGCTGTTTGCCGGGCGCATAATGCAGCAGACTGAACTTCAGCTCCTTGGCGCCGTAATCGTGCAGGTGTTGCGGCTTGCTGCGTATGCGTAACGTGTGCAGATAGGCGTACACATACCAGGGCACCAGCTCCATCACGATGATGGGCAGGGCGTCGAAATGTGTGTTGGTTATTTCGGTGGCAATGCGTCCGCGCTTCTGTCCATTGCCCAGCAGATAGCGATGCGCATATAGCGGTGGCAACGATGCTCGCTCCTTGTTGCTGCCACTGCTGCTGCTGGACTTCGGCCCCACCCAGGCAATGTTAAAGAGCCGTGCACCTGGCCCTTCAAACTGTTCCTGCATATCGTATACAGCGTAGATGGCGGTGTAGCCACCACGTGTGCTGGTCACTTCGTGCTGTGGCGGCGGCACCAATTGAAACTGTTCACCCCGCTCATTGCGTTGCACATAGATCTTGCTGCTGCTGGCCAGCTCACAGTTGCCATTGAGGCCCATGCCGAACAGGCGACGCAATGAAAAATCTGTGCTGCTCTGCTCGAGCAGCTTTAAATCGTACACCAGATTGGCCGTTTGGGTTAGCTCCACGATGCAATTATTGGGATCATCGGTGTCGCACAGAGTGCGCACCTTAACGCCCAACGAATGATATTTTGTGTTGTGGACATAGCCAGAGTTGAGCAGTGTGGCCAAGCCCGAGGCACTGCCACAGGGCAACAGTTTCTTCCATGGTGTCAAATTCTCCGTGCAGACAATTTCGCGCGGCAGTGTCGCGTAGCGCACAAATTGTTGACTTCGATTTGCCGTGTGCATAAACTGTGGACGGAATATGTGCTTGGGCGCAATCGTATTGGTATTATCGACGAAATTCAGGGAGACACAGAGTACGCCCGAGAACACATTGGCCAGTTGCATCCATTGCTTGTCCACATCATCGTTGCTCAGATTTGGTGCACTAAACCAGGCCCACATTTCGGCGCCGCCAGTTGCCTCCACAATCGGATAGCCCCAACTCTCGTAGCGCCACAAGCCTTGCGTCAGACCAATATGCAGCTCCTTCACATCGTACGTTTGCAGCACTTCGGCGATGACGCGCGGCGTCAACTGTGTGTGATAAACTAACAGCCAGCATGTTTTCAAATGTGCGTCCGTGCGTATATGTGTGTGAGTAGTGTGTGAGCTGCTGCTACATTACTTACGATTGTTGCGGGTGCCATAGTGCCAGCGTGTGGTGAATTGGAAATATGTGTTTACATGGTCGCCGGCAAGCGGTCGCACCACCAGCTCTTCATGGAATTGCTCATCGGTGAAGTGTTGGGATTGGGGATTGATCAATGCCACAGCCGGGGGTGCAAGCGGCATGAACACCAGCAGCGGCAGCGGCAGCAAGAATGCCAATGCAGTAATCATTGAGAATCAGCAACAGTAATAAATATTCATTAATAATACTATGTAATTATCGTACAAATTAAATAAAGGTATGATGCGTTATCGATATATCGATATCATCGGTATTGCATCTGTTTTTGTTTTCATCGGCTAAATAGCTTTACTTTGCCTATTCTCAAATACAGTATTTTTTAAGTAAATATCGTATCGATTAATTTAAGCAATATTGAATGATAATATATATGAAATAGCCAATTTTATGGATCTTGTAAGTATCAATATACTGGGATTTCACTAGGAATAACATCTTTGCACATCTGGCCATGATCGATTTTAATTATGAACATCAGTTTTATTCAATTTGTGCATTGTCTTTGCATTTGCTGCATATGAGAGTTATATATTGCCCATTTTCGAATATTGTGACATCAGCGATAGGCAGCTGCAGCCGAGTTTGCATTTATTAAACGGGCACACTGACTTGCTCAAAATAAACGATGCCAATGCACTCGAATGCGTTGCAAAATCATGTGTTATAGTTAATATGCTGAAAGGAGCAATAAAAACACGTTTGTAGCTGTTTGATTTTATGCTTGTTTATTTATAAATGCTTCCTCAGATCCAACTGGCTTGCACACAATCGACTGTAGGCTAGATGATATATATATATCTATTTCATAAAATGTACGTGGCCAAATACCTCAGCTTGAATTTATTTATGTCTGCAAAATATAATTTTGTTACTTCGGTTAGAAATTCAAATACAGTGCGACGACAACAAAACCGTCGGTACCAAATTGTTCATCACTGCTCGTTGAGCAATTATGCAATCTTAGTAGTTTCGATATGAATTCTTGCAGTTGAAATTCGATTCGATTGTTGCAATATAGATGCAGTGGTCACACCGATCTGATGGCAGTGTGACCGCTCGCGCCATCTATCGTGTACTACGTTGGGTCACACTGCTTACTCAGGGTTGTCAGTTGTTAGAGAGCCGAGCGACTGTGAAGACGTCCGTGTGTGCTCATACAGTGCTCTCAGAATTTATATTTTTGGTAATTTTTTTTGCTTCTGGTATAAATTTATAAGTATTTTAAACAACAAAATCACGATAATTAAAGAAATTAACGCCGCAATAATTATTAATAAATAAAGAACTAGTTCAACGTATAATGCTGAAGGAAACAATTTATGCAAATTTCAGGCAGTTTTTTCCCCTACTGGCAGAGCAGCAAGCAAACAAAAAAGACAAATAAAAAACAAAAAAATGCAATTCCACATTACCGCGCGCACACTGCAAGCAGCCACCCAAAAACAACAACGATGAAATGCTTGTTTTGTTGTTAATATTACATGAAATTAAATGTATGAATCTCGTCATGAAACGAAAACAATAAACGTTCTCGGAAGCGACTCACATTTTTTGGCGATTGTACTTGGCACATATATAAACATATATTTAATAGCTACACATACATATATATATATATATATATATATATATATTCGTATGTACATATATATGCGTGTGTGAGTGTGTATGTATATGGGAGCAATTAATAAACATTGAAATATTTATGTTTGCTAAATCACAGTTTTTAATATATACATACATATATATAGATGTACATGTATATATAAATATATATAATTGCCACGAATATGAACAAATAATTATATCTAACCAAAGAGAAAAAAGCGTTAGCGTTTCTTTCATACAATTGAAAAAGAAATTGAAATTCGCGGAAGACAACACGACGACGATGAAGAAAGATTTTTACTCGCGTCGCGGTATACTTCAACTGTTTTTGAACTTTTATTGCGTTGCTGCTGAGCAAGAGCGCCAACTACAAAAGTCGCGCTGCGCAGCGGCCAACAACAACAACAATAAGTCGCCGCAACCAAAAGAAAAAACGATATGAAAACGTGCGTGCGAGTGGAAAGTGTTGAGAGAGCGAAAGAGAGAAAGAGCGGGTGACTTTAACATGCGCGATATGCTGCGCTCAAATGTTGCCCTTGTTGTCGTCTTCCTCTCTGATGAATGTATGTGTGTGTGTGCCTGTTTGTTGTGTATGTGTGTGTGTGTGTGTGTGTCGCGTCGTTTTCGCCTTCGCCGAGCTACGCGCTGCTTGCTCAGTGTACGCGTATTCCGTTTATCGCCGCCGTCGCCGTGTACTCACTGATTTTTCCATTTGCCATTTGTCATTGTGCTCGCAGCGAACTCGCCGCTCGTAGTCAGTCAGCCAGCCTAACCTAACCTACTGCTCCATACATACATACATATGTATATGCATATGTGTGTGATTATGTGTATATATTATGTGTGGCTGTTGTTCATTGTCTTCGCATAGTTTGCTTGCCGTTTTGCCAGTATTTTGTATTTTATCTAGCACACTTCTGTTAATTATTTGCTGGCGCAGTTATTTTTTTTAATACATATTCAATTTAATATCAATTATGCCAATTTAGCAAGAGCGTCAAAAGTCAAAGCAAAGCAAAATACATACGTACATATGACAGACAGACACACAGAGTTAGTCACCGTTGTTTGTTTGCCTGTACAAATCGAAATAGCTGAAATCAGGAATCATTTAGAAAACGTATGTAAGAATCAGCGGAACCCATAACAAAAAGAAAAGTGTACAAATACAAATACAAAAGCAAAAGTAACGGAAAGTTCGTAAACGACACATTATTCCTCTGCCCGCTATTGCTGGTTGGGTCTGTCGGCTTTATCTCGCCCCAGCAGCAATCACAGCGGAGCGAGCGAAAAGGCAAAAACAACGGCTGTTCGCCGAGCAACAGCAGCAGCGCAGTAGTCGTCGTCACGAACATATTTGAGAGCAGCGCTCAATCCAAGAGAGTAGCGCAAGCAAATTGCAAAACGACGCGCGACCTACTCTTAAAAAAAGGTGATTTTTTTTTTCGTTTATCTTAAATTCGTATTATTTATCATTATTCTTTTAATTTCCGTTTTAGTTTATACTACATAGTTGTAACTCCTCTGTAGGCTAACAAACTTGTAAATTAGCTTGTAAGTTTATTAATTGAAAAATCCGCAGCACCGACAACAAAAGTACAATGAAAAAAAACCCCCCAATAAAATTAGCAGAAATCAATCCATACATCATACATTCAAATATAATATGATCAACAACAACAACAACAACAATTTGTATCTGAAGACTACACGTTTCTGCGTACGGAATATTAAAAAAAAAAATAATGAAAAACTCAAGTTAAATAAACGTAATTTTCATTGCCTCTTTAACAAACGAAATACAAAAGCAATTACGCTGTTCGCTCTCTTTCTCTCTCTGTCTTTTGCTCTTTACACTTCCTCTCACTAGCAGCTAGTTGCCGATTTTTTTTTACACACATATTTGTATTTCATAACGACTGTGGCTGACAGTCATCATCACATGTGTGAAAATCGTCATATATGTATATGTATATATATATATATATATATATATATATATATATATATTCATATATGTGTATGTGAGTGTGCTTAGCCAATTAGCCTTGTTGAGCTGAGCATAAGAACATATCTTAGCGCCGAAATAAATAAATCAAATATGGCCCAGCGCCCACAAATTACATGTATGGATATTCAAAGCAAAGTAAAATGCATTGAAATCGAAATGCGCCATTTCGCCGCAAATTCAGAAATGTAATCGCCGCGTCATTTGTCGTTGTCGCTTTGTAGCGCGTCCAATCGTTTCGTTCAATCACAAATTATATTAAGGTGCGCTCTCACTAACTGCCAGTGTTGCCGCACGTGCGTCGCGCTGCCTTTTCACACTCACAAACAAATGCGTGTATATGTAATTTCCTGTCTGCGTTTGTCCTCTGTGTGCTTAAGCAGGCGAAGAATTTATTACCCTTGTTGGCTTGGCTGCTCCAAACGGTAAATTTGCAACAGTGAGTAATATTTAACAACGCAAATAATTGCGATGGGAGAGTCAGAAAGAGAGAGCGAGAGAGTGATGGGCAGTTGACCAATCACATCAGTTTCCCTTGGAGATCTGCATGTGTTTGTTTGTTGCGGGTTTATTTTTGCTGGGTTGCAACGTTTTTTTCTTTGGTTTTATTTGTTCTTTAGGTTTTGTCAAGAGCATTCAACCTCTCCTACAGCTTCAGCTACAGCTGTGTGGAGTGTGCAGCATTTGCATTCAATTTTTCTAGATGATTGCCGATTCATCTTTGCCTCTGCTACATACATACATATATGTATATGTAGGTGACGTCAGATTGACCGCTTTGCCTGCCCAAGAGAACGTTGGCTATTTTTATACAAGAAATAAAAAAAAGCCCCAGCAACATTGAGTTGAGCATTTGTATGTGCCTACGTACATGCATGCATGTATGTTTGTGTGTGTGTCGTTGCTGCTGCCATCGCCGTATTCGCATTCCTCAAATAATTTCGTATTTTATAATGGGGGAAAAATAGCCAAACGATATATACAATAACAACAGCAGCAGCAGCAGAGCACATCGCATTGTCGCGCACACACACACACACATGCATATGCCCCTATACCCACACAGCGTAACAGGCAAACTCATACAGCGGCTACGGTCTACTCTTGCTCTGCTGCCGTCGCCGCCGCCGCCCGTCACCTCGTTGACCCAGCTAATTTTTCGCTGGGCCCTCTGCCGCGTTTTCGAGCTAAACGCTCGGGCCCGCGCTGGCGGCAGACTGAACGTTTTCATACGTTCGAAATTTCAACGAACTTCGGTTTGTGACCGTCAACCACCGCTGCCGCTGTCGTCGTCGACGTTTATTCTCAATTCGCCGCAGCTCTCTTTTGTAGCTTTGTAGCTCGTGAATGTAGCTATACAGCGATAGCGACAGACACCGCTCATCATACTAACAAGTTTTTCGCCGCAAATCTCTCATTTCACGTTTCGTCTCTCCCATTCACACATGCATTGCACATATACTCATTTTCATTATCTTTGCCTTTGATGTTGTTCATTATAAAAGCAGTCGGATGTAGCTATGGTTCTGTTCTTATTTATACACATATATATATATATATATATATATATGTATAAATTTTTATGAAATTCTAAATGACATATCCACAAGATACACAAACACACCATGTACATAAGAATCGGCTTTACTATTCACACATACATACACATCTATATAAATATGTACGCTCTGAATATTTGCAGACAAGAACATGTGTGTGTGTGTGTGTTTAAGTTTACTTTTGCTTCCGTTAATCAAACATAGCCATACAAAAATGTATATGCATGTGTGTCAATTTTTATAGTGGTGTAATAGTGTTTTTTTTTATGTAGGTGGGGCTGCGACTGTCACTTATTTTTTATTTAGTTATGCTGCTTGTTTCGCTGCACACCATGCATATGCTCATACATATGTGTGTGTGTGCATATGTATGTGTACACACGTAAAGAGAACATCAGTTGTATAACACAATAAATAGTCAACAGTGTGCAGTGCATCTATTCACCTGTCATCGTTGCAGCCGCCGATCATCCTCCCTCTGTCTCTATCCATCCCCCTCCATTATTCATATGTATACATATTCAACAATATGTATGTATGAATTTGTGTATGTACACGTGTAAATGTAACTTCCGTTTGACAAATCTGTTACGTACACATGCACAAGTAAAATTCAAATTTTGGTGTAGTCTACACTGTGTGTGTGTGTGTGAGTGCTTGTCACACTTATCGCTAATTTCTGTATCTGTTCCGCTCTTCACACATGCATACAACAAATGGGTGTTGCTTGTATTTGTGCATGCATGGACATGTAATCGCTAGTTCTGCTTTGTATTTTGCTTTATCATCCCATGCATACATGTATCGTGTTCTTATGTGCATGCAGATATGCATGTGTCATGTGTACTTGTGTATGTTTTTATGTGGTTTTTTCATATTACTCCTTCAATAAATTTGGGTCATTAAAATTTAAATTTGGTGCGTTCATACATACATACATATGTAGGCCAATATTACATTTATATTGTGGCATCGTTTCTGTAACAATTTAAGGATTACGTGTAGATATTATTTTAATTATATTTACATACATATGCATATGCACTGATTTTAAAAATATTAACTAGAGCATGTCAAGCGGTGGCATATTTTCATACACACACACACACACATAGGGAGAGAAGAAGCACGCTCGATAGCGGAAATATCGATCCATGTCGTCGTCTCGAACTTGAGTGTGACTCTCTCAGTTGGCTGACAACGAGAGAGTAACGACAGCAACAGCAACCGCATAACAGAAAATTGCGCTGCTGCTCGCCGTTGTGCCAATGATCATGCCCGAATATTCAATTCGTTTTCAAGTTTATTAACGAATGTCGTCGTCGTCGTTACAGCTATTAACAGCTCAAAATTTGTTCTCTTTTTCGGCAAATGATCGATACTGAAACGAGAGAGAGAGAGAGAGGAGGCGTAAAGAGAGAGCAAAGAGATAGAAAGCAAAAGCACAAATCGCTTGCAAATAGCTCGTAATTGATTTCGTGTGAATACATACTTATGTATTTATATATGTACCTTTCTACGCAACATAGCGATAAGTGGATTACATTGCGATAATTTTCGGAGGAGATTACGCCCAAGTCTATGCCACCTAATGACTAGTAAACTAAAAGTACTGTTATCTTGGGCACATAAATGTCGATTAGGTGTGAACCACATTAAAAAGGAACTGGTTCTTTTCAGAAGAAAAATGGGATTCTCCGGAAAACTTCTGCTTCTGCTCTGCACTTGGCAGGAAGCGACTTGCAATCTTGGGAAGCCACTCAAAGCCATTGAAAATGGGACCGGCGAAGACTGCGAACTTTATGAACACAACTGGCTGGTCTAATCTTTGATCTTAGGTTTTATTCGAGTGTAGGAGAAATCCGAGCTAGATGCACAACCAAATGTGTCATATATATGTACATATGTATATGTATGATAACATACATATCTATTATTATTATTATTATTTGTTTTCTTTGGAATTGATGAGTAATTTCTGATGCTTTCGCTTTTGAAATTTTTATTATTTCCTGTTTGTTTTTCTTCGATTATTTTGATATTGATTCCTGTCTTTGTCGTACTCATATATACCCTTATTAGCTGGAATTATATCAAAGTTCTTACATTTTTGGGTTCTTAAAGTTGATGGGCTCGTGTCATTATCGTGAGCCTTTCGGACAGAATTGTGTCATGCAGATTAATTCACATCTATATATATATATATATATGTATATATATATGTATGTGTACAAGTGTATTTTATATGTGCAAACGTTCGCCAAGAATGTTGATTCCACAATCCTCAATGAATTTTAACATCGCACTTTGAAAATGAGTTTAAGGCGGGATAACATGAGAAACAAAAATACATTGCGAGTCGATCGAATTTTACGGAAGCACGTCTTAAGTGGATTTCTCGCCAAAGTTCAACTTGAGGACAAACTGTTTAATTTATACAAATCCTCATCACACGCAATGAAATTGCTTTCAAGGTCAGCGGCCTAGCCTTGAGTTGACAACGTCTATGTTCTTATACCCTGCAAATGTATGCAATAGGCTGTTCTTATATGTATGTATGTCTGTATGTATGTATGTATGTATGTATGTATGTATGTATGTATGTATGTATGTATGTATGCATGCATGTATGTATGTATGTATGTATGTATACATATATTTGATAAGAATAAACTTGCCTTGAACTCATTTTGGTACGATTTATAACAGCTACAGACTGAATAGGGTGTTTCTTCGTCGTCTATTTCTTAGATTCTTTCTCGACTAGAGCACTCCTGTTTTCGTCTGTTTGTCTGTCTCATACAGCTCTCTCCAAAATGGGATGTGTGTGGCTGTGTTAGTGACCTGCTGCCAGACAGCAAAGTCAGCGACTCCGTTGACGCTGTCTCGCTTCAGCGACCTTCTTTAACAGCACACTTATATATGTGCATATATATATTTATATATATATATATGTAGATACACCTATTGATTTCATTACACATCAAATATCGAAAGTGAGAGAACGTTGCCGAGTAGTAGGACCACGCAACATTCTGTTGGCACTTGTAGAGTAGATGATTACCTATTAAATACCCAGCTTCTATATAGTGGTTGCAGATATAAATCTCCGATCTTTGAAGTATGAATATGAATATCTATTTGTGGTCAGACATATTTCTTGTTGCGAAATTTAATTCCAAAGATTTATTTAACGACCAATGCATTTATTTCAAAACTTTTATATCTTAATTTAAAAAATATCGATTTGTTCTTGTTCAAACCCAAAAAAAGCTTGACAACTTGGAGTTGTTGAATGTGTAGGTAATCTTCGGTGTGCCGAAGAAAATAATATCTTTTGTACTTGCTCATTTTTAATTGCTTGTTGGATTTTGTTTATTGCAGTCTCCTTGGTCGAGATTTCTAAAGAAAAACAAAAATTAATTAAGGACTATTAAGAGGTGAGTGACTAACTCTAAACAATTGCAATTCAATTCCGAGCTTTGATTTATCATGGCCAAGAGGAAGAGAAAGAGCTTGTTTTCGTGCATACTCCCACTGTATTTCCCGTCTCTGATTCGGATACTGAGTAATCGATGACGCATGGCACTCGTTCTTGATAGTGGTATGAAGTGTAAGCGCAGCCCGGCCTTAATCTCAATCTCTTCATTCGAGTCTCGCATATTTATGCAACTCTTGCACTACGTACATTTGTCAACCGGTTAGTGTTCGATATGAGGGTTAGGCTTGTACTAGAACTTACTGGGAGAAAGTTTTGGTTTTAGCTTAGCTGCAATTTATAATATATTAATATTATTATTGTAATCAGTACCAAAACCAAATTCAAAGATAACACTAACTGTGATCTTTGGGTTCTGCGAAGCATGCCACTTGAAACTCGTTCTATAAACTTCAATGTAGACATTTAAATGTCTGTTAATGTAAAACAGTAAACGGTTAACATTCAGGCCACTGTTACGCCTCTGCAGCTGACTCAGTCACCAGTCACCTCCTATTTTCTGAGTAGTTTGTCGTATACTGTGTTGTGTGTTGGATTACAGCCTCTCGCTCTCACAGACTTACACACACACACGCACGCAAGCGACAACTAGAAGCAGAGACACGCATTTCACAAACTGAGCTTCGTTTTCATTTGAATGAAGTCAAGTGTATGGAATACACCGGTGCAACACCGGCTCCATCGAGTCAGAATGTTTCGCCTTAAGTTTTTTTGGCCAATAACTTGGCTAAACTAATTGGTAATAATTGATAAATCCATTGATTATTTGCATGAAAGATCTCAAGCGAAACTGCATCTCTCAATGCGGCCTCAATGCCAAAATTGAATGGTTTTGCTGTCATTTGCTATTTGGCAACAGCAAAGCGACACTCTGTCTGTCTGCCTGTGTCAGTATTCGACAGACATATGTGTGTATATGTATATGTATGTGTATGTGTACATGGGCATACATACGTGTGTATGTGTGAGTGTGTTTTTGTTGCCATTGCTAGAAAACAGTTGTCATTTAGCCTTGAACCTGAATTTCAAAGTTCAGCAACGTTCATTTTATTTTATTTATTCTTATTTATTTTTATTTTTATTTTTTGTGCGCAATTTACCTTTTGTAGTACAATGTACATATATACCTAAACATATATATATATTTATATATATATGTATGTATATATATGTATTGTATTCGTTACGGTGCGTTGACTGGCATTTTGCATTCAGCACATTTATTATTATTCGTCGTTATTAATATTATTGCTTATGCACTAGCTATGAATGTGGTCGTTGCGTTATCTACATGGGTATGTTTGTACGTGTTTATTATTAATTGTATCCATATTAAGAGAACCGTTTGTCTTGACTGACTGACAGACTGACAGACTGACTGATTGACTGGTTGATTGGTGACGAAACTCCCACAATTTGTTTTAAAGCATTCCTCTTAGAATACATAAATACATCCACACATACATACATACGCGTACATAAGTGAGTAAATGAGATGAGATTTTCGAAAATTCCACCAATGCAAAGATCCTTACGAGAATGAATTGCGCTGGGAACTTTCCTTACTATCTGATACAAAAGTGCAATTGTACAAATGTACCCACGTGTGTACAAATGTACCAATGTACAATTGTGTTTGCTTGCATGGGGATGATCGAAGGCGGAAGTTGGCGTTGCAAAGCATTAGCAGCAGCACCACCAAATTGGATGGGATGTGTCATGATTGAACGTGTTTCCAGTGTTTCTACATTTCTTGGCCTTCTTGGTTAAGGAATTGCCGTACATTATTCAGTGTATATATTCTCAGTGTGTGTTCTTTTCAAATGCAAGTACAACACACACACATTTGTCACTTGATTTGCATTGTGTTGAGCACTTCTTTCTTTTGTTTGATTGCTTCCTATTTTCGATTCGTGTTTTGTATTGCGCCATTTGTATACCCTGTCTTCTGGTCGAAGAATGGCAGTATGCATTTATTGTTCCGTTGCAAATATTAATTAATTAAATATTAATTCAAGTTTTTAAATTACAATTGAAGCGTGCTATTGAAAATCAAGCAATTTGTAGGGTATGTGTTAGTCGAGCACTTTACTATGCCTGATGTTTTCCCTGATTGCCGTTAAAAATAGTCGAAGAACAAAACAAGCAACGCATCTTTGTGTGTGTGTGTGTATTTGTCTGTGTGTGTGTGTGATGTATGCTTGCGACAATCAATTAAGTAACTATGTAAAATGTGTACATCTAATATATGCTCTTCAATTAAATTGAACTCGCCATTGCTAATTGTAAATGTAAATAGTAAATAGCAATTCATGAAAATCTAAAGCACAAAACTGTGCATATCTGCTTGAAATGTATGTATGTATGTATGTATTAATGTATGTTTGAATGTATGTATGTATGTATGTACGTGGGTTAGTGGGTCACACAAACTCAGCTCAGTCAGACACTCGCCGGTCTGCCAAGGTCGGCCTTGGTTTCCAGTTCTGTTCTGCATTAACCCAAAAGGAAGGCAGGACACAGAAGTAATGCTTTAGATACCTTTTAGATGATTTGCTCGCATAGACTTTTAAATTGTGGTAGTCAGCAGATAGATGTGGGTTAGTTTAGTTTATTATACTCGTATGTGTATTTTGTAATGGAATGGAGACATAGTATGTAAATAAGTAATGTATGTGTATGTAATTTACATATGTGTGCATAAATTGGATGTCATCATGTTCTAGACAATTAAAGCTGCCGCTGTTGCCTGCCACAACAACAACAACAACAGCTCGACAAACATTTAAATTTAACAACTTGCACTAATTTGCAATAGCAATTTTTGATTTGATTTGCACTTGCTGCCGCCCGCTCTAAAAATAGTGCAGCTAGCTACACTTGCAGCGTCATATTCGCTCTGTGTGTGTGAGTGTGCGTGTGTGTGAGTGAGTAAGTGCATTTGATTTTGGATGAAATGACACAACTGCATCGCTGCTGCAGCTGCTGCAAATTGTCGTTGCTGTTGCTGTTGCTGTTCCGACGACATTGTTTTCAATTGACATCGCTCGCGCCGCATTTGATGCCGCGTGTGCTACTTTTCGCATCCGTCCTTGGCCTAATAGTTGCACCGACAAACAACAAATCGACGCTATGCCATGCCTCGCCTAGCATACATACATAAATACTTGCACACATATACACACACATGCATGCTCATGCGCATGCACCCAGGTGTTGGTGTAACTGGACTGCGTTCTGTTAAGATTTTTTATCGGTTAACATTTAATGTTGTCGCCCTGTTCTTGGTCAGAGCGATCCTCTGCTCTGTTAGTTAACATATAACTGTTAGTGTTGTGACAATGACATAGTCTGACGTCACGCTCCTTTCATCTTATTGTCGCTCTTCCTCCAATATTTCGTTCACAAACCGTGAAACAGTGGGAACAATGTGATAAGTTGGGACATTTTAATGCACAATTAAACATTCGTTGGGGATCGCTGCTGCTGATCCAGAGCAGTGGGTCAAAACAGTGCTTGTCGCTGTTATTATTACTGTTTGCATACGCCTCTCTGTAAGAACACATTTGCTCAGTTGGCAACAAGAGCCGTTTGTCGAGCTCATTTGTTGAACATTTTTTTTTGTGTGTATGTGCGGGGGGGGGGGGGGGGTGTATATCTGTATGTATATATGTACATACGTCATATGTTCATTCAGTTGTGAAGTTTAAAGTACATGCAAAGCATATGTATGCAATCAAGAATAGACAGAATACTCGATTAATTTATATTTAACTAGAATCTAAATCCCAACTTTGCTGCCAATATAAAACCCTCCATTTCCCACACGGGAACGAAATTTTGAATTTCAATGAATTTCGAACATGATTTTCAAGCTGTTCGGATCACGAAAAAAAAATGTATATAAGCAAAATCAGGGTTTATGCTCAAATTTTCAAAACCGCCCATGTCAGTGCTGAAAGACAAACTGTGAAATTATCAACTTCGTAGCTCAAAATCTTCTAATATATTTTTTTTAATAAATCACATTTTGAGTTTGACTTTTGTATATCAATAACACAATTTCGGCAATTATGTTGCACTGAAAACGGAAACGAAACGACGTTTACCAACACACACAAGCAGCTGATCTTTAAATTCTGTAGCTGCTCTGCTCGCCGCTACGACTGCGCTGCTGGCCGAGACTGCTCCATTGTCCTGCAGACAGAGACAGCTAATGCTGCATACATCGCTCTCGCTCGCACCGCCTACATTTGCATATCGCATAAAGATACGAGGTGTGTTCAAAAAGTATCGCGAATTTTGAATTTTCGCGGGTTACGTATAATCGAATTTCGATTTTTTTGTAGCGTTATGTTGGTACTCATGTCTCTCACATATGCCGACAAGCTCGGCCATTTTGAATGTTCACTTAATTGTTGACAGCTGCTTTACTTGCACGTGTTTTGGATCGTCTTCGATTTTTACCTATTCAAAAAAATGGATCAAAGAACCTGTATCAAATTTTGTGTGAAAAACGAAATTAAGTGCGCGGATGCATTCCGAATGTTGATTGTGGCATACGGAGAAGCTACCTTGGACCGATCTGGCCCCCTGTGACTTTTTCTTGTTCCCTAAACTGAAGAGGCCCATGAAAGGACGACGTTACGCTACGCTTGACGAGATAAAGACGGGATCGAAGGAGGAGCTGAACAAGATAAAAAAAAATGATTTTTTGAAGTGCTTCGAAGATTGGAAAAACCGTTGGCACAAGTGTATAATATCTCATGGGGATTACTTTGAAGGGGACAAAATAGATATTCATGAATAAATAAATAATATCTGAAAAAACACAAAATTCGCGATACTTTTTGAACGCACATCGTATGTATATAAAAATGTCATTTTCATTTTCGTCTTTTTTTCTTTCTTTTTTTCAGACTGTTAAAAAGGAACAACAACAAAAACAAAACTCCAAGCTAAATTCTAATAACAAACAAAGGAGAAAGAACGGAAGACTAGAAATAATAATTATTATAGTAATAACAAAAACTACAAATCAAAACATAATTTAAATATTACGAGCAAAGTATTTGATTTTGGTTATCATCCAAATAGCGAACACAACAAAAATCACTTTTAGCCTTATATACAACAACCAACAACAACCAACAACCAACCACAACAACAACAAAACTAGTACATTAGCATTAGGAGTTGCAAGCGCAAAAGAAGAAGCAAAAGCTACGCTTTATTTAAACTAAAATAGGCAAATAACATAACAAGAAAATCAAACTACAAATTAAACAAAACAGCACTCAACTAACTAATCAAAAGCAAAGTCGAAAAACGATAATTAAAGCAATCGTCAAAACTTCAGAACGACTAAGCAGAAAAGCAGCAAAGCAGAACACAGGAAACAACAGGAAGCAGAAAGCGCTGCAATCTAAACGTACAGCTTTGGCAGCTGCAGCGCAAACAGCAGCAATAGCAATAACAGCAGCAACCAAAACAACAGCAACAACAACAACAACAGTTAAACGCCTTCAGCGCTGCCGACGCAGCCGCAGCCGCTGCGATACGAAAGCAGCCGCAGCCGCAGCGCAGCGCAGCAGTGGGCAGCAATGAATATCCAGCAGGAAGAACAGTAGTGAAATTAGCACATACTTAAGCATCAAAGTTTGCAGTGCTTGCATACGAAAAAAGGACAGCAGCCGGAACAGAAGCGGAAAACTATACTAAACACTTATCAGCACCATCATCATCCACGCACGACTAGCAACAGAATATAGCACAAGTGCATATAGCATTGCAAATATAGAAATAGTGCTTGAAACGCAAGTGCGCAGACCTAAGGAAGGAAGAGGAAGGGTTGCTGTTGTTGGGCGAGGTTGCAGCCGCCTGATGCAAAACGATATGGTTAGCATACCATCGGCCAATATGAACGGAGGTCTCAAGGCGGCCAACAATAGCGGCACCGTCGTTGGCGTCGCCGGCACTGTGCTGACAAATGCGCAGCGCGTTTATTTAACGCCCGCCTCAAGTTACCATCTCGCCGCGCGCCAATCTTCTGTGGTGGGCGGCGCTGCAGCGACGGGTGTGGGCATGGGCGTGGGTGTAATGGCCACTGCCATTGTGAGCAATAGCAACAGCAGCAGCAACAACAACAACAGCAGCAGCAGCAGCACTCTGAATGCAACGCCATCGACCAGTGCTGCGGGAAGTGTGCGATACTTTTCGCAGTTTAGCAAGCTGCAGCAGGTGCAGCAGCTGAACGCCAGTGTTGGGCAACGCAAGCTGCTCAATGGAGATACCATGGTGTTGGTCAATGGCAGCAGCAAGCCGCTGATCTTTGCCACGCCAGCCAACAAGTTGCTAACAACAGCAGCAACAACAACAACAGTAACGGCAGCAGCACCAGCAGCAACCACAACAGCAGCAGTAGCAGCAGCAACAACACCAACGATCATAAACACAACAGCAACAGCAACAACAACAACAACAACAGTTCCTAATGGCAACAGGGTGTTAATCAACAACCAGCAGCAAACACAAAAACAACAACCAAACCAAGAGCAGGGTGAGCAGGACGACCAGGAGGAGGAGGAGCAGCAGCAGCAGCAGCAGCAGCAGCATCACGAAGTCCTGCTGCCCATTGTGAAGGGCACGGATCAGGAGGCGGAGCCCGAGCTGGACATTGTGATCAACAATGTGGTCTGCTCCTTCAGCGTGCGCTGTCATCTCAAGCTGCGCGAAATCGCACTCAATGGCTCCAATGTGGAGTACAGGCGCGAGAATGGCATGGTCACGATGAAGCTGCGTCGTCCCTATACGACGGCATCGATTTGGTCATCGGGCAGGATCACGTGTACGGGTGCCACCTCCGAGTTGCAGGTACGTTGCAGTAACGTGCGAATCTCATCAAATTTTGTTTGTTGTGTCAATTTTATAATTGTTGCAATCGTTGCAGGCGAAGATCGCCGCCCGTCGCTATGCGCGCTGTTTGGGCAAGTTGGGATTTCCGACGCACTTCCAGCATTTTCGCATCGTCAATGTGCTGGGCACGTGCAGCATGCCCTGGGCAATCAAAATAGTTAATTTCTCGGAGCGGCATCGCGACAATGCCAGCTATGAGCCCGAGCTGCATCCGGGCGTCACGTACAAGATGCGCGAGCCAAAGGCCACGCTCAAAATCTTCTCCACGGGCAGCATAACGGTAACAGGTGAGTCTGTCCACAAATCACCGCACCCCAAATACTCCCCACATCCCGCATGCCACACATAAATACAATGATGGATCAATGCAACAAATGTGAAGATTGGGATTCATTCAGATTGATTCTTTTTACGTTTTATATTTATATGCTTAGCGCCCACCGTTAATGACGTGGAATCCGCCATACAACACATTTATCCTTTGGTGCATGAGTTCCGAAAGCAACGCTCCGCCGAGGAGCTGCAGCATCTTCGACAGAAGCATCGCAACCAGACCGGCGACGAGTCCAACGAGGATTCTCTGTGTGTTAACAACAGCGCCGGCCAAACAGCAAACGCCGATCGCCCGCTCGGCGCTGGCACTGGCGCTGCCTCCAACAGTGCGCCCGTCAATACAATGCGCCGCCTGGAACAGGCCACACAATACAATGAGATGCTCGAGCAGACGCAAGCGAACCGCCGTCACATACCCTTCACCGGTGATCACAACCAGCACACCAAAGGCAACCACAGCACTACCACTGCAAACAACAGCAGCAGCAGCAGCAACTGCAACAGCAGCAACAACAACAACAACAACAGTAGCAGCAGCAACAACACTAGCAACACCGGCGACAACATTTGTGCCAATGCTCGACGCCGCGCCACCGAATGCTGGGCAACCAAGCTGCAAAATAAACGTCCGCGCTACAATGATCCGGGCGTCACGGCGGGGACCACGGTGGCACGCACCAGCAGCACCAGCGCCGCCAATTCCCCCGCCGTCGCCGCCGCTGGCATCTTCTGCGGCAATAATGGTGCTGCAGCTGCTGCTGCTGCTGCTGCTGTTGTTGTTAACAAGCCGAATACACAAGCAAGCAGCAAGCCGCTGACTCCTGTCGATGTCGTACTCAAGAATAGCAGCTCGCGAGCGCGCAACGCGGCTGCCGTGGTGGCAAGCAGCAACAGCACAATGGCAACCACAATAATAACAACAACAACAACAACGCGACAACAAATAATTGCTGATGATGTGTGTGGCACGCGAACGCACACATTTTCGCCAACCGATTTCGAAGTGGACGATCTAATCGAAGAGGATGACGACGACGACATGAGCATCCAATTTTGAAAGCATTCGATTTGATTCGATTTGCCTCGATTTGATTCGATTTGCCTCGATTTGATTCGATTTGATTCGATTCGATTTGATTTGATTTGATGCCTGCGAGAGCGAACTGAATTTGTTAAAACAAAACGTTGCCTATGCCAAATTTATGAAGAGTTTAGCTAAAAACACAACAAACACACACACAACAAACACACACACACACACACAGAGAGTAGGCATGCAAACAAGCAAAAGAAATGCATGCAATGTTCATTCTTTTATGTGCTCTTTAACGCATTTAACATAAGAAGCTTACACGTTATTCAAACTGACCACAGAAAAACATTAAGCGAAAACAAGAAAAAACACATCCGTATATATATATATATATATTGTGTGTGTGTATATATATGTGAAGCAGCAGTTGATGACGGCGAGTTCAAGATCCAAATCAAATACTTTCTATATATGTACATGTGTATATATGTATATATATATACATACATAAAACAACAGCAACAAAAAGAAAAAGAAAACGAAAACAACAAGAGCCAAATATTTACATTTAAGGTGAGTTTTACAGCATTTGACTTGTATTATGTACATATGCGTGATACATATATATATATGTTTTTTTATTTACAGATTATATTTAGAAGGAGATAGAGACAGAGAGAGAGACAGAGAGAGAGAGAGAGAGAGAGAGAGAGAGCGCGCGAAAGAGAGAGGGAGAGAGCAAGAGCAATGTACGTAGTTGATGTACAGCAAACTGCAGACACCTCATTTAAGTTGATCAGCTTTTTCGAAATGGTATAAATACATAATTTACCATATGCATATTCATATAAAGACTAACTGCAACATATATCAGCCATTATGTGCGCTACACACACACACACACACACACACACATACGTATAAATAAATATATATCATTTACATATACGTATCTAAACCTTCAATAACTGCAGCAAGAGCATCTGCAGCCAGAACGCCCAGCACTCCAATGGAATGCGCGCAAACTGGAACAGAAATAACTGTGACTCGCATGTGCACACACACACACAGACACAAACAAGCACACACACACACACAGCAATCTTCATCGATATGAAAGTCTATCGAATGTGCATATGCAACTACGTATGTATGTGTACATATGTATGTGAGGAAACCACCGCCCAATAATAAATGCCGTTACCACACTAAAACTTTGGAATCACTTTGGTCACATGTTTTATTTACTTTTAGTTTACCGTCTTGTACGACAGTTACACAGTTACACAGTTAGACAGTTACACCGTTACATTTAACATATTTAGCAAATTTAGATCGGCGCCGACCTCATATTTTTGTAGCCGCCATTGCGCAATGCAAATCCCGACAAAAACACATTATTTTATTTTTTTTAAAATTTTTTTTTTTTTTTAAATGTATTTTTCACTCATGGATTTTTTGATTTAATGATGACAACACAACACCTACGTTTACTATATATGTACAATAAAATGGTACTAGATAGACAGCATTGGGCTGAACTTAAATGTACTGCATTATTATTATTATTATTATTATGATTATTATTATTATTAATATTAATAGTAATATTAATATTAATATTAACATCATTATTATTATTATTTAAATGGAATTGTCAGCAAATTTTGTTTGTTAATAACTAATTTAAGTGCTTCTTGAAACATTCAGAATCAATCAATTATTTTTAGATACATACATACTACACTTATATCTGGTCACTTGTAAACCAATAACAAAAAATATGAAAAATATGCTAAAAACCAATTTACATATACACCTTATTCATAAAATTTATAGATTATACATTGCATATGAAACACAATCAAACAAAATGCAGTTATGCAAATCATAATTTGCATCGTATCCTCCACATAAAGCAATCTAACAAAATTCTTTAGGTTTTAGTTATTATTTGTATGTTTTTTTTTTCATAATTTGTAAGCATATCAAAACTTGTTCCTGTGTTTTTAAAGTGTAGAAAATCAAAGTAAAAACAACAAAAATCAGTTCTTATTGAACCGAACAGCGCATTCACGACGCACTCACACAATCACAAAGTTTGAATAATGAGCAACAGCAAAATCAACAAAATCATAGGCAATACGCGTTAATAATTGAACACACTAGATACATACATACATATACACATACATACATACATGCATACATACAAACATACATATGTAAAGTAAAATGTAATCATCTGAAATGTAAAGCAAGCCAAGCATTAAAACGATAACTGAAAAAAGATAGCCAAAGGCGAATAATGCGTACAGACATATATCTATATATATTTATTTATATATATATATATATTTATATAAGCATTTAAATGTGTACGAATAATTAAATACAATAAAAAGGCAATTGAAAATGTAAAGAAAGTGATTTGGTCGCTGTCAATAATTCTCTTTGCCGCCTTAAATACTCGCGCCACACCCTAAACAGAAAGTGCGCATAAGTGGAAATATAAGTAGGAAATGAGTGCACTTGTCCACCCACACATGCACACATACACACATGCATACACACATACATACATACCGATGTACATTTGGAAGTGCAAATGTTTGTCTTTGGCGTGCCTTGTCACTTTGCTTCACAGGCGCCCCACAACCAATAATAGTGTCCCTCTTTTATCATCATGTAAATCATGTAGCAAACTGTACAATCATTAAGACGAGAGAGAAGAAAGAAAAGAAAACAGAAATAGCAAAAAGAGAAAAAAGAAAAGATTAAAGCCGAAACGTCACTTTTATGCCAGACAATTTAATCAACAATTGCGAAAGCCTCGTCTTAGCGGCAAATAAAACAAAGTCCAAAATGTTCCATATATTTAATATTTGCATACACACAGACATATCTAGGAAAATACAAAGATATAGCTATAGAAGTTAAACAAATCCGAATATTCGAAAAGTAAAGTTGAAACTGGCCCAAGTCTGATATGTTTGTGTGTATTTTCCATTATAGCATTAGAAGAAAAGCACAGATTTTTCAAAGAATCGAAACGAAAAAAAACACAGAAAAACATCTTTTTTTTTTTTAAATTTTGGTATGTTCAGATTTTGAATTGTATGACGATCGGACAGGACAATAAACAACACGCAAGCAGATATTGAAGAATCAGTTTCCCATCATGGGGATGGGGCTCAGGGAGGTGTTTATGTATGTGTACATCTATAAGGAAACTAACTAACAAAACACAAATTTCAATTTAAAGATTGTTTTTTTTTTCGAAATATTTGACATGATTTACACGAACTAAAACCACAACTCACAATCATTTACAAGTAACATTGGAGCACATAAAGCAATCATTTCCTTACGTATTAAACACATACATATATATGTATATATGCATATATATATATATGTGCGTAGCCTGAGAATGTTGAATAGATATGTCCAAGTCAATTTGTCTCTTGTCTGTCGCTCGTCGTCTTGAATGATCAATTGTAGGAACATATAAAAATTGAATGAATTTGCGCTTTCAGAGAAAAACTCGCTTAAATAATTAATTAATTGACTGCAAGCGACTCAGATTGTTGCATTCCGAAATTTAGCTTGAATTTCTTGTTGCTTTCTTTTTTGCCACCTACCTGTAAATCAGCAATTCGCTATTTTTAATGCATAATTACAACGACGACAAAAAACACTAATAAAAACAACAAAAAATAAAAATAAATAATACAAATAACTATAATTAAATACATGCATACGTTTATTGTTTAAGTCGGCGACGTTGTCAATAATTGAACCGAACGTGTTTATTTGAATAAGTATTTATAACGGTTCTGTTAGACAATTACACACACACTCACGCATACATACAGAGACAGAAATGATTGCCTAATCCGACACACACACACACACACACACACATATATATTTTTTAAGCAACAACAAATTGCCTTTAGGGAACAAATGAAAGTGGGAAATGAAGCAGTCAAACTAAAATATATATTTTTTGTGTGAATGCCAACTAGAGAAGGACGAAGAAATAAATGAGTTCTAAGCTTAAGGATAAAGTAACAAAAATTGAATATTAAACGTAAGCCAAAACACGCAATCTAAGTAAATAAAACATTAAAAAGCAAAAAACAAAAAACAAAAAGCAAAATAACATGAAGACAACAACATTTTGTACATACAACATAATTTAAAAAAAAAAAAAAACAAAAAAAAACAAAATAAGAAAGTAATGATGAAAAACCATTTAAAAATGAACGCATATTAACATTTATGTACATGCTACAAAAGAGGGGGGATGTAAAAATAATTAGTTGAGATTCTTAAAGTAAAACTCACTTCCAACTGCCTTCAAAAAATTTATTCAAATTTCAAAATAAACAAAGGAAAGAGAACTAACACAAAATTATATACATTCAAATATACAAGCTTAAATTTTAAAATGCCAGCAACAATTGCTAAAGCAAAACGAATTCTAAATTAAGCTCAGCAGTCGGACGTTACCGACTGAATAATACCCTGCGACCAGGGTATTTAACGGCTGAACTGAGCACAGGCCAGCCGGGTTGTGGGCGGAGGGCGGTGCAGTCTATCAGTGCAACATGCAGCATGCGACATGATTGAAGTTAAGATTTGTTGAGGTGGCGGGCGTGGCCGCAATAGTCAGCCACGCCCACACTGCACATATACACACACAGCAATTGAACCCCACTCTGCCTACGGGTATCAATGGAAAACCCATTCAAAATACCCACTGCAAGGGCGTCAATAATAATAATAATAATACTAATAACAATATATTTTATATTAAATGCCTAACACATACTTGATTCTCAAATAACTGGAAATTGATTTGACAAATAGTTGAGATATGATTTATATTGTTTTGAGAACAACAACAGCAACAACAGCAAGAGCAACAGCAACAACAAGCAGCAAGCAAACACCTAAAGATAAGTGTATTTGGTTTCATAAACTTTAAAAGCAAAAGTATAAATAATTAAATAGTATACACATACATATATTTTTTATCATTATGTATCTAAAAAATCAAATAGCATAATTATGTTTTTGTTTTGCCGTAAAGACTGCATTATACCAACAATTAATTATATAAATATTTATATGCAAAAAGTATGAAAAACAGAGCTACAAAATGTATAAAAAAAAAACAAAAACACTAAATTAGGCGTTACGTAAACAATTAAAAACTAAATAACAACAAACCAACAAAAAGCAACTTTTACTTATTAGCACTTAAGATGTACAATTATTTATGTTAATGCAAATACCAAGAGCAACGTTAAGTGTTTTAATTAAAAAACAAAATAATAATAAAACAAAAACAAAGTTATACAATTTACAATAAAATGGCCTGCAGTAATTACGATAAGCATGATGAAAATGACCTTACCAAAATGCCCATTGGAAAAACACACAAAACTAAACAGAAATATACAAAAAAAAACAAAAATTAAATGGGAAGAAGAACCATACAATAAGTATAGAAACATAAATTGAACGCAATTAAAGCTGTTTGATAAGAAAAACAAAACAAGAGAAGTTATTTATTCAAGAATTAATTATAGTTTTTAGCATACTACCCTCCTCCCCGCAAGCAGATCGAAAGAAACATTAAACTAAGCAAATGAGTTGCTAGAGATAAACACTATTAGTTAGTACATGCGTATATGATAAGTATGTATGTATATGTGCATATAATAAATTATATATATATATATATACACCATGTAGCAATTCGTTTAGTTAATTGCCTCTGTCGCTGGACAGCAATATTATTCAATGAAAGTCGAGAGACGGACAAGTTTGTGCTGCAACAACATAAATGTGTATGTACTATATCAAAACAACAACAATTACTTATTTAAACAACTTATATACAATACATATACATATACATGCGTACACATATATTGAAAAGAGAAAGAAAGCAAGAAGGAAAAACAAACAAACAAACAACACAAAATGATGTAAACCAAACTCATTTATATATTTAGTTTAAAATTAGCGTCTAGTTTCATGAATGACTTCAAAAGTAAGCAAATTAAATGTCAACAAAAACAAAAACAAAAACAACAAAAAAAGTATACAGTACAGAACAACTGCCTTAGTTGCAGTCAACTCAAAATAAATACAACAAAACCAAATGAACGCAAATTGTTTGAATTCAAATCGATTCACTTAAAGGACTCACATTCATTTTTAGATTATCAGCCAATGTCTTCTACAGGCTGACTTCCGACAGCAACGGTGCAGATCAAATCTTTTCCCAGAAAATATGTCGCCTCATTTTATCGATTTGGGATCGGAACAAACGAAGAAGAGAATCGGAAGTCGGGAAAGCTGTCTTAATATTCCTTTGAACTAATTTTAAGCAATTTATTTTTAATTTAACTTGATTATATTAAAACGGTTTTTTGCAAATGTCTGCAGGCTTGAAAATAACCCTAATGAAGAGTGTACTTTAACCTAAGTTGGAAAAGTGAAATCAATGAATAAAATCAAACGATGATCGAGCAAATAACACATTTTAAAGCATACCTTTAGGCGGAACAATAAAATCCACAGTGAGTCAAAATATTTATTGCTACATCTAGGATGATTAAGTGGGAATTGCTTTTCAGATGATTCCTCGAATCACGGGTCCAAAAAGTCCTTGAAATGGGCAAGTTAAGATCGATTTTTTACTTCTCATTGCATAGACTCGCAAGGACCAACTCTGGCGAGCTGCATTCAAGGATTGTGGGATCATCTAAGAACCGAAACATTTGTAAAAATTTCATTTGTAGTACAAACCGAAATCAGCCAAAGAAACAACACACTACTTATAGGTGTACCATTTTCTCCGGTTTTTTTTTCTTTACTGTACATATATACTCGTACATTATGCACTTTTGATATATTCAACGTTTATATATTTGTATATATATAGTATGAAACAATACAATAATTTCGCTTAATTATGTTGATTTCTTTTTAATTGGCATTACTTTAAACATTAAATATATATATTGTATCAAGTATAGTTTGGAATTGGGTTTCAATCAAAAGGTATATAAATAGTACCCAATTATCTTGTTTCCTGTTGGTTCATAATTTCCTCTATTCTTTTTTTTTTAAGCCGCAATGGCAAATGCGGATTTTCAAAAACGAATATAATGTGTATATGTAGCTTTATTTATAAGTGCTTCTGTCTTTTTAATAGCATTTGTTCAAGTTGCTTTTATATCGCAGCGATAATTTAGTCGTAGGATGAGAAGAATAGGCATTTTTTCAGCATAATGACCAATTTCTATACCATACTTATTATATGAAAATTGTGTGTGGGCCGGGCCATTGACGATGATGCATTGATGTTTTGTCTGCTTTTGTAATTAGAAAATCTCTTTGCTGGGCGTCGATACACCCTGCGGCTGTTCATAGTCCGATGCGGCCGTTTTGTGCATCCGCTTCTCTTTATGCTGCGACTTTTCTTTTTTATGCTTCTTCCTGTGAGCCTTACTGATAGCCGGCTCGGCTTCTGGCTCTGCACTCGCATTGTCACCCACATCGATCATTTTTGTGCAGGTTGTTGTTGTTGTTGTGGTTTTTGGTGCATCATCAATCAATTGTTTGCCTGATTTGTGCGCACCCTTCTCGCTCTTCTCTCGCTTCTTCTTTTTATGCTGACTGTGAGCCGTATCGGAGAGGACAATGTTGTTGTTGTTACTGCTGCTGCCATTGTCTGTTGAAGCCCGGTACGGGCTACCTTCCGTATCGATTAAATTGGGCACTGCTTGCTCCTTACTCGTTTTACGGTCGGCGCGTCTCTTTTCCTTGGATTTCTTCTCCTTTTTACCAGCGACGGTGTCCGCGCCCTTTGAACTGGACGTGCCAGCTTGCGTCAGCGCCTTGAGATTTTCTTTGTTGGGGCTGATCGGTACCGAACCCTTGGATACCTTCGCGGGTGTTTCAAACATGGAGCTACCGATATGGAAAAGTCTTAGTTAATATTGTTAGCTCGTCAAAGGGAGAAATAATACTCACATGTCTAGCTCAATATCAAGCGCACGGTGTGGATCATTTGGATCGTATTTTCCGTCCTTATCCTCGCTATCAGACAGTGTAACACCCTCAGGCATGTCCAGCGTTGTATTAACAAGATGCAGCGGTTTTGGTTCTATGAATCGAATATTAATGCGAATGACTTTAAGTTTGGTTTCATTGCTTACCCGCCTCCGACTCGGAGCTGCTGTTGTAGGCCACTTTGTTTTTTGATTTTTTGCTCTTTTTACCCTTTTTATGCTTCCTCTTAGCATCTTTGCTGCTGAGCGACGTTGTCGCTTGCAGTGTCTGTAGATATTTGTCCGATCGCTTCGTAACTGCAAAATGTAGCAAACGAATTAGTAATACAAGTGGTACACCATAATTTCTATATACTTACTGCCCACCCGCAATGCGACGACTCCTTCAATGTCCAGTGGTATCTCTGTTATGGGAATATCATCGATATTGTCATATTGATCCGCATTTGAGTTATTGCTGCTGATGCCGATGGCAATGGACGAAGAGATTGGCGTTGATTTAAGATAATGTGGATTGTTCGACTGCTCGATAAGGCGGGCCACGCGCTGACGCTCCATTTGTTCCGGTGTCAGCTCTAGACTTTTGCGTCGCTTGGCGCCCGCATGAACGCCGCTGGCAGCATCGTTGCCATCATGAGTTGAGCTCACAAACAATTCATCCTTATCGTGATCGGAGGAAGAGCTACTTGCGTCCTCAGGTGGCGGCTCATTGATCCACTCATCCAAATCGAGGCCATTCGGCAGCGGCACCTTGCGCTGAGCCTTGGGCGCAACGGGTATCAGCTCGCCGGCAAACAGTAGCGCCATTTCCTGAACAATCTCAATTGCTAACGTTGGTATGGCTCCCGCGGTCGCGGCCTCTTCAGACGCAGTCAATTGCTTGCGCAGCATCTCGATTAGCATGCACGCCGAGTTGGCACGCTCCTGCACTTCAATGTCGTTGGAGCCATTGAAGTGGTGCAGTTTCTCCAGTACATGATCGCACAGCTGTCGATCAAGATAAGGACAAAACAAAGAAAATAGTACGCTTTAGCATGGATCAAATGGTATGGATGGGTGCCAACTAAAACTTCTCTCATAAACTTAACGAACATGACTAATGTCAGGGTCGATACCAAGTTAAATTTAATCTCTTTTTGAAAAAGGAACTAGCCTATAAATAATTATTCTTAACAGTAAACCCTTGATATTAAAACTAACTATAAATATATACGAGTATGTCCTTCTCCTCGTATGCAAATCTCTCAGTTCTTGAGCTTAACTAACTCTCTGACCGACCGAGAGATTTCGCTTTCTGCCTGCACAATTTGATGCTACCCGTCTTAGCCATTTCTATTGATCACAGGCTGTGCAAATGTTTGATGTGAAATAGTTTGGTGACTTACGCAGACGATGCCGGACATATTCTGTTGCTCGAGACAGGTGGTAGCAAGGCGAGCAAAGAGCTTGATGACATTCTGCACATAGACACCCTGGATGTGGCCGGGCAGTTGTCGAGGTCGCATCAGTATGTTTAGGGTCTTTTCGGCATCTGCCAGTTCGCTGGAGAACTCGCCGACAATCCAAGCGGCTGCATAGAGCACTTCGTACATGGAGTTGCTTTGCGTCGAGACGGCGAACGTGTCTAGCAGATTGGTCATCTCGATGACGGCAAACTGACGTACCACCGGAACACGAATGGCCACGTCGAGCAGTTGCTCGGCAATGAGGCAGCCGTGTTTGGAGCCGGCCTCTAATTGGATTAGCTCGACTAGCACGGTCATGTACCATTCAAAATTGGTCACATACAAATAGGAACTCTGCGCACATATCTCAATCACTTTGAAAAGCAGCTCATCCCGATACGCTGAGCCCTCGGCGCGCTCCATGTGGCCAAGCAGGCGTTTCACAATCTCCATCAGATTCTTTTTAGACACCATGCCATACAGCAGATCCAAGGCACGCAATCGTATCGACTCGTCCTTGTCGTCCAGACAAGCCAATATTAGATCCTTGTGCGTCTGCACACTTTTCGGATGCGTTTTCAGTATCTTCGACATGGCCAGTAGCCCCAAGTATTTGACTTTATAAAACAGAATAGAGAAAGTGAAGAACGAACATAAATGATGTGTGTGAAAGATCGAAAGGAATTAAGGACGGCTTTGTTGCAGATGCGCAATGGATCTATGTATCAGTGGATAATTTCAAGTATTTAGTTTTACATTTGATATGATTCGCTTTACTTACGATTCTGATCGGAGTCCTCGATGAGGATGCGCAGCTTCTGCACGCACAGCTGTATGGAGGCACTGTGGTTGGGCATACCGCTGCTGATGCTGATCAGGACCGCGATCACCGTGTTAATGCACTCGTAGAGGAGGCTCATTGCCGATGTGCTGTTTGGGTTGGACGGTTGGACACGGGTTGGTGGGTTAGGGTGGCAGTATATCAAAGAGTTCAGTTCGATTAAAGCGGCCCAAAAGAAGCAAACGAAAAAAACAACAATAGCAACAGCAAAAACAATAATAATAATTATATATTATATACAATTCTACTTGCGTAATAACATTGTGTATACAATACGGATTTCAGTTATAAATACATATACAACTATATATATATATATATAGATATATATATATATATATATATATAAACATAAACTATTAACACAATTCAATAGATAAACTTAACAAAAAACTTGAAAGTTCTTAATGTTTGTGCTCGGAAATAAGCAATCAGCGCAAGAGAGAGAGAGAGAGAAAAAGAGAGGGCAAGAGAAAGAGAGAGGGAGAGAGAAAGAGAGGTGGGGAGAGAGCGAGAGCGAGAGTGCAATTACAACTAAATACAATAAAGAGGCGTAACAAGCATTAAAGTTGGCTCTTATACCCTTGCAGAGGGTATTTTCATTTTGACGTGCAGCGTGTAACACATTTAAGCAGATACAACTCCGATATATATATATATATATTTATATATATATATATGTATACATTCTTGTGGCACATAAGTCGTGGTATCCGCCGAATCGGACGACTTTATCATATAGTTCAGATAAAAACATTTTGTAATTTTAAATCAAAAACGAAACTTAGATGTGAGCAGTTGGACTACGGTCTGCAAGGGTATCAAATCTTCGGCGTGCCTAAGATAGCATCTTTATTTTTGTATTAATTTATATATTTAATGGATCAGCTTTCAATAATCAGAAGCTGAGAGCGAATTTCCATCGTTTTCATTTTTTTTTTTTTTTTTTAAATGATAAAAACTTGCCTATGAATTAGATTTGTGAGTGGCTCTATTAATTTCTTTCCTAGCCGGGGTTCTAAGGGAGTTAAAGCGCCAAACTGCAAATATGCAAAGAGAAAAAGAAACAAGCATCAAATTATACCACACAATACATAAATCTGTTAATTAAAATATTTTTAATACATAACTGAAAGCAAATTAAGAAAATTAAGTATGTTCTAGTCGAGAGTGCCCGACATAATGCAAACACCATGTACCCATTCAATCACTGTAGATACACATATCCGATTAATGAGTACTGGGTAAAAAGAGTAAAATCAAACCAAACATTGTAAATGACAACGCAATTTGTAAATGAAATACATTTGCTTATGCGACAACTGTAGCATAAACATACGAGCATACAAGGGACGAGGGGTACTCCTAAAATGGTGCGATGACTTTTGACGATTACACAGAACACAGCAAATCAAGATATAGCCTATAAGGTATATATATTCTTAATCAGCATCGACTAGCAGATTCGCCTGTCTGTCTACATATCAGCAAGAAAACCCTTCGGTTTTCAAAATAACTTAAGCAAATATAAAATATATAAAAGTGTTAAAATACTTATATTCATACAGCACATTTAATGTCACAGCTCATTTGACACAGTTTATGAAATGATTTAAACTTAATTTAAGCACATTTCGAATATTCCAAGTATTAGGTATGATTCCCCTTTCCAGCTAGAACTCTACGATGAACCGAGGCCAACAATTTTTTGCGAATATCCGAAGTGATTTTTGCCCAATCCTCGAAAAGATTACTCTTGAGATCATTTTTGTTATTAAATGAATAAAAAATAGGTAACAAAAATGTATGTTTTTATCCGGATTTGTGTGTGGTGTAGTCAGTGATTATACAGTGACATTTCTGTATTTAAATATGTAATTAGGAGATAAATATTTACCCACATATCGTATGTAAACAGTATGAAAATACAATTTTGCAGCCTATATACACCAATACACACATCTAATTTTAAAATCATTTACGAAAAACTTGTATTACGATCGGACAATTTCTCATAGAATGCTACTCAGGGAAGACTAGATACGTGTGTTTACTGTATTAAAATATGTACACATTAAGTAACTACGAATGCATTTTGTGCTGGGAACAGGATATCTATGTCCTAGTTGGGCACTCTTATTACTTTCATTCGACAGTCTTGCTTTCGTTGGGAATTATCGCTATTGTAAATTGGAAAACAAACGAAAATTTGAACGCCTAATTCAGTTACTTAAGGGTTTTTATGTTCGCCAATTAAACCGATACGAAAGAAGCTTCAGTGATTTCTATATTTGCTTTATTTCGCCTATATTTTGCCAATGAGTTTTAGAGATTTATTATTTCTTTAATTTAATTTTGTTAAATCTCAGCTGTCAAAATACACGCACACACACACACACACACATAGAAAGTAAGCAGCATTTTTGTGACAAATGTCTATCAGCAAGATAAACATATTTGTTAACAACAAATCATGTGCAATAACAACATTTACAGTTGATATTGAAATTGTTTGTAAAATTTATGCATTTGAATACAATAAATTGCCATTGAGTGGGCTGAAATCGTGTGGGAATGGTACTGTGAATTGTGACTATGAGCGATAAAATTCAATCTAGCAAATATCAAATTAAAAGACAACTTTCAGAAGTTGCAGAAGTAAAAGAAACATGAAATTCAACTAAATTGCAAAGAGAAAATGCTTATAAACAAATTATAGCCAAGCGCGCGCGTGCTGTTTTTTTTTTTGTTTTTTTGTTTTTTGTATAAATAAATTTATTTGATATGGCTTCTTGCTTCAATAAGTAAGCGCGCCGATAAAAACCTGGAAATAATTTCAATTAGGGGCTGAGTCAGTTTACGTCCCAGCGCCGGTTCAATTGTTGTAAGGCTCGCGAACTGTTATTCGTTTGTATTTATTTTGTTTGGTTTTCGTTTTTATTTTTGGTTGGGCAGGTAAGGGAAGTGGAGGAGTAGGAGTTGTGTTAATTAACTTTATGATAGACAAATATTCAGTTCGTAACAAATTTGTACAGCAACAAAAAGAATTTTATCGGAACCAAAAATAAAAATTGAAAATTAGTTCAAATTTGCGGCACTGCAAACACTCACCAGTTTGATTATTTTAATAAGCATCCAATTGTTAGTCGACGTTGTCATCAGTTTAAAGAATACTGGTGCCAAGGGTAGATAGTTTTTTGGATTCTTACGTGCTAGCTCACAAATCACATTGACAGCAGCCGATTGTACACCTACAATAATACATATATATATATATATACATATATATATGTATGTGATATTAGATTCCATAAGATGCAGGATGCTATGAACGCACCTGGATCCGGATCCTCGAGTTTCTCTTTAAGTTTGGGGAACGCAGGTCGCAGTGCTTCAGGGTAACGTAAAAATACCTTATACATCATTAGAACAGCCTTCATTCGCAGATACGGTTTGGTCGAGCTCATCTATGAGGGAAACAAGCAATTGTAGCTAGTCGATCTATACATATTTATCTATAAAGACAATCAGACGAACCAGTGTCATAATATCATTGGCCAGGTCACGTGACAAATCTGGCGATATAAAGCAACTAAGGCCGCTTAGCGCCACACCGGCATCGTATTGATTCTGTGAGTTGAGGTCCTTCCGTATCATGTTCGTGGTTAGCATAAGCAACTGCAATTACAAAACGATTAGTACGATCTAGTTAATGAGTAGAATGGATTGATAGTGTCATTACCTCGCTATCCGGATGAAAGCATTGACTGGCAGCCAGGTAACCAATTCGCTTGCAAGTAAAGCGTGATGAGCTCATCACCTCAATGATGTTAAAACCTGCCCATGAAATGTCATATCCGAGCATTTGTATCTAACAAAAAGGTAGCCATAAATATATGTAGGCAAAATACATACATGCGAATATTTCAATAAGCGATTTAATAGACAAAATATACGCCCGATGCAAACGGCAGTTAAACAGGGGCTAGTAATAGTAGCTAGTAGTTGCATGGCCACGACTGATGCTGTTGGCTGTTGGACTTACATATGTGAGCTTTGCCACCGCATTGCACTTGACGCTGACATTGTCCTGACGCAGCTCCTGCTTAATTTCCTCTATGCATTGCGATATGTATTTGGCCTGTGCAGTGCAAAAAGATATAAGAGACAATTAGTAATTGAACAATGAAAAACGATTATTTTAGGCACGCCAAGGAATGAATACCCTTGCACCACCTATTCACATATAAATTTTTTTATAAATTGGAAATACCCAACCGATGGGAGCTATAAGATATGTATGTATGTTCGCAGTTTCATCAAGATACACACAGACAGACGAAGAGGCAGATATATCGACTCGGCTAGTGATGCTCATTAAGGCGTTACACATTTCACGCCTTTCTGCAAGAGTATATAAAGCACTGAAAGCTGCATGTGCATGTGTCTTTTTTTTTTTTTTTTTTTTTTTATATAACAGTTATATTTTAAACATTAATTAACCTATTCAAAGGCTATAAAACATTGATTTGGAACAGAATGAATAATAGCAGTGAATTACAATCTATAACATAAACATAGAACAGGTTTTAGCAGTTAATAAATAACATCAAATATTACATTTGTGGCACATTAACCAGAGATGTCTCTGAGCACCTTGTTCTGCAAAACTTGAATTTGATTAATCCAGGATTTTGCGGCTGTGCCCCAGAATGGAATTCCATATGTCCATGTAGGCATGATGATGCTCCTGTACACCAGCAGCTTGTTGCTCAAGCTGAGTTTGCTTGATGGCTTCAGCAACCAGTTGAGTTTCGTTTTTTTGGATCTACACGCAGCTGCAGTGATCTGGATGTGTTTGCGCCAGGTAAGTTTCCTGTCCAAAAAGTTGTACAGGATCTAGATCTGCATTTAAAAATGCTTCAGTGTCCTGTACCTGGCTGGGCGATGCTAGTGCAAAGGGCGTAAAGCGACTTTGCAGCTCGTCCGCAAACGCCGATGCAATATCTGCATCCGATCGACACCAAGTGTTGTCAGGTCGCATAATGGGGATCCGCCCGAGTGGCTGCCGCTTGACACAACGCGTTGCCTTCCACAAATTGAATCCATGATTCTTACGGGTCTATCTTTTTGTCTTTTTATGTGTCTTTTTTAACTTTTGTTTACAAGTATTATTATTGTTTTTTTCGGAAATCGATTTCCATTCGCAGAACGTGCAAAGTTATCGATAAAATAAAATAAAATAAAATTACATTTGAAATTTGCATTGCCAGACGCAATGACAATTTATAGAAAAAAGTGTTGCATATTTTGAGGTGCTTTTTTCAACGTACTCATTGAAGTAATTCCCAAATGGTTCTGGCTTCGAGCAGGTAATACCGGTCCATCTTTTTGTCTTTTTATCTGTTTTTTTTTTAACTTTTGTTTACATGGCCAGCTTGTGTGGCCCAATTAATAGACCCCATGTATACCACATACTATGTGCACGGTGTAGCAAGAATGAAAAAGTGTCAGAGTCAGACACATCAGTTGGGTTATCAGAGTACTGATGAACCTAGGTGCAGTTGCAGCAGGAAGATTTAAATTCTGCGTATGTCCGCGTGGGTGATGGGTAGCTGTGGAATAAGCCAGCTAAAAGGAATGAAGAAAGTTTGGCTTTGCACAGACAGCGCGTTTATGTTTGTATGATTTTTATGGGTGCGTTGGTGTATGTGTGATATGCCACATCAGGAAAATCAGGTAAGTGCTAAAGAGACAGACAGATAGAGAGAGAGAGAGAGAGAGACGTAAGCTGACTGCGAATTATCGCTAATGCATCAAACTTTTGGGCCTTGCGTTGATGACTGATGCTGACACCCAAACACGCATACACCCACCCACACACGTACACTTATATCAATACACGAAAGCTAATTAAATTTGGCAGCTAATTAACAAGCTGCTAGGAGACCACGATAACAACTATTGCACTTGCCTCATTATCCTTGTTATTCCGTATGCCGCGCACCAGGTCCGTCAAGTTTTTATCAAACATGCGCTCGAAATTTCCCTTCACTTTTTTTAACGCCATTTCGTTGACGTCGACGTTGCGATTGATGCGTGCGCTGATTTTCTATCCTGCAGTTGTTGTTGTCGCTTGCACAGCAGCAATATGGACACTTCAAATTCAATAATAACAACAAAAAAACTCACGAATTCAGCACCCAGAGCCAGAGATTACTAATTTGTATATGTATCAGTAACAGTAGCGCCGGCAGCGTCAGCTTTTCTCTTTTCGTTCGATCTTTTGGTTTTGCACTTGCAAAAATGACAATGCTCAGAAAGTTGAGGCTTGTCCAAACCGTTGTCGATTTTGATAAGATGCTGAACTTTTAATCGCTAATCCGACTTCAGTTTTTGTCTTCAACAAACGATTTGTTTCAGATTGGATTTAAGTGTTATTTTTTGCAATTGATTTTTTTTGTGTGTGGCTCTTTTACAAGTTTGTTGTGCTATTTGTTTATCGCCCAGCAAAAAAAATAAGCCGATAACGCATTAGCGAACTATCGATAGAATATTTTACATATAACGCATATCGATGTTACAAATAAGTGAACGATATTTTGATAATGCAGCCATTCTGAGCTGTAAAACGAAAATGAGCCTTTTTAACAAATTTATGTTTTGTATTTACAGTGAAAATATGTTTAAGGCTAAATCGAATATGCATAACCACGTTTATTTAGAAATCACTGACTTGCTTAAACTATGTAAAACATTTAAAATCATTCAATTCATGCAATAAATTCAATTGGTTCATTCATTAGCTTAAGAATTAAAAAAAAAACCTTAAACTTGTTTTAGTTAGTTAATTAACAAAATGTCAATACCACTAATGATTTATATTAAATATTTAACTGATTAATGAAATTTTCGGGATGTGTAGATGGGCAGAATTTTCTTGTTGAATACATTTATACAAATCGCTTAATACTTTTGGCACGGTCAGCAGTGCAAACAAAAAAAAAACACAATAAAAAAGCACTTGTGTGCTGTTTCCTTAAATTTGGCAGGTAGCTTGCGTGAAGTCGCCATTTTAGCTAAATTATTTACTTTATCTATCTTAATATACAATGAAAGAAACGCATTTGCCTATTGAATATCGCAGCAGTTGGAAGCCAATCGTGTAACCCAATTGCTGCGAGTTAAACCGATTGATTTGTTGCTGTTATTATTATTATTAATGCTGTCCTTGTTACTGGGAAACAGCGTTTGAATGCGAGTATCATCATGTTGCAATTCTCTTCTAATCCGCTAGTCACACGATGATATTTGACCGGGAACTAAAGTACTAATTTGATTTGTTGCTTGCGGATAGATACTGTGGCGAACTCCCGAAAGAGATCTGGATGTGCCAAAAACATTGCTCATTCGCCAGTGTTCAAATGTTAGCGGCTTGCTCAGGTTTGTGTCGCGTTTCTTGTAATATTCGTTGAAATCCAAACGGGTGCCGAACAGCTGCAAATTGGGATCGTTGCTGGAGTTGAGCGCCAGTAGAAAGTCTCCAACTGCTTTCCCATATGAAGCGGCAATGATCTCAAGAGCCCGATAGGCGGCTACAAGTCTCTGTTCGAATATCTTGAGCTCCTCATCGCGTTCCATTTTTTGCTCCGTGGTCAACCCGTAGCGTCCAGTCTGTTCAGAATCGGAAATCGCTTTAGCCATTAATTGGCGTGCGGCCAATTCATTAAAACAGATTTGGTAAAAATTCGATTGCCAATTGTCCAAGAGTATAATATTTTCGTACACAACTTCCAGATAGCTTTCCATGTTTGTCGATGTGTTCACAAAGCAGCCAACGCTAATAGCATGCAGGAAATCTGAATGCGCATCGAGAATGTCATCCAAGGCAGTGGCCTGTTGCATGCGCTTCTGCAACTCTACCCAATTGCATTCGATGACTTCAAAAAGCACATAGTACTGCATTTGATGAACAAAGTGCATAATCTCAGATGTGAACAGATTCAATCTATGGGTAATCTTGCTAATCTCGCCACTCAACGAGCGCAGTGCCTGAAAAAAAATATATTATTAGTTTAAAATTGTGCGGAAGTTTCAGTGTAGCTATCGATAACAATGACAGCTCACAGTTGCAGAGAAATTAACAATCGAATATAATATCATTGTTAACATTTGTCTATGTGAGTTTGTGTCTGATGAACTGCTGCATTAACAGTGCCTATTCCAAAATCCAAAATGGCTTTATCATTTTTCAAAGATTTACCTGAAGAGCATCCGCGACATTTGATACCAGCGCTATGTAGGCAATTCTATCACCTGGGCTGGGTAACCGGAACTGGTGGGGGTATGAGCATTAAACAAGAGTATGTGTTCTACCTAAAATACAATATATTTGGACGTATAAATAATTTGGACTGAATTTTATACAGCAATGAAATCTACATCGCACCTTCGGGCGTACAAAAGGAACGTATGCAGCCAGAGGATCTGTTCGTGCAGAATATAGATGGCAAGGATTTGCAATTGCCTCTTGAGATCAAAGGCCTCAGCAAAAGTCAGTGCACTCCGCTCTTTATGTTAGCCTACAGACATCGCAATGCCGGCGCTGTAATTCACACGCATTCCCAGCATGCCGTCATGGCCACATTGCTCTGGCCAGGGAAGACGTTTCGTTGCACACACCTAGAAATGATTAAGGTGCTTCACACCCACATCCCACATAGAAATCTAAGATACAGATTGTAAATTTTAGTAATCATATCATAATATCACGCAGGGCGTCTACGATGAAGCGGATAAGCGCTATCTGCGTTACGACGAGCAGCTGATCGTGCCAATCATTGAGAACACGCCCCAAGAGCGTGACTTGGCAGATAGCATGTATGCAGCCATGATGGAATACCCCGGATGTAGTGCAGTTCTTGTACGCCGTCATGGCGTCTATGTCTGGGGAGAGACTTGGGAAAAGGCCAAAACTATGTAAGTAGCTATGAACTATGACCTGGAAACTGTTCAACTCTTCAGCAAATCTATAACTGATTACAGGTCGGAATGCTATGATTACTTGTTTTCCATTGCCGTTCAAATGAAGAAGGCCGGACTCAACCCGGAAAAATTTGAAAAGCCGTCGCTGGGATAAGCATTCACATGTACTAATAAATACCAACACACACTGATAAAGACGTACATTTCTATTTACATACAAATAAATATATTTATACATTTGTATTAAATGGGTTTCCGGTATTCGCATATAAAGGGCAATAATAAGTCGAGTGTACCCTAATCCATAGCCACTTATCGTTATCGTTATCCTAATTCAGCATTAATTAGCTTAAATCGCTACTGCACTTTGCACAGTGCGCCTATATGGCGCAAACTTTGTTCATGTTATGATAACAGAACAACAGCAGCGAGAGAGAGCAGTCGATAGACTGAGCGTGAGAGTGCAAACTCCAACAAACGATGGTGGAATTCTAATTCCAACAGACTTATCGATTTTTTTTCTTGCTGGCGTGTATTTATGCATGTATGTGTGTTAAACGATAACGCAGCCGTCGAGTGAATTAGCAGAGCAGAGTTACAAAAGAAGAAACTACATAAATATTGATTCCCGCCGCTTGTTCATTATTTGACGTTTTCCATTTCAGGTGTAAGCATTTCAGCAAACGCTAATAAGATATTGCGCGATTCAAATAAACATACGTGGAGACTAATTGTCAATTTTTATTAATTCAATCACAGTTTTAACCAACAACAGTCACAATGTCGCTTCAATCAGACGCCGTATTCGAGAAAATTATCGATGGCTTGAAGGACAATGTTGCCAAGGCTAAGGCTATTAACGGTGTGTTCCTCTACAAGATCACCAAGGACGGCAAGGTGGCCAAGGAATGGAGTAAGTAAACGTACCTCTTTCGCCCTACACATTACACATGTGTCGCGCAATAAATGATTCAGAGTGTAAAGTACAAAGTGCAATTAAATTGCGTGTTGTGGTTGGTGTCAACGAATAAATCTAATAGAACAATTTATTGAACAGCTCTGGACTGCAAGAACGCTAAGGCCTATGAGGGACCAGCGCAGGGCGTCAAGGTGGATACCACATTGACCGTTGCCGATGAGGATATGGTTGATATCGCTTTGGGAAAACTGAACCCACAGGCTGCCTTTATGAAGGGCAAGTTGAAAATTGCCGGCAACATCATGCTGACACAGAAGCTGGCGCCTCTTCTCAAGACGGACGCCAAGTTGTAAATTAACATTTGGTGGCAACACTTTCACAACTTTCCACACAACGTCGTACATAAAAAAAACCCACAGTTGTATGTAATTGTTTAACTTTGCTTCACCATTATTCCGTTTTTTCAACCGTACTTGCAAAATGTGGATGTTTTTTTTTTAATTGTTTATACTATGTGTAATTAGAAAATAATACATAAGAAAAGGAACCTGTGCGTTGTTTTTATTATTGAGTAAATTATATGATAAAAGTGGTGCTTCAAAAAAAAGCGGGAACATGCACTTTGATACCTCTGCCCCGACGCTCTGATAATGATATGTTGCCCTCGTCTCATGCCCGGCAATAGCAAAAATGGGCAAAGTTTTAATTTTTTATTTTTTTGGTCAGTGTTTTGGATTAGATTAACTGCTTATCTTATCCGGCACTGAACAAAACAATAAATTTCAATACTTAGGGAGACAACGCCATTCGGATTATGAGAACCTTTTTGCGATCAATACGAGCAATACGACAATAAACGATTAACCATAGGTCAACTGTCATTTTAACTTAATTATCGTATGTATTAGACTCATTGGAAAAATATCATATAGCTCGTTTGTTGTCCACTGTTAACACATAAATAATCAACATTTCCCGCCATTATCATTATCTTCTGTTTTTAGGATTTTAAAGCCGCAATGGTTCCTTTTGACTTATACGAGTACAAGAAATGAGAACTTTTCGTATATTAGACCACTTCTGGAACGTGTTCCATTTAACGAGGGCTCTTTTAAATGCGCAAGTGATCTGAAGTACCTATAATCTTACAATGTAGATAATCACAAATATGGCATATTAACTTACCTTGGCATTGGCCATTTGCAATTTCCATATTTTTGTAGACAATACGAATTCCATGTGCTTGATACGCCAGAGGGGCTTAAATAGCGACTTGTATGTGGGCATCGCTGGCTCCAGCATGGTAGCCAATGGACCACGAACCGTGTATTGCAACGAGATGACGTCCCAGCCGCAGTCACCGGAATATGGCGTCTTTACAACAACATCCAAATGATTGAGAATATCTGCATCGTCGTACTGGGCATTGGTGCAGCGTAGTGCCGCATCCAGCATGGCGGACAAATCGTGCGAGTAAATGTCGCTGCCAACTTTCTCCAGCTCATCCCTGCGGAAAGCAATCAAATGTGCAAAACTGCGAATACCTTGAAGATATGATTAAATAAACGCACTTTATGTTCTCGATGAATATTCCGACAAAGTCGCCCTGGCCCAGCAATAGATACCGTCGCATGCCTTGCAGATGATCTAGCAGCTTATGCGGCCCAACCATAATGTCCAGCACATTCTTGGACGTTTGCGAATAGCAAGTCTCTATGACAGCATGCAATTGGGTGTCCGGCACATACGAAAAGATGCTCGAAACTTAAATGAAAAATTAATGGCTGCTAGTTGAATGTGTGAATGCAAATTTACCATGACTATCAATGACGTCCTTGAGTTCTTTTCGATCCTTGACCGCTCCCTCCATTTTGCATACTTCGCGCAAAAAGTTGATGCTCTTCCCGGTTTTAAGTATCTTGTCGGCCAGCTCGCGTGTTATAAATTTAGGCAGCATATGAAGTCGTAGACGGAACTTGTCATGCCAGAGTCTATCGACGCCGACATCGGCGAGCGATTCAACAAAGAACTCGCCATAGCCGTCATCGATGCCGCCCTCAAGCATCCACTTTGAAATCATACGCACCAATGGGCCACAGCAGGCAGTTAACAGATCACTGGCCAAAGTGTCGACCAATGGATTACCTATTTCCAAAAAATCATATAGTACTGAGGCTAGTTCGCCGCCTTTCTTCATCAGGCAGGCATTTGCGATTCTCGTCAGCCATTCCATGCGATACATTGGCTCCATATACCAGATGAGGAGCTTATTCAGGGTCAGTTTCTTTGGTTGACTGTTCATATAGCTCCGTTGGTCACCCTTATAATAATACAACATCAAGTGGCGGTGCTCATTTAGCTGATCTTGCAATAGAGCCACCTTTCCATGAAATTCACTTAACTCCAGCTTTAGTTTGCACATGAAAGCTTGGCCCATGCTGCCCATCGCATTGTAGCCGGTCGATATATTGGAGAACTTGGCCACACAATCATGATAATAGCCCAGCTGGGACAGGCGCATAAGCATGCCACATTGCGGTTCCGTCAGACTCACCTTGTTGATCGGATCTAGCTTGAAGCGGCCCGTAATGACATCCTTTTTAAGGTACTTGCCCTGTACGCCTACAAACGAGTATATCGCATTCTGGACAACATCATGAACGTTATCAAAGTTCTTTTGCCTACTTAGATCCACCGTGTAGCTCGGTATTGGATAGTTGCCCAGGCCCACGCTCGTCTGTGACGAATCATAACTTCGGCCGGTTGTTGGACCGACAATTTGCATGGGATATTTGTTAACATCGAAAACGCCATCGACGTCGCTTTCGGTATTTAACTCAGTTCTGTAGTCTGGTGTTGACTCATTATCCAGGCCCAGGCTCGTCTGTGACGAATCATAACTGTAGGCGTCCATTGGGCCGACCATTCTATTTCCATTCTGGCTCGAGCTATTTCCAATTAATTTGGCCGAGCTGCTGGTACTGCTTGAGCTTCTGCCAATGGAAAATTTACCCTGCTGGACTGTGTGGCTGACTGGGACCACGTCGTTCCACGGGCAATATTGTAGGTCAGTCTCCAAGCAAAATAAAATTAGATTCGATAGAAGGTCTCGCTGACGCTGATCCGTAATCTGCAAAGCATGTGAATGAGTGTTGTATGCGTCATTAAAGACACTAAAGACGCACTCACCTCACTTGAGGCGATCGAGTATAGCTCATGAAATACGGCTACAGCATTATCCCTGTCTTCCCACTTCCAATTTGACTTCAACTTATTCGTAATCAGTTGCAAGCACATCTCTTCGCCCTCCTGTAATGGGATTTTATTCGGCCATTGGGCAATGTACTTTACCGCAAGCTTCACAATTTGATCTACGAAATTGTATTAGAAAGCGGGACGAAAGAATGGTGCTGATGGTGTCATATGTACCTAATGATTTCTGTGAGTCCTGTGGTTGTGCTCCTTCCTGAAGTTTGGCGACGAAGCCCTTAATTTCCAAATCAATTCGTTCCATATTTAATCTGTTGTTTCTACCAAACCTTTTATTTTGCTTACCACAGCACAACTCGAACGATATGTATTTTTACAATTGATGATCAATTCGGTTTGGGACGCAAGCTCTTTGCCACAAATGGCGGAAAGACGAAAGGTAACTGCTAGACAAATGTGCGAAAAACGCGGCTGATCTAGCGTTATATGCGCTTTTACATTAAGCGGACTAATTTATATGATAAATGACACCTCAAACGCTAATATGCAATGTTTAAAACTCCGTTTCGAACGCTATTTGTTAATAACAACAACAAAAAAATATGTGCGCGTTTTGAATTTATTCGCTGCAAAACGCAAAACGAGGGATGACAAAGGTTTCTGAGCTGAACTGCATTCAAAGGTTCGCCACAGCTGATTTAATTCCATGGCTAAATTTACACAACTCGATTTATGGGCTCACCACATAATTTCAATTATGTGAACATCATGATGCAATATCCGGATCAGTCACAACAGTTAGCTCACTAATAATTAAGATCTGATTGTCAATTTGAGATTCAAAGAGATATGCGTAGTAAATGTGCATATATCGGTAACTATATGTACAAGAAAAACAATTGTACAATCCAGACGAGTTGTGGAAAATAATTAAAATAATTACTCCGCATTTTTGAAAATTGGAATTCGAATTATTCACACTGGATCTAAAATATCGAGAAATAAATATTGACAGTATATCGATGATTTCGAAAACCCCGGTGCAGAAATTATGCTCAAATGATATCGATCTGTGTGATTCCACTAATTTATTGCAACCTTGTCGTGATATACGATAAAAGTCACCCATCCCTTGTTGCAGCACATACCATAAGATTTAAATGGCATCTTTAGTTAACTTAAAGCAATGTCCTAGCGGCGGGGAATTCTGCCCCGACAATTTTATGCCCGCTTCGAAGCATTATCCATCGATCAATTTAAATAGAGATCTGCCCAATACCAGCTATACGGCTCATTTTAACGTTGGCGAAATCTTCATACCGGTCGGAAGCGAGAGCGTGCTAAAGCGCATTTCGCGCACTTTCTTTGAGAGTGGCTTCTGGGAAGCGTTGGATGAGGCGCGCAGTACAAGAACGCGCGAACAGTCACCGTTGATTAGCACCACAGCTGATTACTTTGCACATTTGCTGGAGCTCTACAAGAGACTAAATCTAGAAGTATTCCCCCACACACAGAAGCTAAGCGCGGAACGCATTGCACAATATGCTGAAACGAGGTGAGATCTAACGCGAATATGTCAGGCTTGTTTTCATATCTATAAGACCTGTTTGCATTTTTGTTTTCGTTTTATTAAATTTCGTTTCAAATGATATCTGCTTTAGGTCTGGGTGTTAACTGAAAATTCCACAGTTGTGTAGTTATATTACTTCATAAATAGATTACATTTATGTATACCCCTAAGTTTTAAAACTCATATTTCTGCCTATTGATCTTATGACAGCTATATAATATAGTTATCCGATAGGTAAAATACTAAGTTTCATCAATCAGCTTGAAAACTGACAGCGTTTTGCGCATAGGCAACGGATATGGTTATATCGACTCGGCTAATGGGGTCGGAGACGTCTTCCTCTCTCTCTCTCTCTCTCTGCAAGCACCAAAATACAAACTGTTATTTTCTATTATTTACAGAGACTGGATACACAGCGGTGTTCGCTACATTGCCTGGCACACCCATCTTTTCAAAATGGCAGTTGCTGGTGTCGACGATGTTGTGCGAATTTACTCTAAGATTACGGACAAAAACGCTGGCATAGGGCCAGTACTGAAGAGCCCAACACAGACCCAAATCACATGCATGGCCTGGCGGCCGCTGTGTGCTTTTGAGCTTGTGGTTGGCAGTCATCAGGGCTTGTGCTTTTGGATAATTGATAACAATATGCACCTGGGCAGGAGCATCAATCCCAGTCATACATTCAAACAGTGCGTAAATCTTTGGCTGCCATTTAGCTATTATTCAGATATATTTTATGCTCGCTTTCAGTCCTTCCAAGTTGCCCATCTCTTCGCTACAATGGAACAAGGATGGCACACTGCTGTCCACAGCATCACTTGGTGATAGAGCTATACTTATATGGCACGCGGACGATGGCAAGATACAACCACTTAAGCGTTTAGGTCCACCATACTCGCTGCTCAGCTGGTCGCCGGACAATGATCATCTCATTGCGAGCACCGTGGGTCGCGTGTTTCGCATGTGGGAATGCTACAATCGCTGGAAAACAGAACGCTGGGTATGTAACAGCGATAGCGTTCAATCCACCTGCTGGTCTCCATGCGGTCGCTTTCTGCTGTTCGTGGCTACTAAAGATCCAATTTTATATTGCATACGACTTGTGCAGCTGCATATTAATCCGTGTAAGTGCTTGCTACATATTTTTAACGCGGGTATCACTAGTGCGGTGTTTGTCTATCTAGTCTATACAAGCACACGCCCTATAGTTTGCCCAAGATCAAACCCAAACTCGTTGGGTTGGCATGCAACAGGTAGGCGACTGTTTAAGCCAACAGATCGTCTGTATGATGCTGTCTACAAATATAATGTATGAGACGTCTTAAATTAAATTTAGACGAAGCCTTATTTATAAATATTTAACATAAATAAATGTATTTATGATTAATACCGATTTTTGTTTAATGCAGCGAAATATGATAAGGAAGTGCTGCCAATTGCTGATCTGAATGCGTGCGTCCTGAATGACAAGAGTAACACGCTCATCGGCGGACCAGCCCAACAGCTGGCAATGGACCCGCTTGGTAAATATCTCGTAGTTACCTTCAAGTCCACCAATTACATTGCCGTTTTCCGGACGTACATTGGGAAGTACGAGTTTGAAATATCGGGTGGTCACTATTTAAGCGGTGAATCGGCGGACGAGTATCCTAGCTACATTTGCTTTCAGCCATTGAACATGGATAATGATCGATCCGTACTGACCATTGGCTGGTCAGGCGGTCGAATACAGTTTTATGCCTTGAATTGATTATTTGCATGTATTTGGTTCTTATTAGCGTTAATAAAGGTACACAAATTACGTATTAGAATTGGAATTGAAATCACAAATCGGGTACAGAACAGCATCTGATCTTGCGCTAAAGATCCTACAAGTCTTTTTTCTTGAATAAGTAATTGACAAAGCAGAAGCTCGGATACGATCTGCAACGTTTGCGTGTTTCGAAATGGGTTTTTTTTAAGATTGTGTGAATTTGTTACTTTCGGTTTAGTTAACGCTTGGTCGAGCACAAGATCAAATATGTCGCAATTTCTAATATTTCTCGGATAATGACCGTACACATATATATTTTTAACATACATATTATAAATATACCTCACTCAAAAATATATAACGACTTATTAAATTATAAATATATGTGCCTGCATACATGTATATAAATGTATATATGTATGTATATATAAAACATAACAAAAGTGATAAATGGTTATCAAACATAATAAGGATACATAATGGTTACACCCATGCTATTTATATGTAGGATCACACTTAGATAAATACTAATAAAAATCTGACAAACATTTTATGTTATTAAAACTGCTCTTTATACGTAGTAAAGATTTTGACTTCCGTTTCTATTGGTCCCAGTGCCCAACGGCTCCTGATTAGATGTCCCCAAAGAAATGGCCTAGCGCCTGAGCAGCACGCACGCGCACCATCGTCTGCTCATCCTTGAGCAGCACTGCAATCTTACTGGCCACCGATTCGGTTTGTGCGTTCTGCTCGCTTAGGAAATTGTGCAATATGCCTAAGGGATACAAGTAAATTTTAATGACCTTCGACAATTATTGTATGAAGTAGATGAACACATACCGATAACAATAGCGGCACTGCCACGCACCTCCGGCCACTGGCTGCGCAGCTGGGGCATGCACGAGTCTATAAAGTCCTGGATATGCTCCGTCAGCTCTACCGCCTATAAATGCAAACACGTGCAAAATTAGTTTGAGGGGACGAAAATACGGGAGAATACGGCACAATGACTCACAATGACTTTGACAAAATCCACGACGAAGCTGCTGTAGTTAAGTTGATTCAGCTGATCCGCATCATTGCTGAGTTGCTTCTGGACAATTTCATTGACGCGCACCGCGCGCAGCAGTTGACAAACACATCGTAGTGTGCTCTTGCAGGCTGTGACAATAGCTGGCTCAACTTCGCTCATATGCAGCAGCAGCGGAAAGAGATTGGCAAAGAGCTGTTCGCGTAGAGCCTCCATCGATGAAGTGGGCGAACTGCTGCCGTCATCATGCTTAGATTCGCACAGATCCCCAAAGAGAATAATGGCCGCTTCGCGCATCTCCATCGAATAGCTGCCAAAGAAGGGTCGTATGCGTATGGCTAGCGACACATGGAATGGTTCGACTCGTTCACTGGGCAAAGCCTGAAGAATGCGCGAGAGTCCACGCATACTCTCCAGCGGTATGTTGATAAGGCAATCGCCGACGTTGTCATCGACTCCCTTAAGTAAGGCTTGTATCGCCAGCTCCGAAAATCGCGAAGACTCATGCTCGCCCAGCTCACCCACATAGCCCATCCCTTGTAGACTGAGGCCTCGCACCACGGCATTGGGATCGCTTAGAGCGGCGCTGAGATGCAGCATTATGAGGCTCGCAAGGTCGCCGCTCGGTTTGAGTGGCACCAGGCGTGAGTAGAACCCAACGGCCGCAACCCGCTGGCCATCATATGGCGAGGCAATATACTTGCTCAAGGCATTGACCAACTGGCGCATCGACGGGCTGCTCAGCTGCAGCTGATTGGCCATTCCAATGGCCATTGGGGTCAGCAACTCAATGTAGCTGTGCCAATCCGTGCTGGCAGCCAGTTGTGGATTAATCGTTAGCACGGTGGCAATTTGCTCCATTTCTAGATTATTAAGGAACGCCTGAAATGTTTCAAGGGCTATTTGGCAGGGATTTAGTTTAGTAAGCTCCTTGTTGGGCACAAAGCCGAACTTGCTAGACGCTTTATTTGGTTGGTTGGGACTTGCAGGCGGTGCTAGTGGTGACATCGGTGCGGCCAAATTTGTATAGCTAGACAGTGAAGTCAACAGCATGCTGAATATATCCGCGAATCTCGCCGACATTTGCTGAAATCCAATTTCGAATTAGTCAAAGGATACAGTCCGAAACACGATCATTAGCTACTCACGTCGTGTATGTCCTTGCAAGGCATCATCTCGTGCAGCGCACAGAAAATAGCGAAGGGCTGAACGCTGGCAACTTTTTGGCGATCGTTTGACACGCCATTTGCATCCTGCAACTCTTGCAAATTGGCACCGCTAAGCAGCTGCAGAAAGTTGTCAAACATGGTACCGGTGAGCTCTGTATCATTGCACACCAAATGCCAATACTCGACTACATGCTCATCATAGGGCAGCTGTTGCTTCAACATCTCCGCACAGACGAGCTTCGGATGGTGCTTGGTCAATGCCACCAGGGCCTTAAGTACACCAGACTTGGCACGCGGCACATCGCACACCTGCAGTGCCAGCAGACTATCCTTGACAAGATCGGGTATAGCATGGAACAGCTCTGAGCCCTTTTGCTGTATGAAAAATTTCAACACAACACTCGACCCAATGGTGGAGCTCGGCTCCGGATCGCGTAACGACTGCAACAAAGTTTTACTAAAAAATAAAAAAAAACCGGATCCCGTTTTCATTATTGTTTTGCATTGTTATTTTATACTTTATAATATATATTATATGCATTAAACTATATCGCCTACAATTTTATGGTATGCGAAAAGTTAAGTTTAAGTTTTTTTTTCGTCTCTATTTCCTTATTCATCATGTGCACATGAGATTGTGAGAGACGGAAATAAAATAATCCATTAGCTGGAGGGGTGCATGCGGCTAACTGGCAGAAATGATTGCCATTTCAATCTGACTCATAAAACAAAACAACTAAACAACTAAAGGAACCATACATATTTTTTGTAACTCTTTTTTGCATAATCATTCCAAATTTCTAAGTCTTAAAAGGTAGAAAACTGGCAACATCCTTGAAAGATAGATGAATCTATTTATATATTGCCTAAAGCTTTAGAGCTAGACTCGGTTATCTTCTTCTTTGCTTAAAACATGGCAAGCTAGCACATATGTAAATGAGAAATGTCTACATTTGATATCAATCTTAATATAGTTGTTAAGCATGACTTACCAAAATTGCAAATACTGAAAGGTTGAGATGCGTTTCGCAATAATTTTGGCAATATCGCCAGCGAGATTGTAGATCTGCTTTGGCTCATCGGTTATGATGTTCTCCTTTATAGATTCGATCTCCTTCAGCCATTCGGCACTGCTGTCAATACTGGCTATGGTCAGCGTCTCATAGATACAGGCGATTTCAAGCGTCTTTTGCAGTATTTCCACGGACACCTGACGCACGGTGCCATTCGAGTCAATGCAGCGGGGCACAATTTTGCCAAGCATCTGGCCCGTTTGATTAAATTTCGAGGGTGCCTCACAGCCGCCAATTTTCATTGACTTGATGTATACTTCGAGCGTGTTGTTTAGCACATGGCTGGCACAGATGCGCACCTCGGAGTTCTTGTCACGCATCCAGCACTCCAGTATGCCAATGATCAGATCTAGGGTCGATGGCGATGCATCCAGTTCGACAATGGCACGTACCAGTGCATTCAGCTGTGGTAGCGAATCGTTCAGATGCTTGGCCAAGAAACTGTTGTGATCATCTTCTTCCTGCGAGTCGAATTTCATTTTCAACTGCTTGGCGCAGCCAAAAAAGTTTTTACATGCAATTTCAAAGATGACACTGCCCTCTACATAATCAGAGCTAACATTATCACAGCCGCCTGTAAAAATCATTTCGTTATTAAGACAGTATGAGGAATACAATTCAAGTAAACAATAGAACAAAAGATTCAAATCAATCTAGGTCTTGTTGTTGTGCCTGCTCATTACTCACCGATGCGTATGAAATCCGTGCCAAGCTTTAGGATGGTGGGTAACAGTGGCAAATCGTGAAAGGGTGCTTCAATGGGTATGCTAAATACGGTTTCCATGATCTGTTTGCGAAGCTTGAGCGGCGTTGGCAGTTGCTCTTTGGTAACAATAAGCTGATTACAAATGCTGAGCAGCGTTTGTAGTATGGCCGACATGATGGTCTGATCCTTGTGACCGGCCAGTTCTATTATCAAGAAATTAAGCATATCAAAATCCAAATGCTGCAGCGATTGCAACGGATCCGCCTCGTCCATGATGCGCCCAAATGCCTTTACCACCAGCAGATTGGTTTTGTAATTATCGAGCGCCTTATGCGTATCTTTAATAAAATGTAGATTACTAAAAAAGCCTGTCGAATGTTTGCGTCCGCCCATCTGTGCCAATTCCGACAGCTTTTTAATCACATGCCCCAAATGCTGTCGCGCAATATAGCCGAGTGCCCGAGCGCATGGCTCAATGCGGCGATCATAATCGGCGTGCTTTACGTGCTTGTCCAGACGCTCCTGTCGTGCCGTTGTCACAATCAGATCGATTTTGGTGTGAATGCAGGCCATATCGGTCACTTGGTAGAGTGTTAGTGCCATTGACTGCAGCAGCATACCTCTCTCGGCGCTCAGATCCGGCAGCTGCCACTCTGAGTGGGGCAATTGCATCGGATATAAATACATTTGATCGGCCAGCTTGCTGGCCAAGCGCTGAGCAAAGTGCTCATCACGCGAGGATAGAAACTCGTTGGTCTCCAGCACAAAGTCCTGCAGCTGTTGCATATAGGCTTGCGGCTTGTTGATGTTCAACAGCATGTCGGAAATCCGACGTTCCCAGAGCTCATCCAATGCTGGATTTAGTTGTGGATAATAGTACTTCAGAAAGCTTAGTATATTTGACGAGCGCTTGATGCACTGCTGATTACCCAGCAGCGCCAAGCAGCGTGCATATATGCTTTCGGCACCGGGCACGATCACCTTGCCACGCTTAACTGTGGTGCCGCGACATTCGGCGCCGGCTGCCGCCACTTCTACGCCGGATTCCGCAGCTGAACCTGATGCTGATGCTGATGATGAGTGTTGCTCATCATCGCTGGCAACATCGTACTCAATGTGCGGCGATTTGGCAAACAGACTGGCCAAACATTTGGCCTGATTTCCACAAATATCCGTGTAGTCCAATAGCACAAAGTAGTTGAGCAACTCACGCTTGAGCAGCTCATCCAAAGTGTTCACCGTTGAGGCGAGCATAAAAAGCGCATTCTCGCAGCTAAGCGCAAGTGTGGCGTGCTCTTCCAGTGTGCCATGGTCCTGACTAATCTTGCTGTACTTGCAGCTGTGACGCACCACAAACCACACAAACTCCTTGTCCCGTATCAGCGACTTTTGCGCCAGGGCCACGATCGTCTTCAGCAGTGTCAGCTTCATCTTTACGCCGCGCTCAGCAACTATCAACTGCTTGAGGCACTCGATGAGCGCATGCAGACGGCTCTCGATGTGCACAGCACAGCTGTTGAGTAGGTGCGTCAGTATGAGCAGGGATTTAATACGCTCCCGTTCGCTATTGTTACGCAAATGGATAAGCAGCGTGTCCATTATTTTTACTGCGTAGCTACCCGCTAGCAGATTAAAGCAGCGCAACACCTCGTAATGACCCTTGACTGTTTGTGGCTTCTCGTAGTCCGGATAGACGCACACCAAGTCAAACAGATGCGATATGAGGGAATCGATGACACCATCTAGAACCTGGGCGTGCAGCATGAGATTCGTTTTCAAAACGGAGCACAAGAATTGTGTAACTGCATTGCGGTCAACACTGCGTCGATAGAGCGTCAGTATTTGGGGCACCAGTCGCGGCGCCTGATCTAATATCCGATCGGTTGGTAGCAATGGATACATGCACGACAGTGCCTGTAGTATCTCCATGCACACCTTGGGCTCACGCGACTGCAGCCACTGATTGAAAAGCACATCATAGGCAACGCTGATTTCAGTGGTGCAATTTGCGGCCGCCTTCATTTCATCTGTGGGCGCATTGCTGCCATGCTCCAGCAGCGCCTCGCTAAAGCGTCCGATTGCAAAGGCGTATGCCAGCTTCATGTGATCCTGCTTGATGCCACCCAAATGTGGTAAACAGTGCGATAGTATTGTCTTGATGTGCGGCACCAGTCCAGCCGTATTTGCCATAGCCAACTGGCCGAGGCATTGCATCAGCATAAAGTGCGGCACGTTGCTCGATGGGCAACTGTGCCCCAGCAGCGACTCAACGACTAAAGTACAGTCCTCGGTGCATCCAATGGACACTAGTATATGCAATGCCGGATTCTGTATTAACGGCACATGTTGATCCACGCTTCGCGTCAGCTCATTTAAAGCCATGACTATCAATTTCGCATTGACCTCCGTTGACAATGGTGTATCCGCTCCAACCACCCGATGAATACAACTGAGAAACCAAACGAAAAAAAGATGATCAAGCTAAAGTTAAGCCGAAATTAATTAATGAAGATGTACTCACTCCAACAGCATGGCCACAGTTTGTTCGCTAAGCTTTGTATTTTTGGCGCGCCAATCGGTCAGTATAAGCGTGGCGCGCAATGGATGTGTCTCCAGAATCTTAACAATCGCTTGCTTCATGGCTTCACGCACCTGCTCATCCTTATCCGTCAGACCATCAAATATGTTCAACATCACGCCTGCAACGAGTACAAATATTAAAGTGATGCTAAAATTAAAGGAAACTCTTCTAACAAGCGCTCCTTGACGTTTTTAGGATCTTTGTGTTAAAAGAAAATATCTAAAATTAATTAAAAAAGTTATAACTATTTATAGCAAGGCCCCCATTCTATCGATAAGTATTTTTGCCATTACATATACAGTGTCTCACAGCTTATTTCCGACAGTGTCTAGCAAAAATTTTAAAGTGAAATAAAGTTTAAACAAAGAAACAAACGCAAAATGTTTAAATGTCAATTTGTTTCATGCTATATCACGTTTGAAAAATAAACTTTAGTTTTTATTAAAATATTAATTAGTTAATTAAAATTAGTCAAAAACTTAAAACTTATCCAAAATACATGTCAAATCTTATTTTAGACAGTCTTAGAAAAGTAACATATTAGGCGTATAAAAACTTAAGTAAGGATGTTAATACTTAGTATGATATCCTTTAGCCTTAATAACTTCCCTTAGCCTATTTTTCATGGAAGATACCAGCTTCCGGGTTGTTTTTGGACAGATTGTGCTCCACTCATCCAGCATAGCATTTTTGAGATCGGATATAGACATGTAGTATATAGACACTATATCTATATATAACAACAAAGAGCAATAACTCTCCTCCAACTACCTATAAACTATACATACTATGCAAGTGTATACAAATGTATTGTTCTAATAAAGAGGCGGGGAAAGCATTTAGCTAAAGCCACACCAATTTATCTATAAGCGAGTACGTATGTGTTTATGTGTGTGTTTGGTTTGATGTATGTATGTATATGGGGGAGGTTGCAACAATATCAAATTGCTTGCCTTTCATGTGGCTTAGAAACAAAGTCGGTCTACAATTATTGATGGGTCGCATACATGCAAACATACACATGAGCTATTATTCAACAGGTCGTCCATATACATACATACACTCAATCACACACACAGACACCCGAGTGTGTGTGTGTGTCCTTTTGTGGCTACAAGAGCAGTTAATGCGTAAATATTTATAGACTTCCTGGGGGCAGGTTGCTGAGGCAGACTGTTGAACATCTGCCTTGTCATCGAGCTCTGCTATGCGGTTGATTGAAGCAAACGAAGCGCGAAAAAAACAACCAAATTCGCCCTTAGTTATATGTGTATGTGTAATATACATACGTATATATCTGTACTGTATAAGAATATCGGTTGGTGTGTCACTCATACAGATAGATACGCACGTATGTAAGTCCCCATTGCACAGATGCATGCATACATAATTCCAATAAGAATAACGATGATGAATAATGAATATACCTTCCAGAACTGTTGGCTTATCGACGATTGCAGGGGTGGGAGTGCCCGATGGACTAGGCTGGCGCTTGTCCATCTTTTTAGTGGAATGGCGAGTTCTCTTCCACTTCTCCAGTTTGACGGAGATGTTCTTTAATGGATTGCTTTGGTTGTTCCAATTGAATTTCACAATGCTCTGTTGTCGACGCTCAGCCACTGCATTAACAAGTTTGATTGTCAGTTGTCAGCTTGATTTTATTTTATTTGCACTGTAAGGCTTCTCAATAAGAAAAATAAGAAAAGATAACAACACCAACAACAAACGCCTCCACTTGCAATTTTATTACTTCGTCACCGATACTACGAAACGCAAGTGTTTTTGTTTGGTGGCCGTCGTTGTTGACCAACCGCGCTGCGCAAAACAGACGAGGAGCAAATTTTTGTGTTAGTTTGCTTGGATTATGATGTGTGTGTGGATGTTCGCATGAATCAGACTTGCAACGCCCTCACGCGCGATGTCTTCTAACGCAAATAAGAAATTTTAAACTGTAAAAATTGCATTTGTTTTGCGTTTTCTCATGCAATAAATTAGCAAAGCGCGGTCAGCGTTGCATTGATGGGCAAGCAAATTATCAATTTCACCCGATCACATTCGCGATAGCCTGACTATCGTTTCGATATGACGACCACAATTTATAAATGAAAATTGTAACTCTTCATTTTAGTTGTCGCATTTAAACCAAACATATGTTAAAATCATTTAGTTAGAGCTGCAGATAATTTGATTGTACAACGATAGAATTGATTATATCGATGGCTGCAATCGATTGTTTGGCGCAGAAAGACAAAAGCACTGCTCATCCAAAAATACATTGTAGTAACAAATGCAAGCAGAATACGGGAATGTGTAAGTTTAGATTGCGCAGATGAAGAGTTATCATAGCCACTCTGTTGCGCAATTACATTACACTACACAATATATTTTCGTTATTGTTGAATTTGTGTGCAATTTTCGATGCATCTGTTGCAAATTTGAGATTAGCTGCTCTATTAGTTGCATTTATTTTTAATCGGACTAACTGCTTTTGGCAGGAATTTGAAAACATCAACTTAAAATCGAATGAAAGCTTTTATATAAAAATCGATACATCGATCTTTCTGTAGTTTCTTACATCACTATTTAAGTGACGCGACGGCAGTATTTGTTTTTTTGTTTGTTTTATTGCTGCTTGAGATTTTTATTTTATTACAATTTTGCGTACGTATTGTTTTGATGGAAAATTTTTCAGTTACTTGTTCCTAGGATGTTACTCCTTAATATATATCTGCATGCAACAATTCTTATAAGATAAATTCAAATAAGAGACAAAAACATGAATATTCAAAGTATGAATAATGCATGCACACATACATAAACGTACATATATGTGTACCTATGAGATACAAAAAAAGTTAATTCAAAATACCTAATTAGATTAATACAGTTTATAAAAATACATAAAGGGGAAAACCTCGCCAACTCAGGCAATTGCATTGCGCTATTAACAACATTAAAGATCACCGTCTTTTGCTGCTAGTATCCCGTGACCAATTAAAATGTATGCCACAGGTATAATAAAGTTGCTCAAAGTAACAATAGGATTAAGCATTACAATGTGTATTCTTGATCAACATTAGAAGCTGAGTCGATGTAGCCTTTTACGTAATTTTTCTGGCAGATGAACAAAATGACAGTTCCACTCCAATTGTGGCATTGCTCCGTCCGTTATAATTTCGTTAATCTTGTATCAATCCTGTAATTCTGCCCAATCGGCTCTGGTGGTTATCGTTGTGTTAGTATATGCAGTAGGGCAGGTTTGAGAAGCATGAATCATGTTATCTGTATTCTTTTGTTCTTTCTGTATCTCATTTGGTATTCTGCGTATTCGTTGCTTTCTTTTGATGCAGTGTGGCATCACGTCGTATTGAAAGACTCCGGCATGTATGTCGCTTAGCCAGAATTTCACTTAGCTCATGCTTAATTAACTTTATTTTGATTATCATTGTCATTCACTTTAATACTAAAATCCGTTCGATTTTTTCAGCACAATGACAGAGCTTCGCGGTACCAAAGCGCTGGAATTCTGGTGTCAGCGCACGACTAAAGGATATAACAACGTTAAAATTGAAAATATGACAACATCGTGGCGTGATGGACTTGGCTTTTGTGCGCTTATACACTTTTATCGGCCAGATTTAATGTTAGTATAAGTATTTTTCGTTATGTGTACTACGTTATTAATATTATGTTCACTGTCAACCGAAAACATGAAAACATTTGGAATCTAAATCAAAAAAATGTTTCCTACAAGTTTCCACATATTTTCCAGGATTTCCAAAGACAAAAAAGTACGACAACTAAAAATTTGGCACCAATAAAGATCGTTGATATCGTGAAAAAAAATATATTTCAAAATATCAAATGAAAAACAAAGGGGTTGTATAGAATTTGCACATTTTCGGAGCTTGTGCATCGAACATTCCGAAATCTCGGCTTTGTCAACTGCAACTGTCAACAATTAGTATGTAGCTTTTGGACCAGGCAGGCCAAGCTAATTTCAAGATATGAAATGGTTATTAATAGTATATTATTATTTATTTACTTGCAGTGACTTTGACCAACTCAAAAAAACAGATATTTATTATAATAACGATTTAGCTTTCACAACAGCTGCAAAATATCTTGGCATACCTCCCCTACTTGATGCTGAGGACATGGTTGCCAATGCTGTACCTGACAGATTATCCGTACTTACATATTTATCGCAGTTTTACCACGTATTTACGCGAAAAGCTGCTCGTGAACAAAGTGAGTGCCTTTTCAAAATATTTTGAAAAATGTATAAATTAATGAGAAAACATGCATTTAAGAATGTTAAGGGTTTTCCGGATTTTGGATTACCAATTATGCAGAGGGACTAATGCATAATGCCTAACATGCATCTTATATTTTGCACTTTACAAAATATTTGATTTGCTTATTAATATATGGTTTTTGTAAATAATTCTTTCAGAAGGCGAAAGCAGTAGTCCATTAAAGTACACACGTCCAAAAATCGAAAAGGTAGAAGAAAGTTCAATATTCGTTGAACTTTCTCCGCAGCCGCAGGTAAGATAATACAATACCCACCAGTAAGGCTCCACTAGTAAACATATGAGGCTTAGCAAAAATGTCTTTTACCTGTTGGGTAAATGATCTATATATCATATACATAGTTATACATATTTATGGAATTTCAGATCGGGCAGAAAGTTGCCGGAGTTCGACGCGACTCCTGCCAGAAATGTCAGTTCCCTGTATTTTTAGCAGAGCGCGTCTTTATTGAGAAGCATGTGTATCACCGAACTTGCCTTAAATGTAAGCAGTGTTCCGTGCAGCTGTCACCAAACATCCTGTTTGATGACGTCCAAAATATGTATTGTTCTGATAAATGTTTGAATGCCAATAATCAGCATTTAAATCGTACTGAACACGAACACGGAACTATATCCAATGATTTGGATAATCTTCAAGAACTCCAGCGTATCGAGATTGTTTCCAAAATTCGTACGCCAATTAATAAAGAAGATGAATCAAGCTTGGAGAAAGAAAGAACAAATGAAAGCAGTTTTATACCACACGATATTAAGTTGTCGAGCTGTGATTCCATCGACAACATTGATGCCTTATCAAACAAATCTACAGATTCGTCAATAAAAGAAGGCCTCGAAACAGTGCCAAGTCCGACCACACCATCTGAAGAAGAAACAAATCTACAAATATCAGAAGAGCCTACATTAGAAGGCGAAGACAAAAGTAATGAAAATAATGATAAGGAAAAGAGCGACAGTTTAGACCTGGAGGATACTGATGTATCTAGTTTACAACCCGAACATTCCGTCACAATTTCTAAGGAGAGATTAGACTATGTTGAGGACAAAGTCGAAATTAAATCAGTTAAGGAAAGCAGCGGCAATAATCTTAATCCATTTACTGACAGTGATGATGATGAGCACATTTCAGATGACCAGCAAGATATCAGTGTGGAGACGATGCAAACGCATGTAAAAACTAAATCCAAATCAGATATAAGCTATAATCCATTTGATAGTTCTGATGATGAAATTGAGTTAGCTAAACCTCTTTACCAATCCCATGAAGAAAAACTAACTTCAGACCGAGCGCCAAACCCATCAACACTGCAAACCCTAAAAGCTCAGTTCGACGAACATAACGCCGAGGTCAAAATATCCTCAACTAGGTAAGTAGTTAAACTTAACTTGGACTTAGCCTCGAAGATTGCCATGTAATTGATCAAATTATTTTTTCCATTTAGATCAAATTCGCCAGCTTCTAATGATTCTCGCAATAAGTCGCACAAAAAGCATTTGAAATACAATAAACGCCCTGCTCCAGCGCCTCCAAAACCAGAACGTCTTAATGCAAGTACTTCAAAAACAATTAATGAGAAGGACAAGGCCTTGTTGATTTCTCAAGATTCTGAACAAGTACCGGAACTTCGCAGTTCCGCAAAACGACGGCTGATACCACTGGACCAGAGTCTTCTAGCGCAAGATAACTTGGAATTGAATAGCCATTCAGAACATCAAAATCAGCAAAGCACCTACAAGGAATCGGATGATTATTATCGCCGCATGCTAATGCCTCCCGCGCTTGACTCACCTAAATTTGATTTAGATCCCATTGCCCACTTCGCTCATAAACCTGAAAAGCTTCACAATAATGCGATGGATAATCATAATGATTCAATAATCAGCGGTGTGGACTTGAATGTTAGCGATCAATCCTATCCTGATAACAAATCATCGCATGGTAAATGGAAGCACCGGAAGGGACCCGCTCCTGCCATACCTATAACACCACGCAAAGCATTACAGATGATTCCACTACAAGAAATACGCCATGAGTTGGAAATTATTGAAGTGCAACAGCAGGGCCTTGAGAAACAGGGCGTCGTTCTGGAAAGAATGATACGAGAACGCTGCGAAGGATCCGGAAAAGATGTGCAAACAACGGGTGACCTATCATCCACATTGACCGCGGTCACCTCCGAAGCGTCCACGAAAAACTGTAAAGAGGTGGAGGATCTAATTTTGCAACTCTTTGAACTAGTGAACGAGAAAAATGAGTTGTTCCGGCGACAAGCGGAGTTAACGCATATGTAAGTGCCATTTAGATGCATACGTTTTATAAAATCTTTGGCTTTGGCTTGGCTAAGACAGCTTGTCTTTCGTGTTTATTTTGTAACTAGACGAAGACAACAGCGCTTAGAGCAGGAGCATGCTGATATTGAATCTGAAATCAGAATTCTAATTAGTCAGCCCGAGCGTAATAAAACCGATTCGGATAAATTACGGGAAGAGACTTTAATAGCGCGGCTTGTTGAGATTGTTGAACTACGCAACAAGGTCATCGATTGTTTAGAAATTGATCGCCTGCGCGAAGCAGAAGAAGACTTGGTAATTGATATCAATTATATTATTTGAAATCGCCAGTATATTTCTATAAATATTATTCACAGAGCATCAAACAAAGCCTGGAATTGTACAACGCTGGGCGAGATTCATCAGCTCCCAAAACTTCGGCTGAAAGGGTGTCAAAAAAGGAGAAGCGAGGCGTAAAGGATGTCCACAAGTTAATCAAGTATAAAAGTTTATTACGTAGATCGGGCAAATCAGAATAATTAAACAACCATCATATTCTGCTAGCTGATTTAAGTTATATGTCTCATATTTTTTGTACATTGTTTCTCCATTACATTAATAAAACTAGGCAGCTTGCCATTTATCCGTTATAACTGTATCAAAATCAAAGTCAGATCAATCTTCTCCCGACAGCTATTAAAGACGATCTATAATTCGCCATGTACACTCCAGCAACCGATTGTGCAATGTCTGCTGGCATATCTAATATCATCTATGGCAAGCTACTTACCAATCCCTGATTAGGTAATTTAAGCCTATGTTTGTGTAAACTTGTTATCGCCTACCACTGACATCGCAAGTCTACGAAGAGTATCTGGAAAGACAGGCTGCAGCATCGATTCACCAACATCTATATCAAAACCTCATCCTCCAGGCTGCTCTGAGTCCTTAATAACCCACATTAAGTTTCAAGCGATTGTCGCTACGAAACAAACGTAAAATGGGCATTGAAAAGTTGCAAGCCATTCAACTCACTGTGCCCCTAGAAAGTAACAACTACCATAACCAGAGCAACTATAACCCGCAACCCCGTTCAACAGCCGTAGGAGGATATCAATAATTGTTTTCAAACAAATTGTATAAAAAAATGAAAATAATAATGATAACAATTCTTTCCGTTTTTGATTGGTGATTTTCATCTAAAAGCAAAATAAACAGATTAGAGAGCTTGTGACGTGAGAGTATTATGCAAACGAGGCTTCGGACACCAGAATTAGTCAACAAGCATATATAAAATGATCTATTTGATTTTGCACAGACATTAGTAGTGGTGTTCAGCGTAAAAATGTTTTAGACCAGCTATACTAGAAGTGATTACGTACATGAACACATGAATATTATGTGTATTTATGTCGTAGCTACAACATAGGGAGGCGACCACATGGAAAAGTACCGAGAATTCACAAATATTCACATATTGCTTATCACATTTCGGTGTGATTTTATTACTCTGGATGCCTATATGCGTCATATACATCATAAATCCTCATTCTGCCCATTAATGACGACATGTGAATTTATTGTTGTTATTATTATATCTCGTATGGGATATTTCTTATAAGCATTCATTCAAAACTCTTTAATAAGTCATGACGCCATCGGGCAAGACATAATGACACCCATACTCTCGCCTGACATTCAGATCCGGATCCTCGTTGTTCGTATACAAAAATCGTACTTAAATAACTCTGAAGCAGTAAATAGGATTCATATGTTCCATCATCCACGGATTGTTTGAAAATTCCGATTTAACGAATTCAACATAAGTAGTACATATGTAAGCAAAATGTAATTTTGAGTTTTTAATGTAATTTTAACATGAACATGTATTTTCGTTTCGTTATCTATTTGTTTATTGATAATACCATAAGCATTTGGTTATTGGGTTACTTTCTTTGTTGATGAATTCAGCTAATTACAGACATTAATTTTATTTATTACTTTTGATTTAGGTATAAATTGTACATAAAAAATCATAATAAAAGTACAATATTGTACGTATTCATGTGTGATTTTGTGGCATATACATATAAACATAAGTAAGAATGTATTGCATGTATGTATACAGTAGATTTAAATTTACATATAAACATATAAATATGTATGTATAAAGATTCAGAAATTAACATAACTTTAATGGTTGCTTCTAGTGATGCGTTCATATTAACCACAAAACATTCAGAGTAGCTTTTATCGTTAAGCATTACCTTTAGTTTTACGCGTTATCAAAATTTGACGTATCAAATTTGATTCATATTACACTTGTATTTTGTTTTTGTTTTTGTTTTTTTTTTTTTTTTGGTTTTTTGTTTTTTTGTTGGTTTTAATTTTATTTTATTTTTTTGTGAACATAAAATGGAATTTATGAACTTTATGACTGGTATGCATATAAAAAAAGATGAGACCATTTTACACAATGCCACTTCTGTTCAAATACATATTCACCAAATGAACTCTCAACTTTGAAATTATGTTTTGATTCCCATGCACACACAACAATAGAACTGTGATATTTAAGAAAATAGAGTTTATCTATAAATTTCCCGTGTGTTCTTGCCATTGTACGGAATTGAGCTAATTGCCTGTCTGATTGTGAGATGTTATTTCAAATAAACCACTGAACCACTGATGTTACAATTGAATATGTATTATTAATCAACTTATAATTCGGTTTAGCTTTAGCATTTATTATTCAAAGGATTATGTTTATATGTTTTTTGTTCGGTAATACTTGTGCGGACCAGTTCTTAAAATTTATAAAAGCGTAGCATTGTGTGTATGTGTCGGCGTGCAAGCTTTTCCGTCCCAGCTATATTTAAAAAAAAAAATAATAATTAAAGAATTTAATAAGTATAAAAATTAAGTGCTCTTTTATTGACGTATTTATCTATCCTCGTTGAGCGTTTTATATACGAATGGCTTTGTTTTTTTTTGTTTTTTTCTCATTTAGTTGGCTTTGCGGGTATTGCATGTATGTATGAACATAATACAGTTGAAATTTTTGGGTATACATAATTTAGAAGCTCATACGTGTCTTATGATCAAACAATAACCAAACTACATATAAAATTGCAACCCTTTCCACTTTGGGGGTAAAGCTAAGTATGAAGAACTCTCGAATACACTTATTCTGTAACAATTGATAAAGTTAATGTGCCGGTCACGAGGTCTGAATATTCTCATACACGTTGTTGCTACTTGGTATGCATGTGAGTTGTACTTTCACGATCGTTACTTCTGTTAGTCTATATGTTAAGATTTCGTTAAACATTTATAAATTTTTTTTAGGTTTTAAAGTTAATTTTTCCATTTATTGTTGTAGCTTATATGGCCGTCAATTATATATGTAAATAGTTTTTTTTTCACTAATAAGTATGTTATTTAAATCATTCTTATTTTTGTTTGTATATAAATTAAGGACTTAAACGTTATAAGAAAAATGTTTTATAAAGTGTATTGTTTACTGATTTCTTTTTTTTTTCATTTCATCATTACATTAAATTTTGTAATTTACGCAATATAATCTTTGCCTTTTTAGTTTCTATCTGTGAATTTTGTTGTTTTTTTTTTTTGTTTTTCTTGTTTTTTTTTTTAAGATTTTTTTTTTTCTTTTTTGTTTTTTTGTAAATGCTTTAATTTTATTTGACTTTGCTTCATTATGACGAACTTTCTGTATATATGTGAAGTCAGGATTTTACTTTTGATGTTTGACAAATGAGACTGACGCGTCACCCGTTGTTCAAACACATACATATGTACGGATATTACAGTATAATTACCATAACTATCGTGCTATCATAGTAATCAACATAGTGTGCGCACTCAATTTATTTTTTTTTATTACTATATAGCGAGAGTCTCCGCCCAAATGACTTTTATACGATTTGAACTAACTTTACGTACTTTAAACTGTTGCTGTTGCCGAAATTCTGACTAAACAACTGACTATCAGCGACAGCTCATCATAGGTTTTGTTTCGAATTTTTCATTTACACTAATAATATACTTGTATGTGTGTATGTCTAGTTGTATGTTGCTGTGTATGTCTGTGTTTTGGTTTGTTGTATAAGTATAATAAGTATATAGCAATATAAATAATTTGTATATAAAGTTCTTGTTTTTGCTGTGGTCTACGTTGCAGTCAACGCCGTTTTCCATCCTCATTTTCGCTGTTGCTATTGCACTACACGTCAAGCATTTTGAAACATACTCCTCTGTCACTGTTTTAGCCCAGAACAGTAACAAAGAACCACTGACATCAGAGCACAAAAATGATATTGGTGCGACATATGTATATTTATATGCATGTATCTACACCTATGTTTGAGGGGATGTCGCTTTTGTTGCTGCTGTTCTGTTGTTATTGTCGCTGCTGCTAAACGCTGACTGCGCGCAACCACCGCCACGTTGACCCTACCCCACCCATTAATACGCATTGTGCACGACACTTAGTTCCACACGCGTAAGAACGAGTCCCACGATCCTGTTGCTACTGCCATACCATTTTCGGTGACCCCCAAACATGAAACTCTGTTATCGTGGCCAGCAAGAATGCCCGAGCGTTCTGCTTTCATTGTGTCCCATACATTACAGTTGAAATCATCATACCCCGCTAATAGCAGACGACCGCTTTTTGAGAACGCTACGGAGGTGATACCACAAATTATGTTGTCATGCGAATACATGGCCAATTCCTGATCAGCGCGTATATCAAAGAGGCGGCAGGTTGCATCGTCGGACCCTGTCGCGAAGGCTTGTCCATTCGGGAAAAAGGTGACTGCGTTGATATCAGATTCATGCCCGGGGAACGTTTGTTTGCAAACACCTTCTCGGATATCCCACAACTTGGCGGACGCGTCACATGCACCCGATACAAACGTTTTGCATTGCGGTGCCAGTGATAGGGCCATCACATCTCCAGTATGGCCAAGAAACGAGGTAACCTGCAAGCCAGTTTCGATGTCCCAAAGGCCGCACGACATATCACCTGAGCTTGTCACAATCTGATTGTCGTCCAGGAAACGGCAGCATGATAGATAGCCACCATGGCCCGGCAGCTCACGGGACACACGCACGTTACCTTCGCGTGTCTTTAAGTTATAGATTGAACACATGTTGTCGAGGCCACCGCAGGCGACGTAGCTTCCCGATGGAGCGTATGCACATGTCATCACCCACGATGAGCGCAGCGGTATGGCATGCACTTTGTTCGTGGTGTGCGAGTCCCAAACGATCAGTTTACCATCTTGTGAAGCTGATACGAGGTTCCTGGAGTCATTGCCCCAATGCATGGCATAGATTTTGGCCAGATGACCGCGCAACGTACGTCGCGTGCGCATTTGTATACGTCCAATTGGTTCCAGCAAAGTGGCTGCCTGCAACAGAGACGTATCGCACGCAGCCTTTCGTGCATCTCGAATAGCATTCTTTAGAGATTCGGCTTCTTGTCTTAGACTGTCTAGTTCATTCATTTTATATTTTTTGAGAGATTGCCTCTTTCTTCAGATGTTTTGCTCTTTTCCACTCGTAGCGTCCCTAAGGCTTGTCAAAAAGACGTTCGAAACTGAACTGATTGACTTGCTGGTCTCTACTGGTTACTGGTTTCAAAGCTAAATATGTACTTTGAATTAGTTTGAAATATATTTTTTGCTATTCAAATGCTAAAATCAGCAAACTCACGTTTCTATATATTTTGATTGAAGTATTTTTTGCAGCTTGTCCTGTTGATTTCTGTTCGCCTGACTGCCGTCGCTTCAAGTACGCCTGCATACAAGCAATGTGATATTAGCAGTACATTCACCGGTTATAGTATGGTTGTTGCCACTTCAAGTTGACTTGCTTTCCACGTCCAAGAGTACAATTTTCTTTCTTCCGTGTCTTTGGAATATTTAAAATACACCTCTTATCTGTATATTTCTGCTAGTTGAGCTAAAATTAATTTTTTTTTTTCAGAACACTTACTTGCCTTGGCCGGCTGTAGTTATTGAGTTTATGTATGTATGTAGCGTGTTTCTTGTTTTCAATCCGCGTAAGAGAACGTTCGTTCGATTAAATAGAACTGTGTACCAAAACGGTGGTATTTTTGTCACTTATGGTATTCCGTTTCACAAATTGTCTGTCTGCGCCGATTGCCTTTTTTTACTGTTCTTTCAGTTTACTGTGAACCTCTCTCCTCCTTGCTCCTTTTATCTATAATTTGCAATTCAGAAGATATATTTTAGTTATTGAATTCGACGGTGTTGGATGAAATTTGCTCACAGAGTTCCTCTTGTTCAGCTTGTTATACGTCAATTTTTTAATTTATGCAGCACATATTATTCCACCGTTTTTTAGTTAATTTCAGATTTGTGTTTACACTCGTGAAACATTTAACCATAAATTGAACTGTCCCTAATGAAATAATTTTCTCTTTTGCTGTTGGCCGCTCGATTGGTCCGCCTGTTTTCACCCGTGCTGCTGCCTTCTCTCGGCTACTCAATTCGCTTTTTTGGTACACCAAAATTGTAATTTTTGCACCACCGCTGCCAAAAGTGAGCAAGTTAATGGGAGCAAGCAGTACAACCAGTGTTTCATAATGACGAGTATTGGTATGTACGGCAGCGAAAGCAGGTTCGAATGTGACCGCAGAGTGGCGGCGCGACAAGCATAGTAAAATGGGAGTGACGGTTTATCCCATTCGCACCAACCAGAAGTGACGTTTCATGAAATTGACCGAGCGAGAAAGAAATACAAGAGAAAAATCAATTTTAAATACTAAAATATTCGAGATAACAATTATTTTAAATAATATAAAGTATGAATAAGTTGCACATAATTTTATACATTAGCTCAAAATATATATAGCCGCTGAATACGAATTTGTATTTAAAAAACTATGTACATACACATTAATATATATATATATATATATATATATATATATATATATATAATATATATATAATTGAACATATATATATACACATATATATATTTCAATGACTGAGCTACATATGTATATATAAATTTCAATAGTGAACACACACCTGGCCACCGTAGTCGCGGTCTTTCAGAACTTAATAAGTTACTTTATTGATGCTTTTAAGTAACGAGATTATTTTAAAAACAATCAGTTCAACAGCTGCATGGATTTAACTCTGTATATAGATATTAAAACCCGTCAACTAATCGCCCGTATCTTCGACAACTTTTTCACAGTATATCAATCTTAACACAACTCCTCATTTGCACTTTACAATTGGTAGCCAACACCTAGAAGTAGTCCAGACTTGCAATACAAATATCGATTAATTGAAGTCATCGATGTATCGCACGGCTATATGAATATTAATATGATTACACGAATTGAAATATTATATATATATTTTTTTTATGTCCGTATAACGGTCCTAGGACTATGAAATTTATGCTTGCTAAAATATGTGTAAGAATTTGTATTCCCATTGAAACTTGATATCAAAATTAGTTCTGCTAAATACAAATATTAAGTTTTGTGAGATTTTTTTAATGGCTTTAATATTCAAGAAATATACTATTCTCTTTCATCGAAATTTGTACTTTAATTAGTTTAAGACAGATCTGCAATTGCCTGCAGGATAAAATTAACTTACTGTTTTAAAGACATACTACTAAGCCTTAGACTGATGTTTCTCTTTAGAATAATTCTTATTCATCTCACAATATATTTTTATATTATAATTACGAGAAATATTTGGCTGGGAAACAGTTTACGATAAGTTAGAAATAAAATCATCGCGATTAACGAATATAATGCTGCCGATATTTATTTATTTAAGCGGTGTCGAGCACATATCGATAAGTTTTTCAATGCGACAACGTATATTATGACGTCACAAAATAAATTAGGTTTCATGTTTACACAAAGAGATTCTATTCGAGAAAATAATGTACGAAATCGTGAAATCTAATAGAAAATACAAATGTTTGCAGTTAATTTACATTACATTCGTAACGGAATCATAAGCAAAAAAAAAGTGGTGTTATTTTGTGAGATTTTAATATACATTTACGTCTCACAGTGAACCCAAAAAATATCTTGAGAGCCAAGTTAAAATGTATGCTTACCCATTAGAATAAATTCTGAAAAGTGGTTCTTGTTCTAATTCCATGTTTCAAATTGTTCGAAGAAATACTGTAATTGAATGGAATGGAATGCGGTTATTCGATTATAAATAGCAATCGACGCCGTTTGGTAATGGTGAAACAATTGTACAATAATTTATCAAAACACTTTTTTTGTACTCAAAGCAATCATTTGTTAGTTGGCGAGTATTTGTTGAAGCCTTCAAATCGGTTTCGAATAGAAAATATAACAGTGTGTGTTTTTCCATTAATTTAAATAAAAGGAAACTTGGATTTTGCCATTTTTTATGGACATATTTACTCTCTGTCCGGGAATAATGCACATATCCATGTACTAATTAAAATAAAGGTCAAATGGATTGTTAATAAACGAAAATAATATACAATTGTCGTACGTAAAGGCACACGTTAATTTTCATGCATGCGAAGTTATATAGAAGAGTGCATGCGTATAAATGTTTAAATGGATCAGCACTTGCATTTAAATCAGCAGCTTTGTAACGATTTGTATTCAAAAAGTACGTGCAATATACATTCAGAAGAACGAATTGATATCGACCGATCCGAAAGAGATGCAACGCACCCATTATTGCGTACTGATCAGCATTTAATAAACTTTACGCAGTGTCTTGGATGTAACGGACAAATTCAAAACAATTCGTTTAGCGACATTTGTGAGCATTATTCACTTTATCGTCATCCACAGAGTAATGCAAAGTGCTTATATTGCAGCGGAAGCGTTTATTACTATTTACAACCGGGAAAAGTGAATCCAGAAGTTTTTCATTACTGTTCGCCACGAAAACAATCCAAAGAAGGAAATACATCTGCAGCGTAACGAATTGTAAGCATGGCAAATGCTTGCACCGATTTTGCCGAAGAGAATTCCGACATGGAATTTGACCAAATGTCTGAAGAATCTGAAGCGTCTGAGTATTCTGATCATGATAGCGAAGATGGCGGCATCCTCGATGAAGCAGGTAGTTCAGTCAACTATCAACCCCAGGCGACCACCAAAGGTTTTACAAACAAAAACGGCACTATTGGTTCACAAAGTTCATTGAACACAGTACAATTGGGCAAACTAGATGGAAAAAGCGGCCAAGCGGTTCCACTACACAATCAGAATAACGCCAAAACGGTAACCGGGCATCCGAACTATGGTTTTGGAAAGCGCTGGTCAAAATCAGAGGACGTTTTACTAAAGGCGCTAGTTGAGAAACACGGTGAACGCTGGGATATTATTGGGCCAAGCTTCAAGGAGCGACTCGAGCAGCAAGTACAACAACGTTGGGAAAAAGTATTGAACCCTGAGCTTATTAAGGGGCCTTGGACACGCGACGAAGATGAGAAAGTTATTGAATTGGTCAAAAATTTTGGCCCAAAGAAGTGGACATTGATTGCTCGGTACTTGAATGGACGGATTGGGAAACAGTGCCGTGAACGTTGGCATAATCACCTTAACCCAGTGATTAAAAAAACGGCTTGGACCGAGGAAGAGGACAAAATAATTTATAATGCTCACATTAAGCTTGGAAACCAATGGGCTAAAATAGCAAAACTACTGCCTGGACGCACAGACAATGCAATCAAAAACCACTGGAATTCAACAATGCGCCGTAAATACGATGTTCAACGTAGATCAGTGGGTACGGTAGCTGGTGGTGATTTGAAGAGCTCACGCACTCGTCTGATCGAATTAATCAAAACCGGTGGTAGCGGCAAGTTGCCACAAATTGTTTATTGCAAATTTGCACCATTAAACGCAAATTTTGTCAATTCAAATAAACCAGAAAAGATGCCAGCACTACAATCGAATTGTAAGGAATCGTCTGGCAGCCAGATGAGCACTAACAAAATAACACAAGAAGCAGCAGCGAGCAGCGAAACATACAAAACAGCGACTCGCTTCGCAGATTTTGATGCACAAAGTGAGAGTGGGCCGGCGAAATGTATATCAGTGCCAGGACAACCTCTTTCGCAATATCCTGAAGTTAAGCTTTGTAGGCCGACGCCTAACATACTTAAGCGATCCCGCAAACACATTCCTGATGTATCGAATAGTCTTAATAGCAGTACGGATGTATTGAAATGCGAAATAAGTACAAAGCTGCCAGAATCCCCAGTTATTACACCAATTAAAGCGCTACCCTTTTCGCCAAGTCAATTCTTAAAATCGCCATGCTTTACAACATTTGAAGATATGAATTTGCGGGCAAGCACGCCAGTCGTTAAAGTTTATAACCGCGTCGGAATGATAGTTAAAAAGGAATCTGAAACGTCATCAATTGAAACGCCACACAAGAGTAAGTTCCGTTTGTCTTGCTCATCACGCACAGCTGTCTTAATTTGTATTCTCCACCACAGGTTTAGTTGGACCACTTACTCCAACTCCATTTAAAAATGCCCTCGAAGAAGTTGGTAGAAAGCGGGGCGGTCGGTCTTTCATATCGTCTAGTCCTACGAGTATGGCTCAGGATCTTGCTCAAATCATCGACGAGGAACAGAGGAATGAACTCGAGGCCAATTTCAGCAAAGGTGGTGGCGGGAATGATCGCGATGACCTGTCAGACGCTGAGCATTCAAATACTCTTGCAAACATAAGTGTACATTCGCCTGCACCAAAGCGGGCCAAGAAATCATTGCTTCCCAGTTGGAACGTAAACATTTTGCAATCTGGAAGAAAAACGCAACCGTTTGAAACAGAGACACCAAGCAAATTTCTGAATTCAGGACAATCGCTAACACCTTTCTCCCCAAGCAACATAATGAAGGATACGTTATGCAGTGAAGACGATTTGCAGTTCGACGAGGGCAAAAAAGAAAATAGGCCGTACGGTCAAAAGATTCGTGGTATATCCAGCCATAATCTGTTGGACCCAAAGTGGGCTCAAGTTGCGTGCGGCAAAACCAAAGATCAAATTTTTATGGAGGAGGCGGCACATGCATGTCTTCAGAATTTCGACTTGATGCCGCGGTCCTTAAATTTTGAGAAACAAAATTAATTTTCATTTAGCCGTTTGAAAAACAAGAAAAATTGTATAAAAAATATGTTTTGGAAATATGCATTAGCAGCACTAATATGTAAAGTATGTTTAAGAATTGTATGAACCATGCAAAATATTATGTAGAAGCGGTCAAAATAATAGAAGTGTTGCTTCATAAAATGCTAATTCTCAATATAGTCAGGGCCCCTTTCAGATTTCCTTCGATTCCATGGCTTCTTTTACTCATCGATTTTTTTTACACATTTTTTTTGTTTACCTATTTGTTTTACTTATGTTATGTTTTTGTCTGTTTTAAATATGTGTCGATTTTATTGTGGTTGCAATAATGGGAAAAATAATCGACATATTTAAAACTGACCCTGTTTATTAAGAGTTTATTGAGTAAAATAATGCAATATTATCTCATCTGCTTAACAGCATTCCAAAAGAAAAAAACTGCATAGATGAAAAGCTAAAACTCTAAAAATATTTAATCTCAAGAAAAGTGTTCTACTTTGTTGAACAATGAATGGAGGGTTTTTTAATCGAACCTTACCCGGAAAATCATGGTAAACGGTGGTTATTTTTAATGAGGGCTATGCAACTAAATATTAAACGTATTTTAATACATAAATCATATATAGTTTTTTGAAATATTAAACAAAAAGGTTTACAACTATTCACCTACTATTATTTTGCTTGGCGCATTTTATGTATTTCTTACTTTTTTTCTTTTTCGGTATTTACATATTGTCATTATTAATTGCTTGTGTTTAAATATTCATAATTATACCATTGTAATAGAATTTTTTCGTGAAGTTTGTAACATATTGCAGTAGACGTCTCCGAACCCATAAAGTATATGCATTTTACATTAGCATTACTACATTGTTTATGTGTCTGCATTGTGTCTTGGGTTTATTTGAATACGCTGAACTCACTCGCTCCCAGTTGAATGTGGCATATTCAGCTGGAAGTCAGTCGTAAGACAGAAAACAAAAAGATCAAATTTGTTTAAAACGTACAAACAAATAACATTGGGAATGGGACAACAATTTGGATTTCGGCATGTATAATCCGGTCTACTACAGTATGCAATCTGCGGCGTGCCTAAAATAATTGTTCTTTCTTGTATTTGAATTATGTTTGAGCTATTTGTTTTTAGCGACTGGTCAGATAAATATCACATGCTGTAAAATCGGATCTTCAGATTTCGGCCAAATCTATTATATATAGAAAAGAGCTGAAATGGCTAAATGAATTGGATTCTCAAGAAACGTTAATTGCAATCTACTTGCACAAGCTATGACAAGTAATATTTGTTTTATTAAAAATAAGCCTCGAAGGTAATAACCTTAGTGACCGACTCAACAATCCGTAGGCTCTTGGTGCAAAAGAGTAAAGATGTTCCTTTTTTGTTGGATCGTCGTATTATGAGGGATATAATGCAAATGATTTTATTGTATGTATCCAGAAAAATTGTCCCCAGAAGACTTCTTTCTGTGCAAGACATCAAACTCAAGCATTCAGCTAGAACGAAAAGATTCTCAGAAGATTACATATGCAATTTTACAATTTATATTTACAAAATATCTGCAGAGATCATATAATTTGTCGTAAGGTGTGTGTCGCATTGAAGAGGATGTTACCAACCGCATTAAATATATATATTCATAAGCCGGATAGAATAATTGTATCATTAAGCTGCCGTATAATAGATCGTGCGAAAGACGAGCTCTTATATAGAAAATAGATAAAGAGAAATCTGTATTACCTAACACAAAAACACAATAAAATTGATTTAATTATAACGCCTGTACAACAAAGCTATATATTAATGTATATATGTATACAATGAAATTATGTTCTAGTTTAAATTTGTAATTTGTGTACCATTTATAAAATATGTCATTAGTAATGTATTGGGAAGCATTGTTTTTATACCCCTTTTATACTCCACAGTTTTAAGCTATTAATGCAACTTTAAATATATAACTGAATATATAAAATAAATCCGTATTTTTTTCCGACAGATTTTCATATGATAAGACCGAACGAAAAAGTTCAAGTAGAATTCGATTTATTTTAGTCGATTTTACTTCATTATTTATTTTATTTATTATGTTCTATGAGATTTTTTTGAATGAAAGCCTTTAATCGCTTTTCCCGTTTTTATTCTCAGATATACAAATAATTGAATGAACATCATTTTCAGACAGTTAAAAGCTGACGTTACGGCGGACGTAAGCTAATTGAAAATCAAAACCTAAGTTTCAAGTTAAGCTAAGTTTTTAAACTCGAAGATAACTTGCGAAAAGACGATGACAAATCTGTGATAAAAATAGTCGCACAACAACAATCTGACAATAATAAACGACAATAAGGCAATTCTAACAGTGTTAGAAGAGAATAAACCCCTAAATATTATATATAATTGTGACAGAAGTCATTTTTTGTCAAGTTCTGCATTTTTAACATTATATCTGCATAAGGAGATAAGCGTGCATATATTAATTAATTTAATAATGTTGTTGTTTCGTAGGGCGGAGCTATCGTTGCAAGTGAGATCAATGAGAACGATACGAAATGGAGGAGAGCGAAACAATCGAAGTTTACCAGCAGCGAACGGGCGAACAAATCAGCTAGATAACATAGAGAATTACTACTACCTCTTTGATACAACGAATTAATTTAACTTAGTCTTACTGCGTACATTTGAATGAATGAATTTTTAACATGAGTAAGACCTCAATGTAACCTTGGCAAAAAAATTGCCTCTATCTTTTTTGACTAGATTATTATGGATATTAACAGTGTCTATGCAGTCAGGCTGGAGTTTAGTAAAACCCTTGAATGACCATAAATGCATGCCGATGAATCCATATCCAAATCTGTATATTTACTTACTGTTATCTTTTTTATCCTGGTGTAATATTTAGTTTGCAGTAATGTCATTTTGAAGATTAAGATCAGGTTTGTCTTTGGGTGCAAGCGATTTCAAAGATAAAACAATGTTTTGTATAAGAACACTAACTACATTATTATTTATTTTGTATTTGTTTTTGGGGCTAGCTATTATCAAAAGCAAAGTTAAATTTGAACTGGGTTCCATTGTTTGTTAGCCGGCTTGTTGTCTGCGAGGAGACCTCAGGTTCAGACACAGCTGATGCCGCTGACTGGACAATTGACGGAGTTACATCGGGATCAGTAGCGTTATCAGTGGGCACTGCAAAGTCAAAACGAAAATCCTTTCCGGAAGTTAGCAGGGCTGATTTTTTGACGAACGTGGACTTTTTATTTGCATCAGTCGCGGGCGTAAATTTGATTTGTTTCGAATCTACAAGTAAATAATAAAAAAAGAATACATTAATTTACTCCGCAAAACATGCAGGCAAATAAATAAATTCCATATAAGCCCATGATCGTTCTATCTCTTTCTGGCACGTATTAGAAAGAGATCAAGTGATGAAGAAGGCATACTATCGGATAACGTAAATATAATTTACATACATACATATGTATCGATTCTGTTGGCAACAACATATTCCTTATAAATACTATTACCATCAATTTTTACTCACACAATACATGCATGTATATTTCTCGAGCTTAATATCACCTAAGCTTACGCCATAATTATTAGTACTATTCTTAGGTAATTTGTTGACCCATGAGTAAAACAGATTTTGTCTTATAAATTTTGTTCGCGCTGCACATAGGTAACAGTTAAATTAATCAGTTGGCAGCGGTTTCTTACCCAGCAGCATTTTCTTTTCTTCCTGTTGCATTTTGGACCGGTAATCGCCCAGGGCAATCTTCATAACCTGACGCTTTTTTATGAGAGGTGCTGTTTGGCTCGTTAAAGTTTTTAAGTTTTTGGCCGTATTTTCCGCTGTGAGTAGAAATGTGTTTTATATACATATATGCAAATATAAGTTAAGGTTTAATTTAGTTTACCAATTTTTTGGCTCAATTTGCCGGTGTTTAAAGCGGTTTGGAGCTGCTGAACGCACCAATAGAGTTCCAGCTCAAATTGTATGTCGCTTTCTCCATCGAATGGGGTTTTCTTGGGCAACGATTGAATTGGCGGTAGATTACTAACCGATTTTGCAGTCTTCGTGCGATGCATGTTTATACTCGCTTCATGTGCGACTATTTAAAATACACACACATTGACACATACCATACTTGCATATATGTATGTATATAGGTATATGCGATGTATATTCTAACGCCTTCGTAAAGTCGCCATTTTGATGACGTCAGGGTTTATTTGTATGACACAAATTCATACAATGTCATACAACTTAACCGATTTTGTTAACGTAATTGTATTTTTTGATCTAATTCAATTCTGCCTCTTGGTTTCCTTTGTTTTTTTTTTTTGTTTCGCATGTCTTTACAATTTCATAAACGGTTTGTTTCATTTAACTATTTAATTTTTAGTGATTGATTGTAGTTAAGAATTATATAATGTTTGTACAGCAACAATATATTTGGAATTGATGTAAGTGACAATATATTTCTGCAAGTCGAACATATATCGTTCTGTACCATACATATTTTAACCAATAATCTAAATAAATATTCTAAATAAACAATATATTGCCGATAAATATATAAATGCATCTCTGTCATGCAAAGTCGTTCCATTGACGTTAGGGCTACGATACTAGTACTGAAATATTTTTGCCGGCCCTGGCAAGAGCATCGTGTTTCCGTTTTGCTTACATATCTCCCTTTTTAACATCGTCGACTGACAAAGGTAGGTCGATTGCTCTCGCTCAATCTTTTGATTTGGCTAATATTGTTATTCTCGTTACATATAGTTGTTTTTTTGTGACTTAAACGTTCAATATGGTTGCCGTAAAGAAACAGGTAAGTGCTAACCATAGATCAAGTGCGCCAAAAGTAGATCATTAACAAAAACGGTTTGTGTTTTAATTGCAGAAAAAGGCCTTGGAAAGCACCAATGCGCGTTTGGCGCTGGTTATGAAATCCGGCAAATATTGCCTGGGTTACAAGCAAACGCTGAAGACCCTGCGTCATGGCAAGGCCAAACTGGTGCTCATCGCCAGCAACACGCCTGCTTTGAGGTGAGAGCGAAAACGTTTCGCTATTGTGGAATTGAAAGAAAATATTACTGAGAAGTAGATTTCCATTACGCCCAAGTATGAACAGCAATGTTAGGCTGTTGTAGAGTTGTTGTTGTTGTTGGAACCATATGGAGTCTTCTTTAATGCGGACTGAGAAATATGATTCCACAATCGAATAATGTTGATGGAAACTATGGAGTAGTATTGTCTCAACCAGCAGAAACAGCACATATGCGCAAGAAAGCAAGAGCGATATAATTTCAGATTGCTCTGATTCCATGTCTCCAAATGGTTCCAGTAACGACACTCTGTACATGGATGCTTGGGGTAAGGACGTCGTCTCATTAGATTTCAACAATTATCTCAATTTGAAGCTATGCACAACATACATGATGATTTTTGTAATTCCGATAGCCCTGATGAATTTTATTACTAGAGACTCTTTCTGAATGTTGTCAATACTAACTATAAAGATTAAGAGGACATTCTCAAACACTGATTTTGGAATGGTATTTAACAATTTGGTCTTGTGACAATTGCAGGAAGTCGGAGATTGAGTACTATGCCATGTTGGCCAAAACTGAAGTTCAGCACTACAGTGGCACCAACATTGAGCTGGGCACCGCTTGTGGCAAATACTTCCGTGTGTGCACGATGTCCATTACCGATCCTGGAGATTCGGACATCATCCGCTCTTTGCCCGACAATTAAACAATGAAAAGGATATATATAATTTTGTAAATCGGACATTTTTAATAAAAACCCTTTGAAATTGTATGCATGGAGTTTGAACACTTATTATTCCAGGTTAAATGCGTGCTAGAGATATTTTGATAAGGTTAATCTAAAGTTCTAGTAATTCTACTAGTTGCATGGGTTCGATATGTGCTTACGCCGACATTATATATTTGTGTGAGTTGAAAACTTATTTCAAAAGTAAAAGTCGGTTAAACAATTGGCTAACACACCTAATTCTGTGAGGAGCTCTTATAAATGCACAAATGCACCACCACATCGAATATTAAGGGATGGACTAAGTGGCGATAACTTTGGAGTCTGCGCTGTGAAGCACAATCAAGTTGTGCACATCACTAGCTCTGTTTTAAATAGATTTAAAGTTGCCTTGCGTTTTATGTTCTGGACAAATGCCTTCTGCATATTTATGTGGTTATCATATGATAGCAAACACACCGACAACAGAATCCCGGAGTCTGTGAGGCTGTTCGTATAGCAATTTAGCGTTTGAGTGTTGATACGCGAGAGTCGGCAATGAGCTCGAATCGCTTTTTACCACCCGGGAAAGATACAATGGAAATGATGCAGGATATTAAGGAAATTCCCACAATTTCATCGCAGCGAAATCTTAAACGGAAAATCAGCGATCCGCCCGAGGCCAACAGTTTTGTTATGTTTCAGGGCCGAGACGAAAGCTATCCGGAAGAGCTGAACAAATTGATACTGCCCCTGTCCTGTCAATTATGCAAGGCACAGATGACCTCCATGAAAAGCGCAAAGGACCACTATGAATCCAAGGCACACGATCGTCATATTAGCGCCTGGCTGGCGAAAAATTACACAGAGGTGGGCTTGCAGACGCCACCAGTTAAGCGTCTGGTGAAACAGGGCCCAACTGGTCCAAATGCATTCCACTGTAATCTATGCGACCTGGCCCTCACATCGATGACCCATGCCCGCCAGCACTATGCGGGGCGCAAGCATCAATTGGTGGAGCAGAGACGCTCGAGGCCGTCCGGTGCTGGGTTCTACAATGCTGAAGGTAATTGGGTGCGCACTGGCACAAAAGCGGAGGTTGTCGCCGACGACGGTCGATTTGGCATTGGAGAACTATTCGTCAAAGCGGCGGCTGTTACAGATCTGCAGTACATGGCATCAGATATAGTTGAAAGCAATTGTAATGGAGACCAGCAGCTGGAAGCTAAGACGCCCGCTTTAGACGAAAGCCTTACATGTAAGATATGCAAGATTAGCGTCACATCCGCATCGCAAATTAAAATGCATTTGGACGGTGCAAAGCACCAAAAGAATCTACGCAAACAGAACCTGGAGGATGATGCAACAACGCCTGCTCTGTGTGGCGTGCCCGAGCACACATTAAGTACAGCAGCGCCTGTTGTCACTGATGTTGATGGGGAACTAGCCATGTATCGAACACCTTCCGGCTCGTACTATTGCAAACTGTGCAATAAGGCCATGAATCACATATTCATATTACAACAGCATCTTCAGGGCAAGAGGCATCTGAAGACTGTGCGTCAGAATGCAGATGCGATTGTTCATTAAAATACCGAAAATGAACAGATATATTAGGCACAACGAAGTTTACATACCCTTGCAGACCGAAGTCCACCTGCAAACGAACAAGTTTTTCATACAAAAACTCAATTGTCGACTGCTCCTTTCTATGGCAGCTGTATGATGTCGTCTTCCCATTCGGCCGACTCCGATATATTTACTGCCTGCAGCAAAAACACGGATATATTCCAAGCTTCCTCAAGATAGCTTAATAACTGAGGGATTGAAATGGATAGGCGGACGGCCATAGCTATATCGACTCGAGTAGTGATGCTGATCAAGAATATATAGACTTTATGAGGTCACAGACGTCTCCATTAGGGCGTTACCAAATTCGTGACAGTTGAATACCCTCTGCAAGGGTATACAAAATACATTTGTATAAGAAATGCTTGACTATAATAAAATACGTTAACCAAAATTGAGTAAATGCATTTCATTCACATTTTATTACTCGTACATAATAACATAAAACTTTTTTTTATTATTTTTTTTTTAAATCTTTTCTGATTATTTTGATTTCAAGTTTAGTGTTTTTTTTTGTCTATGCTAATCCACAATACACGTAGTTCAAATCTTTTAGGAGTCATGTAAGTGTTTGACTAAAAAATGCACTTTTATCTTTAGAAGTAAGAGCTAAAATGAAAGCATTTGAATGCTGGCATTATTTACAAGTTTTCAGTAGGAAATAAGGAGGGGGGGGTAAGCGGATATCATTATAGCGCTACTCAATTTTTCACAGCATTTCAAATCAAATTGTTAGACACAAAACCGGTCCGCCGAATGAATAATTATACATATGTAATTGCTTTTCGTCATTTTACTGTGAGGGCGAGAACTCGGTGGGCGCCAGGACGCGGCAATGCATTTCGCGAATCAGCGGCACAGTGTACGCAACGCACTCATCCCATCCGGGTGAGCGCCAAGCCGCCTCTCTGGTCTCTTTGCGATCCTGCAGCGACTTGTAACCTAAACAATAACGAACCATAATCAATGTGATGTGCTATTTAGATGGTAAAATTGAGAATGCTTCTCAGCTTTCACTTACACCAAATGTGATGGACATTATAAAGTCGACCAATCTGTGAGAAGAATCCAGCGAAAGCTTCATTGTTGTGCTTGCGGAAGTTTATGGCACGTGCCCAGTTGTTTCCCCATTCGATCATGGTGCCTGGGGTTAGTCGGTACGACCTGTTCACAAATATCATTGTTATAATTACAATATTGTCGAACTAAAGCAGTAGTCGCTTCAAAAATTTAAAAGTCTCGGATAAATAATAATGTTTGGACATTTTTTAAGCCAATTAAAGATTAATAAACATTCTCAAAAAACACGATTTTGAATATCAGAAGACTATAATTTTCGAGCGACTGTTACTATATCGAATTAATTGAAATTTTTAGCTTGCCGCATTTCGTAGATGTTTTTGCCAGATCGGCTCGCGATTTGAGGCCAATAGCTGAAGGCCAACAAGTATTGCAGGTGACGTGAGCGAAGAAATTTGGAACGCTCGCTCATTAGTTTAAGATACTCGGGATCGTTCCACAGATCCTCTTTGGCCTGATCAATTTTCTCGAAGCCTCCCGTGTATTTCCATAAATGCAAACACTGATCCATATCGCCCACTTGGACAGTCCATGATGCAACCAAATTGCACGACAGGCTCGTCTTCTTTTCATTAATTAGGCCCACAGTATTTTTGCTAAGCAATGGAAATTCAATAATTTAATTGAAAACTTATCTGATCTGATAAGTCACTCACTAGTTATTCAGATAGTTGCCCATCGAATCAGGGCGCACGTTATGTGTATGCAGGGCATATATAATTTCCTTATCGCTCAGCATTCGGCTGTGCGACTCCTTGGTAGGCTCGATTTTTCGCACCAGTAACTTTGAAAACCATGATTCTGATTCCTTGCAGCTTGAGGTTGTTGAAACTGGTCTGAATGTACACAAAAACAATAAGGAATGTTAACTTAGTAAAGAGTAATTAAATAAGATATGACAATCAAATAAGATAATTGAAATGATTCCTAAAGTTCATTTTCCAATTAATGGTCTTATCGCGCTCATATATATATATATATATTTATATATCGCATTAGAATTTCAACTTACCGGAAAGTGATAGGGCCGGTGATATTGCCCACAGACAAGATGTTACGTAGTTTTAACATTTTCGCTTCGACAATTCACGATGCTTGGGATGGTGGCTGTGGGAAATCATTTGCATGTTATTTGTGCTACTGTTATCATTCAAATCGATTTTTGTTTTTAATTGTACGTTTTTTTTTTGCATTGTCGCCTTGCACTTTAGTCAAGGTGAAGTCAGAGTCAGACAAACAAGTGGCACAAGGAATAATATCCCCCCATCGATTGTAAATGTTGTCTTTTATATACGGCCCACCCACAATTGGAGTAACTTTGCAGTTCTATAAACTTGTATACCTCAAAATGTTCTATTTTTATAATTTTATTAGAAGCTGCATTCAAATATTATTCCTTAGTATAATATGTAAATATGTGTGAAGAAATACATCCATATGTGTATATGTGCGTTCGTCTTATCACTGGTCAATACAAAAAATATTTAAGACACAGTTGTCTTCTGCTACGACAACTTGTAGACCTACTTTTAATGCGTTGCAGTCTTTTTTTTCAAACTAAACTTTTATTTATTTGAAATGCAATGTTGATGTTGTTATGTATTTAAACAAAAAGAAAATAATAAATTCGTGCTAAAAATAAATATGCGATAGGCTGTATAAATATCGATTGTTGGATTGCTACTCTGCGACAAAATGCTTGAGCACAATCGATAGTTGGGAAGCAACCCTTTGTTATGCACCTGATATCTTGCCGAGCTTGCAAGAATGGCTCATATTTATTCGCTATGAATGCAATTTTCTGATACTTACAATTGAATGAAAACTATCGGGGCCCAAAAGTTTGCTATTCATGGTATACATCATTAATTAATAATAATTTCCAATTCGGGGGTGACATCTACCGAAAACCACACACACATCAAATTAAGAAAATCCGTTATATACGCAAAAGCTTGTTCAGGAAAATAATCAGTAGCGATGAACGCGATAATTTCAAGCAAACATTTGGCCAGTGTGTAGCTTGATACATACGATGAAGAAAACCAATTTGTATTTATCTTATATTTGAAAGTATGTATTTTGATTTAGTCATAATATAGCATGGATGAACATGACAATACACAATTATAGCAATTTAACAATATTGGTGGATGTTAGTTCCTCCTTCATCCACCCGCATAGATTACCATTAACTTAGTGATGTATACAAATCAATTTCAATTTAATAGATTAACTATACAATTGGGCTAGCAGAATGCGGATTTAGAATATTTATGTATGTGTAAGGGGCTACATTTCAGATAGGGTAAAACCCTATCGTGTATCATTTTACAATATTTACAAACATAATAATTGCCAAAACACACAATTAAATGTCCCGAACTCATGTAAGTGATAGTTAAACTTGTACTTACACTCCTAACCAAACATATTAACAAATTTTATTTGATTTTCCACTTTGTTTCTAGAAATTTCTGAAATTTCTTTGTAATATAACATATGTATGTATTTAGTATTTATATAAATTATGGGCAAGTTCTTTTCGGAATACTTCAACTGATTTTTTGAACTATACGAACAAGTTTTCGACTTTATTTTAGTAAGAAGAATATCAATAAAAGTCGTGTAAATTGATATAGAAAATTCTATGTATACATATATGTATGCATGTATTTATGTGTGTATGCTTGTTTGCTTGTATGTATGTATGTATGTATGTATGTATGTATATACGTAATGGATTTATACGAATATTTGTTGGACAAGTTGATCTGATTAGCAATTGCATGAAGCATACACATACACATTCACATTCAAATTTTTTGAATTTGTTCGAAATGTTCTATGCAATACTATGCAATGGTACTGGTACTTGTATGTTGTTGTACGGTTCAGGATTCAATGCTAAGAACAATTCCTTGTCATTAATTCGCAATCATTATTTGAATATCATGAAACTGCGACGAATGGCTCCTGTAAATATGAAAACAAATTACAATGATGACAAGACTCCATGATAACAGAAAGCAGCCGGCAGATCTTCGTGCTAAGTTGTGTTGCACAGCAGCGGGTAACTCTCCTGAAATCCATTGATAAGATAAGTTCCTTGTTTATTTTTCATTGGCAACGTATGTGTTGAAAACTATGGACATTACCTGTAAGTACTTGAACATGTACAAGTACTGTGAATAGTCTACCAAGTGAGCAGGAATAATTTCCACTATCTGAGATTTTGGCATCTGGTATAGAAATTCGACTGTTGAGCCATTTGTCGGATACACTGCGAAAGAATATATATATATATATATATATAAATCACAATTTTATTCAAATCGATAGTAAATATTGGGTTTGTTTCTTGCTCTGGTATACCTAAAACGTCTATTGGTCAGTGCTTGAAGAGGCTCCTCGTCCTTGGCCCATGTGATGAAATTAATAAAATATTTCTCCAATTCTTGGCTAGAGAATGTGCTATGTGTTTGATTAGCATAGCTAATCAGATATAGTTCGCTGGCCGTATCATTTAGTTTAGAGTTGGAGCCACCCGATTCCGTTATGTTGTGGCGCTCCTTTTGAAAGAAATTCCGAGATATTTGACATTGGAGATCCACCGTGCTGCCGGACTTGTAATACCGATCACCCACATCGCGCTCATGCTCATCAATTATCCTTAAGGGTGGCTCTGAACGACAAATATTTCACACTTTACATAGCCAGCAGATCAGTGAATGAATGAATTGCTTACCCAATATGGCGAGATTGGTGGTAAACACACGCGGAGGATGCGTTGAAACCTGGCACATATAAATGCCAGCATCTTCCCTATGAGTGGGATTAATTATCAGACGCCAATTGTTTGGATACTGAAACTTGACGCTAATGCGAGGATCGCCGCTGTATGTCACATTGCCAACGGTGAGCAGTGAGACCTTCTCAGTTGTTCGCCTCACCCACATTACCTATAATTGAAAACACACACATTTCACGTAAGTTTCGAGCTGGTTTTGAATATTTCCGAATATGTCATGGATATTTGTAATTTATTGTTATTGAACATACCGTTTTATCCTTGAGCATGCCGACGCGACAATTAAGCACCGCTGCCGTAAATAGATGGACTGAGGACACCAATGTCTTGCCCGGATCAATTAGATTCGATGGCTCCTCAAAGAAGGGTCCATAATGGTTCTCATGATGATACTTGCTGCGAAATGTGCGGGATCGCTCGGCATCCACGGAGTTGCCGGCGTTCCAGTGATTCCTGGAGCGTGTCGAGTCGATGGGTTGCTTAATTGTGCTCCTAGCATTCTTGGTTGTTGTCGCCATTGCCGTTGCCGTTGCCGTCGCCGTTGCCGTTGCGGGTCTCGTGGATGCCAACTCAACCCCAGCAGCAGCAGTGCTATCATTTTTAACTGTTGTGCTATTCGCAGTCCATTCGCTCTCAGCTTCTATCCTCATAGGTGCTTCACTGCCTAGTCCAATGTGTCCCAGTTGAGTTTTATATGTCGTCGTTGGTATCCCGTCTAGCATTGGGGAGACGTCGGATGTTGTGGCTGCCGTATCGGCAGCACTGACTGATAATGATTTGGTAGTATCCTGTTCATCAAAATAAAAATTATTCTCTGTGCTGGTGTTCGGTTTAATCCCAATCGTTGATATTGAGTCAGTGGTGGATGCTGCTGTTGTGCCTGGACAGCAAACAAGAAATACAAGCATTCAAACTTTAATTGATACACGTGGACAGATATCTATTTTAAGCTCTATGCCGGATTAGATGAGCTAAATGCGATTATAATTCTGTTTTTACCAAATATTATTTTTTATTACAAATTGAATTAAAGTTTTCAATACATTTTGTTGGAATTATGATTAAAAATAGTCCATGTTATCGTCAACTTACCAAGAACACAAGGCGCTTGTGATGCAATTATGGAGACAACGGCAAGGGCCCAAATAAGGCTCTGGCTCCGGCTCTGGCTCAGGCTCGGGCTCCGGTTCAGGCACGCAATATTCTGTTGATGGGGTTTCAGTAGGAGCGTGTGGGCCTCGATTGATGCTGATGCTGATGATGCGCTATTAACTCTTGAACGCCTCATCCTTTGCACGGGATGACGTGACTTTGATAAGCTGGTCCGTGGTAATCAGAAATCTTCATTTTATTCTAAAAGCTTAGCTGGCCCCGATTTTTCCAGCAGCAATGGGCAGCAGCATTCACAAATTATTCTCAACTGGCCAGCCTATTTAGTTATGAATGTTGAATTACTGAAATTATACGTTCAAATTACACGCAAGGTTAGATAGGTCAGGCAGGTCGGAGTGGGCGAACCCGTACTGTGAGTAAACAGAATTCTTAAATCGAAACGCAACTGGTAAATTTAAAACATTTTGTGACCCAGCTTAATTTTAAAAACAATTTAACAAAGTTGCAAAGGTATGCAAATGTTTTTTTTTTTTTTTTTGTAACCATCAAGCGGTGAAATAAAATATGTATACAGACTAGAAGCCATTTCCCAATCCGGCACGGTCTCAATGTTTTTTCGCCCGTAGGCAAAATTTTCTATATGAATCTTTTTGATGGGTTACAACAACGAATTGACTTTTTACGCTTGCAAAGGGTATCATAATCTTCTCGTGAAGTGTGCAACGCACTGAAGCAGACATCCCCGACACACACTTGGATGAGAGCCGCACCAAAGACAAATGTTCTTTCTTATTGTCAATTTCCCTCTAATGGTGCTGCGTAATTAAGCAGATAATAAATGCGTCTGCCAGTTACACTCCTCATACCCAGCGTCGTTATACTTTGTTGTGCCCATTTTCTTTGGGTTCGGGTTATATAAACAAAGAGTGAAAAGCCAGCCCAAAATGAAATATCCTTGTTGACAGTGGCCACCGTTCGTGCACACACATCTAAGCTTTAATTATAAGATTGACAAACAGTTTATCCATTCTTATTTGCTAACATTTCTTTGGCTACAAACATTGTTAATAATTTTGGTGTTTAGAAAACTTAAATGAATTTCATCACTCATCATATGATTGTAAATGATTCCAAGCTGATTCTTAGCACATCACATAGACGCACAGTTGACTTGGGACTAGTCATTCAATGGACCTTAAAATACTTCCGAGGCTATATTAAATTGAGAATCTTGATTGCCTGGTTAAAGAACCAAAAAAGAAACACACAAAGCTCTAACGCGTTATGATTTGTAGCAGCAGCGAAAGCTCGTTTAAAAGCCAATTTTTTATTATGGCGTAGTACAGATAAATAAAATGAATTAAAGTTTATGGCCACGGTGAAAGATTCTTCTGATAAGTTTTTGTCTTTTCATCAACATCAACATCGCCATCGTCATCGTCATCATTCGTCCATCATAGTTTATGTCCTTACCCCGTCCCGTTGCCCCACAACATGCTTGCTTATTACATTTCTCTCAACTTCCACTTCCGTTTCCACCTCCCCTCTGACTCTGACACTGACTCCCACTTCTACTTCCATTTCCATTTCCATTTCCATTTTGCCATCGTCTTCGAGGCTCTTGGGTGTTTGTGTGTTGGGCGTTGCTAGCGTTTGCCCTTGGCTCAAGACATAATCACCGTAATAAATATTATATTAGTGAAGTTGTTGTTGTTCCTGTTCCTGTTCTGGTTCTGGTTCTTGCTGATATTCTCATTTGTGTCTTTTTTATTTTGCTTATTTTTTTTCTGCTGCTGTTGTTGCTTGTTCTGTTGTCGCGTTTAGTCCTAGCCTTTTATAATTTTTTCTTGTTTTTTTTTACATTTGATTTCGCTATTCACTGCAACATTTATTTATGGGGGGCACCCTGCCTGAAACTATTTACATAAACAATGATAACAAACGGATGGAAGCCTTAAGGCCCTGCGTATTATAATTGCAATTCAAGGGTGACCCGCCGACCAGGCGAATAGAATATTCTCTGGATATTCTCATAAAATAGTAGCAATGACGGCGACGTGAGCACGGCAAAATTTCATTTTATGAAAATTCCTTCTGCTCTCCGCTCTCCGCTCAGCATTATCAGCAATAACATAGTTATTATCTAGACAATTTTTGAATAAAAACAACAGACTCGAAAAACAACAAGTGAGCTCCTGTTGCAAACCGTCACGTCCTTGCAGCGCTTGCTTTTATTTGCACAATCCCAATTCCATGCTCAGGCCATGCTATGGCCAAAGGCAAAAATGCCCAGGACATCGCCATCATGCGCTTCCTTTACCTGACTTTGACTAACTAGCTCTTAACACTTGGCAGCGCCTAGAAACTCCTCCCTTTGAATCTGGATGTGTGTTTTTACTCTCATGCACACACACACACACATATATATATATATGTATATAGAGAGTACAGCACCTGCTGTGCCCCATTGAGTGCAAAACGTGCTTTGCTTTGTTTCACACGCATTACAAAGTAAGCCCTGTACATATTTTAGCTATCCCTGCTGTGTTTATTACACCAAATTCTACTCCTTGGCGTATATTCAGATTAGAAAGTTCTTCAGGCTGCGACGGCTGGTTGACATCTTGGGATTATGACTGTGCTGACTGAGTTTCCCAACTCGCCAACTTTTTTGACTCGTTTCAGACGTGCTTGCTAGTGACACACACACACCCACACCCACACACACCCAGGCACACAGACACTCTTTTACCTAGTCGGTCAACTGAATAACAAGATTGCGGTTTTGCTTTTCGTTTTGGACTTCGGATTTCGGATTTCGGCACAGAATTGAATGTTGTTTTGCCTGGCAGAGATTGATGTACGTATGTACACGGAATTGAGCTGAAAAGTGAAAATCGTACGTTTTGCTTGGGAAATTTGATCATTAGCCTGCTTAACGGCAGAGAAACCGTTGCATGCAACATTTCTGTCTGTCATTTTCGAGCTTCCACGTGACAAATATGTGCAACGTGATTTGAAAATTGTTTAGAAAATCCGCTTTCAAGGCTGGAAAAGGGACGGAAACTGCTGAAATGAAACTTTTTACACTTTTTCAGACCCGTTTGGCTCATTTATTTTGCAATCTAAAAGTTAGCTTCTGGTCACACTGCCAGTTTTCATACTCTGTTCCCAAGTGGATAACAAGCCCAACAACTAATTTCGTGCAATTTTCATCTCTTCCGTCCGTTCGCTTGAATTTGGAAACTTTGAGTGCAACTTGGAGTACATGCATCCGGTCTGGGACAAACCAAATGGCAGACTTTACATTGGCCATAGCCCACAATAAGATATAGCCTTTCGATTTGGTTGCTAAATGCCCCCCTCTACAACTAACATTGTAGTAAAAACACGGATGTCTTAAAGTAAATTTCAAATTCCCCACTTTCTCTCTTGAGGGAGCCCGCTTTCTCGCCCCTCCCCCAATTTTAGGTTCAGTTCGTGCGGTTGGGCTGGACTCGGGACTCGTCTCCTTTCCACACAATCAGTTCCAATAAAATTTGTATTTTTTATGAACTGCAGTTAATGTAAAATTCGCACCGTTGCCGTTTTTAAAGGGTATCTCTCAGTCGAGCATAAGGCGAATGCATTTTTAGAAAGCAACTGATTTGGTTGATTTGGTTTCCTTGCCTTTCAAAATAACATTTATTTATTGAAAAAGTAATTATTTGTTGATTATTTTCAATTGAATTGCAACCAAAAAAATTAATTACTTCGTTTGCTGTAATTATGTAAATTCGATTTCATTCAAACATTCATGCAATGTTTGCTGGCAGGTATTTGTTAAGGTAGCATTTTGGGATCTGTGGCTGCCACAAACTGAATTGAGTCTCCTTTGATGTTTTTGTTTATATTTGGCAATACATGACTTTAAATACATGTAGCATGTCCTCAATTAAATATTTTTTGTTTCCTTTTATGTACCTTTGCCTCGCAAAAAAACGCAATTAGCCTTTAAAAGCATTTTGTTCTTCAGCTAAATGTAATTCAACTGAGTGCAAGGAGCATTAACAGCAACATGGCAAACATTTATTTGTTTTTTTTTTTCAATTTTGTAATAGTTTACTTTATGTCTGTGCTTCATTTATTTCAAGTGATTAGTTTTATTTAAGCAAATTCATAAACAACAAATCAACATTGCAAATCAGTTCCTAAACTGCGATCCGCAATGGGAGTTCGAGATATACGGAATCAGGAGGGATTGAGCCAGAGAAACGTATAGAGAGCAACAAAAACGATATTGCGTAAGAAAGAGAGAGAGAGAGAGAGAGAGAGAGAGAGAGAGAGAGAGAGAGAGAGAGGGAGAGAGAGTGAGGTCAATAGTGTATGAATAATAATTCGTCCCTCTTCTAGTGCATCTAATGCTATGACCCATTTATTAATATGCGTGAAAATCAATAGAAAGCAAAAGCATCCTTATAATTCCTTATTCCTTAAGCCTTAAGATACACAGCTGTGGTTCTTATACAAAGTACTTTCAACATGTCCAATTAGGATGTGTCTTAGTTTGATCTCTCCGCTTTTCTTTCAGCGCAATATGGTTATAATCTAAACAGGCATCGTTGTGCTTTCCTCCTTTCATTGCTATAGAGGACATTCTTAGTATGCAAATCAAAATTCTGTGCTGAATTTAGGCACATGAGACTTGGGAACCAAAATGTATGCATGGAAACCAGTTATTATTCTATATATATATACATATATCTATTTTACACACATATATATATGTATATATAGGAGTAAAGTGAGTTACTTTTTTTGTATTGAAGTTGCCGGGCTGGCGACACCAGTTTAAATATCTGGCGCAAATTTGTGGCAAAGGAAATGGGCTTAAGTTGAATGAGCTGCCGTTGAGTGGAATGGCACACGGATGCGGCAAGTGCAGCAAGTGGATAAATCTCCGCGTCGTTGGAGTGCTGTTCGCCAACTAGCTTCTCTAATTTTGGAAAATTGTTACAAGCTCGGCGAAACTTTCACTTACTCAGCGTTAAATGGTTCGTGCGATTCATATTCCTAAAATCCTCTAATGCGCTTACGAGCGAGTTGTGGCGAACTTTATATTATCCTTTTTGTTGGTGTGGGTTTGGCACATCGTATCACTGGCACTTGTATGCATTCCATGTGAAACGGAACAAAAACAAACAACAGCAACAAAAAGCAAAAAAAAAAAAACAGATCTTGTATATTATTCGCCCGAAACTTGATTTGTTCTGGTGTTGTGCATTACAACTAGTTTCCTTGCGTTATGATTTGTTTTGTCTCCTTTGGATATTTCTTTTTCTCATCCATCTAGTTGGTTTTGAGCAAGTAAACACAGATTCCGGCAACTTTCGGTTTGTTCTTATTCTTACTGAGTAATTGACGACAACGAGACGACCACAACGGCCGACAATGTAGATAAAACACAAAGACGACAATTGAATTGAATTTGATGTTTTGCCAGTGCGGGCAGCACGTGGACTTCGCTTATCCTTGAAAACAGTAATGAACTGTCGTTGGCAAAAATACTACGGCACATTGCGAATCATCCCAACGAGCAGCTCGAGTGCCGCTTTGCTTTGAGTGAAAGCTCTGCTTCTCTCTGGCTGCACACTCATCATCATCTCTCTCCAGCTGACCCACACAGCGTGGCAATCGCGCTCAGCTCACCACAGCAGCTAAGTTGCCCCAAGTTTGGGACAACAGCGTGGATTGCGTTTGTGTCCCAAACCTGATGCTGTGCTCTGTGCAGAGCTAGGGGTACATTGAGCACCCGCTAATGGGGTGAAGCACTCCTCCAACTCAATTACATTAATTCTCACTCAAAAACTACAGTTGGCTGACCACAATTTGGCATTGCGCAAAAGTTAGGTGAGCAAATTAGAGAAGCAAAATTTAGCCAAAAATTGTTGCATGCTAATAAGCGCAGCTCGCAAAACAATGCAACAACTTTTTGATTTATTTTACATTTGAATATCGACACTCGTTGCACATAACTTGCTGCTATTTTCGGTGGAAACAAACTAATTTCGTTCTGTATGAAACAAATCCAAATAATCTAACAAATATTTTGGGGGGGAACAAAACAAGCACGAAATCAGACCAAAAACTGAGTAGATTTCCAATTTATTTGTCATTGTGATGAACCCAGCTGCCCTTTTCATGCCACTGTCAGTCAATACAAACAGAGTGTACAAGGCACAAAGCACAACATAAATTATCGCAGATGTATTTCAATTGAAACAGAAACAGAAACAGAAACAGAGACTTGCTTCAGACAACATCCCACACACATTACACATACACACACAGATACACATAGATGTGTATGTAAGTTGCAATGTCGAAGCGCAACAATAAGGAGAAGGTTGAGGCGCTACGCCGGCGGCATGCGAAATTGCGTTTCAAGAGATTGGTCCGTGTTGCGTTGGTCAACAACCATTGGATAGCCGAGGTGGATGAACATAGCCTCACATTGAATGTTAAGAAGAATGTTGCAATGCTAATACGCAAGCAGCACAAGACGGGAATTCTTACCATGGCCGTAAGTCGACACATTCGCATACATATATACTCGTATGTTAAACATTCATCTCTGACAATCATTGTGTGTGTGTTGCAGCAAAAAGGCTTGTTAGCCACACCGCACCACACACGATCCATAGACGAGAGAAAGAAGCTGTGCAGCATTGTTGCCGGCCTCGACTGCTTTGCGCAAATACCACCGGTAAGCAAAAAAGCAAAAAAGCAAAAACCTTAAACTTATAATACGCCCTTCGCTTGATTTGTTGAACGTATTTATTTTTTTTTATTTTTTTTTGTAGAAAATTCGTGCTCGTTTGGTGCCACATTTGCATTTCATGCTGGTCAGATCGGGTCGCACCTTGATGAAGGCAGGCGATCTACCGACTGCTGTTTACTTTGTAGTTAGCGGTGGCATCGAGATGTCAACGCGAATATTCAACAAGGTATGAAATTTATGATGATGAATCCACAATTATTGGTTCGTGTTGTACGTTCGGCGTTGCAGGTTACCCGCAAGTTCGAACAGAAGCCTGAGGTATTTTTGGGACCAGGCGACTGGATTGGTGAGGTGGAGCTTCTTGAGAATAAGATCAGGTTGAATACGTATATAGCCACAGGTAGATGATAACAAAACTTCCATTCTGTAAATAATCTTAATTGATATTCTGATGGCAGAAAATTCGGAAATTCTGGTACTCGACGACGTTGACTTCGATGCGCTGCTAAAGCCATATGTGAAAAAAGTTTGGATTGAGAAGAAAAAAGCGATTACTTCTCTCAGTTATCTGAAATTTATGAATGACGCACAGGTGCTAGATAATTAGTCGAAAACTAACATCAAAATTGAAATCGCTTTTGATTAATTCCGATTTGATTGAAAGCTTGGAATACCGCTAATAGATTCATTCGTCTTTCACAGATTGTGAGCGCCTGCAAGTTCGGGATTTTACGGCAATATGATCCGCTAAATACGATATATCCGGAAGATAAGGATAACAGTCATGTGCATTTTGTCTTAAGCGGCGAATGCGTTTTATTGCAGTGCCTCCGCATGACGGTAAAGTATACTTTTAATCTTTTAATTTCTATACATTTATACAGTTGAGGCTAACTATTGAGAACTATCCACTGACCCACTCAGAGCTCATATGTGAGCGGGGAAACACAGTATAAACTACACAACGCGGTTGTGGAGACAAGTGAAAATTATGAGGATGACGACAAGCCGGATCCGTTTGATGTTAGGGAACTGTTGCGTTCAAACTCTTCGCTCGACGAGGCCGAACATATGCAAAAGAAAGTGGTACGCAATTAATTCAATTCAAGCTGAAACTGAAACTGTAACGAAATTAAACACAATTTCTATGCAATTTTTAAAATGCAGCAACGCAAGGCGGAATTCGCGAAAATCGAGGCAAACTGTAAGCTGATGAATAGGAAACTAGTGTCTGTAGTGGAAAGTCCACCGAATTATCAGCAATATCATCATCATGATCATCATCAGAAGAGAACCAAAGTCGCGAACACATTGGACAAGTTGTGGGAAGACGGGCAGATGGAAGACTACGAAGATTATATTGAATATCCAACAATTGACGATGATGATTCGAACAAAAATCGAGAACCTTTGTCTTCCCCCATGCACAGTCAATCAAGTAAAATGTCCAAATTGCTGAGCCAGCGAGCGGAATCTGAAGAGTCGGAAATATATACAGCTTCGTCATCGTTTGCCTCATCGAAAGCCACATTTCCAGGGTCGAAAAACCAGCGAGTATATTTCTTGAACATTTTTGAATGTATACTCTGTATCTGTATCTGTATCTGCCTATTCTCATGCAGGACAAGAAGAACAACTATATGTCGAATTTTATTGACGTTGGATCGTTGGGCTTTGGTGGCTTATTCGGTGTTGGCGAGAAGGGGGAGCATCGTGTTGTTATGGCCCGAACGACAGTCCAATGCCTGCTTATCCCGCTCTACTGGCTAATGGACGAGGACCAGAACCCGGGACACATTTGGCAGCGAATGCGTTTCTATTTGGATCGCTGTATACCAACCAGAGAGATGCTTTTTCAGGACTTTATCAAATCGCGTCAATGGTCACAATTCAAGGACGATTGCGTTGAGCAATTCACTCACTCGACCACAAATCCCACGAAGATCGAAGATATACCCATCTTCATTCGCATCGTTGAGTCAAAACATATACAGCCCCGTTCTTAGGTTTTCACAGCTTGTGCAACACAAACTGTTTTAAATTCTGATCGAAATAAAGCTTGTTTAATAAAAATCAATTTTTTTTGTGTAGACAGTTCACGGCCATATCCTTATATTATCGACCGATTATAGGCTATCGATTTGCATTCTCGAATTCTCCGAATTTGCAAAATAAATGTTGGAGAAATGCAAAGAAATCTGAGATGGGATATTTGGCAGCGCCGGAAAGTATGCAGTATTTCTTGGCTAGGAAATTGCTTGACGTTGTGTGTCCTTGCATGTTTTTAGCCAAGGCAAGAACCGATTTTGTGCGTTAAGTGTATACCCAAACCTGGGACTTCTGTACTCAACCAACTCTAATAAGTATTTCCCCATTTAGCTGAGACAAATGTTTATAGGAAAGTCCACGGATAATAAACAGATAGAAAGGACACACTTACGATATTGCAAATAACATATTTCAATTTTAATTTCCCAGTGCTAAAAGCTTGGAAAAGTTTGAGGAAATTGCTTTCCCCTCCTTTGGGACGTGGTGTATGCGTACCGATAACGGTGAATTTGGCAGGGAAATCAGCCCGACCAGTTATTGTAATTATATACCTCACTGGCAGCACACAAATTGGTGTATTGAGGATTGCGGCCCCTGCTGCACTGGGATGCCGTTCTTCCGGGCCGATAAACGGGATTGTTGATCATATTCGTTACCGCATAGTTGCAGGCGAGCAGTGTGCCGCTGCTGCCAGATGCACTCGTATAACGGGCAACGGCGCAACCGATGCGATTGTTGCGCTCATTCACCATAGCCGTAAAATGACCAATTGCGCTGCGAGAGTGTATGAGAGAGAGAGGGAGAGCGAGAGAGAGAGCGAGAGAAATAGGGGTAGAATTAGTGAGAATTGTGATTTGATCACTTAAGTTTTTTACTTACGGTCCGCCACGTGGCCTAAAGCGTTCTATATCAGCCCTGGTCGCAAATCTATACTCGTCGAACCAGTCTGCGATGCGCTGCCTCAGATACTGGGCTATGTCAATGTTGCGTCGCGTAAAGAGCACGCTCAGATTCTGGCCGGAGAAACGATAAACGTTCGTATTGTGGCACTGATCGTGCGCCATGCGGCACTGCTGCACATTGTAGGCGGCCAGGCGGGCCAGTGTCGAGTCCCAGGACATGGTACCCATGCGCACCGCACTGGGAAAGCCCCTCAGGCCACCGCCCGCAATTTGATTGCGGCGCTCGTTGTGCAGACGCAGGATTAAGCCTCTGTGCCCATTTATGTTCACAAATTCACCCCGGCAGCCGTTGGCAAAACGCTTAAGCGTTCAAAGTTGACGGTTAACAAGGGTCAAGGTTTGGTGGAAATGTTTGGAAATGTTTGGCAATGTTGCACTTACGCCGTTATGGCCACAGCCGATATGACGACTGCCCCTTGAACAAAGTGACGGATCGCAGAAGTTTTGCGCCACAACCAAATGAAGGAGTTGCAGCAACAGCAGCAGCAGCTGCAACGAATTCTGGCTTGATTGGGTGATTGGGCGCATTCTTCTCTTCTGTGGGTTTTGTTTTTTTTTTTCGATGCACGAGCGGTATTTATAGTTCACGATGCACCACGCCCCCGCCACCCGACCCCTTTCCCTTTCGCTTGAACAATAGCGACAATTCAGGTATTCCATGTGTGGGTGGGTGCACAAAGGTCCTCGACTTGTCTTTTGTTTAGGCCTCCATACGAATCAAGAGTGAATTACTTGTGCTCGCAAAAAAACAACAAAAAAAACAAAAAAACAAAAAACACAACACAAAAAGAAAACGAAAAAGAAAAGAAACGGAAATGAAAAATATGACTAGATGCAGTCGAGAAACAAGCGTTGATTGTTCTATACACAGCTGCGGGCAAAATGAAAGTATGCGAAAAGAAAAACAAAATACTTCAAATATAGTTCAAAAATGATGAACATTTTATTTAAACACAAACAATCAATACCTAAGTAAACATAACAAGTTGTCATAGTCATAAAATTAATAAAAAAGAAAGTTCTCAAATTTAATAATTTTTATTTTTATTTGTATTAAATTATTATTTTAATTTATAAATAAAATAGTTGTGGAATGAAGGTTTCTCAGCTTTTCCCGCGGCTTTATACATTTTCTGAGCCTCATATAATAATATTATTACCACGAATTGAAGATTTTGAAGAGGTTTTTATCGATTTTATCGCCATAAAATGAGTCGTTAGCAGTACTATTATTTTGACCGCAACTGTACCAACACACACACACACACACATGCGTGTGCATCCTTTCATGTAATAAATTGAGTCGACAGCTGTTGTGCACACCTCATTCGGCACATTACGTGTCGCCATCCACCATAATAATTTCCGGACGGAATTCTACGAATATATCTTAATTAACAGAAGAAGCGCATTTTGTTTATTCTCTGTGAAAACTAAGAAGAAGCAGCAACAACTTGGCGTTGTCAGCAAGGACTTTCAATTTCGAAACTAAGCTAGAATATTTATGACTATATATACATATATATATAAGTGTGTGTGTGTGTGTGTGTATGTATATATATGTTTACAGATGCATACATGTAATTTAAAAAATAAGCTTCGATTAGCTCAGCTGGTTTTTTTGTGTGTCGATGGCCGAGTTGGGCTTTAATCAACAACATATTTTTTAAGTGTTGCTTTGTTTCTTTTCGATGGGGGAACTTTATTAATTGTTATTTAGATGATTTATTTAAACGCCTCTCAAATTGTGTCAGCATGATGGTGATAAATACCCCAAATATACACAGCAAAAAGTGAGGGGCACACGTTAAACAAATTTTGGGAGTAAGGTTAATTAACAATTAATGACGATAATTATTACGCTGGTTCATTATGACAAATTAAAAGATATTAACACCAGCGCCGCCCACAATGGCAAAATGTAGTAACTTTTTAGAAGTGCGATGCATTGAGTAGATGCAAGTCCAGCAGCTACATGTGTGATGATGTCCTTTATGCCTGGCTGGCCAACTGTGTGTGCAACACGCCTTTTTCAGTAACTGAACTTTTCTCCCTGGCCCAGTTGGCCAATCAATTCTCAGGGCTAAACTGTGGTTGCGGCAAATGCTTTTCCGTTGCCCCCCTGCAGGGAATGGCTGCAACGCAGAGACTAACTCGAGACGTTAATTGAATTGCCGAAATGCAGCGCCAGCACCAGTGTCTGGCTGCCACGGCCAAAGACACGTGTACATCAATATTTGATCACCATGTTGAAGACCTGGTCGGATAATATTTCGTTTTAATTTGCAAGACTTTAGTCAAGTTTAGTTACGCTTTGATATCCATTTGATGGCCACAATTCGAGCTGTCATCAATCATCTTGAGTTTCCGCACACATTCGGCACTTTTTAATGAAAACCCCCATCAACAAGTTGTCTAAATGCAACACAATCAAATTGATATATATATATATATATAGCTCCGACTGTCAGTGGGAAACAATCTAGAGATAAGCGTCCGGTAAACTTAATGATTGTCTTAGGTTTATATAATCTCATTATTAATTTGCAAGTGTTTAGATGACAACTGGACTTTTAATGTGTGTGTCACATGCGAATGCTCCGGATATGGATATGACAACTTGGATTACCGGATGAGGCGTAGCATGTCTCTTAAGATACATGCAACATGTGGTAAAGTTTAGATCATCATCTGACATTATGTAAGTGTCTGTGGGCAACGCTATATGTCAGAGTATTTGTAGGTCTGTCGCGTGCCACAGTAAATCTCAGATCAGATTGCATCTTTCAGCAAAAAGCGAATCGAGTGCTGAAAAGTAAAAGCCAATTCGGTCGTCTGTCTCCAGAGAGTGTCGGCACCGCAATTGTCAGTCGGCTTCAAGTGAACCTTCGCGTGATTAATGGCAGAAAGTAAGCAACATTTGTTTGTTTTCGGTTTTATTATTTTTAATGTAATGAGTATTTACAATTCGAGTGTTCGCCGCAACGAAAACGAGAATAAAAAAAATAAATTTCAACAAAATTGTGAAAGGGTTGCGTTCCAATTGCATGCCAAAACTCCTAAATGGACACAAATGTCACAACCTAACCACAAGGAATCGGGTGAGTGCGTCCGGACCGAGCGTGGACTGTTGCTTACCAGCCGCCGCCGCCCTGGGCCCAGCCGCCGCCGCCCTGGGCCCAGCCGCCGCCGCCCTGGGCCCAGCCGCCCTGAGGTGCCCAGCCACCACCACCGCCGCCGCCACCACCGCCGCCGCCTTCGGAGATGACCTTAATGATTTTAACTGCGCCACCGCCGCCACCGCCATGACCGCCACCGCCTCCGTAGCCGCCGCCGCCTCCGTAGCCGCCGCCGCCTCCGTAGCCACCGCCAGCTCCTCCATCAGAGATGAGCTTGACGATTTTGATTGTGCTGGCACCGCCGCCATAGCCTCCACCGCCGCCATAGCCTCCACCGCCGCCGTAGCCGCCGCCGCCACCATAGCCGCCGCCGCCGCCGTAGCCGCCACCGCCGCCTCCATGGCCGCCATCAGAAATCACCTTGATGATTTTAACGGTGCCGCCACCACCGCCGTAGCCGCCGCCGCCACCACCGCCGCCACCGTGGCCACCACCGTAGCCGCCGCCACCGTGGCCACCGCCATAGCCGCCGCCGCCGCCGCCGCCACCGCCGCCGCCAAGGCTAAGGAAGCCTGCTTGGGCCATGCTGCATACAGCAAGCAGACAAACGAATACCTTTCGTGGAAGAGAAACAGGCACATTATCAACCAAAATATCACAACACGTCACAAACAAAAAAAATAATATTAAAAAAAAAAAGTGCTCGAAAATTCGTTAATCCTGGCTACGAGATTTCAAGCTGAGCCGCCAGGCAGGCAGGACGCACCTTCATGTTGGCTGCGTGTATGTGTGGAGTTAGGAGTTAGGATTGGATTGGATTGCGACTGCGACGAGAGCTGAGCTTCAACTGTGCCCCAACAGTGCAGCAGCCGATGCTTTTATGGGCCACGGCCCAACCTAAGAGCTGAGAGCCCAAAACCAGAGCGGCAGCTAAAACCAGAGCCGCTAGCCAAAAAAAAAGAAAAAAAAAAGAAAAAAGTTGACCACATCTGTATGCTAATGTATGACACTCTAATTGCTTGTCCACGTTATGCTCTTACCGGATTATGCCATCATCAAGCAAGACAACCATTGGGTGCCTCTCTGTCTCCGGCCAGTGTCTTGGTCAGCGTTTCCATCTCATCATTTGGCTGGCTGTCGTCTTCATAGTGGCTTTAACTCGATTTCAGTGTCGACGGGGTCTTAACTGCTGCCGCTCTTTATTGGCTCGTTACGCAATTCATCAAAAAAGTTGCACAAAGGCATTAACGGAACAAACTGAAGGCGAATAAGTAGTGGGTTTTAACACTCCAACTTCAAATCCAACTCCAACGATAAATTCAACTTCAAATCGAGCTCCACCTTCACAACGAACTTTCAAAGGGTTATTACAGCTTACTCTCAACATGTGCATCCCATTAAAACAATTATTTCCGCTCAAAGAATGTAAGTATAAAGTGAATTCCATGTAGCCAAGACTGTGCTTGGATGCTCCAGATGATTTCTCTCAACTTTTATGTATAGATTAAGGGTTATGTTTTAACATTAAAAGAAAAATAATTGTTTAGTTTAGGGTTCGTTGTGGCTTTGAGCTAACTTGGAGGCATTCAGTATTGAGCAGCTTTTCTTTAAAATTGTACCTTCAAAATTTGTATAAAAGTGGGCAAATACAATATGTACAAGTATGTATCTTAACATTTATACATGTTGCATATTAAAAGCATTTTTTTATCGCTAGTATCTCTATATAGTTTGCTTTCCCCTGGATCTGTTGCAAGAGTATTTTAACATCGGCTTTGCGATGCCGTCCGCTGTTCATTTTGTTTTAATTTTATAAAGTGCACCACAATCAACGTTGTTCGAAGGGGTCAACCAGTACGCTTATTAATTGTTGGCCCCCACAAAATTAAACTGCATTGTAGAGGAACCTTCGGATCGACACTTGATAGATGGCAAATAGTTTTCCACTGTTGCGATACGCTAATTGCCACATCTTCCTCTCAAACATTGCGGAAGCGCACAAATCCCACGCGGTCACGACAACTCATTTGATTTTAACGGGTCCGGCCTATGATTGGTCGGCGATTATTACAAGTATCTATATATTATAGACTAAATAAATAAATTTAAGACCATGACACTCCAACATTTCCAGTTAAATGAAAATTTAACGACTTATGTGGAAATTTGAATTCAGGGCTGCTGGTTTCTACGGTTTTTTATGAAGGTTTGTTTGCAGCCGAACAGGTTTCTAATTTACATCATATTGCATTCTTTCATCATACATACTAAATGTATATCTGTATACACACACATATATACATATATATATATATATATTTGCATAATTAGATTTATAGGAACACACGAATTGATTTCTTGTTTGCTTCAAGTCGTTATGCAATTTTCAAATTATGCACGTCGATAAAAGCTGCTTACAATCATTGGTATTTTCCTATAGCTAATCAATACTTTACGTCTGTATACAATCATCAATTATGTCTTTTGCTTTGAAAAATTTGGATGTAACAACTACAGGAGAAAACATTCAACATAGCTTCGAATTGCTCATGGGAGTCGCCTCAGACGAGTGGGGGGCAGATACATAGATCTCTGGGTGAACCCCCTCAATTAATTGTTTCTTTCCAAAGTGTGCTACTTTTACATATTAAGCAGTATATCAATTACTGAGACGTGACAATATAATCCACTCATCGTGATGTCTGCCAAGTTTTCTTTCTGGCAAATCATCGCTCGGCCAGAGTGACAAATATGCTTTTAATTTATGGTCACATTGTTGTTGTTGTTGTTGTTTTCTGCCTTTTTTGAATAAATTGAGGTAGCCGCAACAGCACAACTGACATCAAATTCAGACTGGTACATGTGAAATTTCACACCAACAAAGACAAAAATGCAAATAATAATAATAAAATGAAGCTTATTTATGTTACTTAATATCAATAAAACTAATGAGAAAAGTGCAACAACATCTGTCTGAGTAAAAGGCAGTTGTGGCTATGCATAAATTATCTTGGTCTATTTCACTACGCACTAATATAGTTGTATGTATATATTCATGTATGTACATATTTGTCGAGGAATGGAGTCGTGTATCCAAGTAGCCAGATAGCTCGATTCAGTTGCAGCTGAAGCATCATCCCATAATATGAGAAGCCAATGATGATGATTCCCAATGGGTATAATTAGGCACCCCGCAAGGAAACTTTGTTTCCAACCTTGAACTGGTCGTGTGTTATTGATATACAGCCTGGGGTCGACTACCCCCACCCCCACCTCCCCCTCGCCACACACTTTTAGCGAAAAAGCATAATAGTTTTTTTTTTTGTTTTTAAATATTTTTCATTTTGTATTTTTTTGTTTTCGATTTTCAACTTAGTTGAAAAAGTTTTGTACATTTTGTTAACTATTAACACACACAAAAAAAAAGGTTAAAAAATAAACAACATCTTAATGATATAGTAACAACATCGACAAGGCTAATGCCTTCGCTCAACTCGGACAACAGAAACATGCGAGTCGAATGCCTGGCATATCACATGGCTATGTGGGAATGGCAATGGGAACGTGAATTTGAATTGGAATTTGAATTAATCCCAGCCACCACCGCCACCGCCGGATGACCAGCCACCGCCGGATGACCAGCCACCGCCGGATGACCAGCCACCGCCGCCACCGCCGGATGACCAGCCACCGCCGCCACCGCCGGATGACCAGCCACCGCCGCCACCGCCGCCGCCAATGCTGCCTTCATTGATGACGCTCACGACTTTCACATCTGCGACGTGGTGTCCATGATCAGCCTGAAAGTGTCCACCGTGGCCGTGGTCGCCGTGGCCGCCAGCTTCGTGAATCACCTTGACAATTTTCACTTCGCCGCCGCCGTCGCCGCCGCCGTGACCGTGACCGTGGTCGTGACCCCCGTGTCCATGTCCGCCTTCCTGGATGACTTTGATTACCCTAACCTCAGCGGCGTGTCCGTGTCCATGATCGTAGCCACCGTGTCCATGGCCATGACTCTCCTCGTGAATTACTTTGACAATCTTGACTTCGCCACCATGTCCATGGTTATATCCACCACCGCCGCCGCCGCCATGTCCATGGCCCTCTTCATGGATAACTTTGACAATGGTGGGAGCACCACCAGAGTGACCACCACCAGAGTAGCCACCACCAGAGTAGCCACCACCACCACCACCTCCAATAAAGCCAGCTTGAGTTAGGCTCAGACAGGCAATCAGGCAAACGAACACCTGGACAAAAGAGGAGTTTCAGCAAAGGAGATGCATCTCTTGTTCTTTTCGTAATCTTACCTTCATTTTGTTGTCGGTTCTGCTTGGGTTCAGGTCTTAGCGCTTGTTAGACGATGTGAAGCCTTGAAGCTTAATCAGTTACTAATATTGCTACTATGCTCGTTAGCAGCTATTTATACGCGATTTCGATCCAAAGAGCATCAAGAAAATTTATGCCCAAAGAGAGATGGCCCAATTAACTACAACAACACAATAAATCTAGTTAATATCAACGCTAACGCCAAAGTTAGCAAAGGCAGCTGCAGTGAACCCGAAAATGAGCTCAAAACTAGTCTGTAAGTTATTCAATATTTGCTTAATGGGCTAAGCCAAAAACAATATCCCAAGTCACACGTTATCAATACTTGTATCATTCGATACATACGTACATATATATATATAAAAGACTTTTAATTATAAAAGTGAACGGTAGTATAAAAGTTTCATCTCTAAATATAGCCAAAGCTAATCGAATGCATATTTTGGAATCTGCGCTTATTTTGAATATATTTGACTCAATGACTCTCTCCATATAAGAGCAACACCAACGCATCCAAACAACTATTTTAATTAAATTTAAAAATAGGAATTGGCCCAACTTTTTGTGTGTTTATCATACTAGAAAGTTGTTTAAAAACCTAAAACTAAGAATAACTGCTAGTTGAACACTTTCATCTAAAAGTTTTATTGAGTTACAAGTTTGCATGATAAAAAAAAAAACCTAAAAAAAACATTAGTTTTTTGTTTTGTTTTTTTGTTTATTCTAAGTCAGTGTATTTGCAAATAACGACAATAATTTGAAAAGTGAAACGCTAGGTTAATCTTAATAAAATTTGAAAAGGCGGCAAAGAAAAGCTACAGAAAGACGGTCAGATAAGTGGAGAGTGCTAAAATTGATACAACTGAAGCATCACAAGTAGCCACAGTAAGAAAGGTGATAATTAAATGTATGTCAGTTTGTTAGCGTTATACACAATTGCGAATATGTGTGAAAGCATTTGTATATTCATGTTTGAAAGACCAGTTGTCAGCCAGCTATTTGAGTGGCCTGCAAATGTCCGATGTTGTAACAGTGTCGCTCCGAGCTCAATGGCTCACAACAGCAGCGAAACTAATCATGCCGCGCCTGCTTGCGGCTTCCGCTGATAAGCCGACTGGGAAATTCGCACAAACAAAGTGACTGCGCTGCCCCCTCAACCAGGTGTTGAGGTGTTGTGGTCAGCTGAATTATGAATCTAAGTCAGTGGTGATCGCAGGCAGTCTACCATATCCAAAGTCATTAACTTCAGTTGGGCTCGGAGGCATTCCCGACAAGTGGTTGCTGATGATCTGCTCTGTCATTGCCAAAGCTAAAGCTCTGAATAAAAAAAAAAGACAGTAATAAAATAATAACACGGAACATTAACATAAACCTGTTTACTTCTGTTATGATATTGTAAAGCGTACAGTTGGTCAAAATGAGATACATATTTCCCCTAATTAGGTATGGCTCGAATAAGTTTGTAAATTATGGGCCAATGTAATAATATAATTTCGATTATTTTTGCATAAATTAAACAAAAAGCCATTTTTTTTTTTGGGTCTTCAGTAATTAATTACATTTTTGTAATTTGTACATAGGTAAATTATGCAAATAACTGCATTGATGTATCTAAGATCCTCCCTCGATTAATATTCATAACTAAATTGTATGAGATTAACGTTTGAAAAGGGTCGTGAGTGCATTGTGAGTGTATTCATTGTAGCTAGTGTTATTTATTAATGGAAATATATGTACGCAAAAGAGCCCAAAGATACAAACAGCGAGAAAGTTGCAAGATTGTCAACACGCGACTATAAAACCGAATTATTTATTAGCTTGCCAAAGCTGAAATCGACACAAGTACAAAAGCAACACAAAAGCAACACAAAAGCGACACAAAAACAAACAACAACAACACACAGCCACACACAAAATTGCATATATTTGGGAGACGCCATAAATAACACTAATAGTGAAGTATTATCTTGTGCAACCCATCAATGTCAAAACTATAATAACTCTTAGTTGGATGCATGTCTATAATTGAGCTGTTCAAACCTGCCCACTCTTAGAAACTATAAATATTAACATAATTTATCATTTCCAATTGAGTGCTACAAACCGGTCGACTTTGATCAAATATTAATATTTATTAATAGTTCAAATTTAAATGTACATATGTTCATACAAATGCGTTCCGCATTTGTACATTATTTACAACGTAGCCAAGACTCAAGGAATCCCGGCATGACCAGCTCATAGAAGGTCGAATGGCGTGCCTGGACCACAGCCAACATATAGAGTGCGCCCGGTGATCGCTGCAAGGGCAGTCGCAATGCCAGCAGTTGCAGCACATTCGGCTGCACCGTTTCCGACTGCGCCACGGCGTGGAACTGGGCGAATGGCACAAAGCCCTCAATGCCGCGATAGATAAAGACGCGCACCCGACAACAGCCCTCAACGAAGGCCAGCAGCGTCTCGTCGTCCCGCACCCGCATCGCAGTTAACTGGCGGGCACCAATATTGGCGGCCAGTGACTGGAACAGGCTGCCATTTGCATGATGCAGCTGGATGTGAGCCGCTGGTGCTGTCGACGGCGCCATGGGCGGTTCATCTGAAGCGACTATAGTCAGACGTGCATAAAGCAGCTTGGCACGCTCTGATGGCCCAACATACAGTCGTACCGTTTCCACAGGTTGCGGCTGGGTTTGCAAAGCTGGATGTGGCAATATCATGGCATTAATACTGCTGCTGGCAGCCTCAATGTTTTGGTAACGCTGCTGCTGCTCTTCTGTTTGCAGCTGCTGTTGCAGCTGCCATAATCGCTCAATCACCGCATGCAGTCGCAGCGTATCTTCATCGTCGTCATGGGAAGTTTCCCCATGCCTGCCATCATTGTTAGCCAACAACAGCATATCATGGATTGCTTGCTCAAGATAAAGCACCAGCGCTTGCTGCTGCTGCTGCTGCGCTTCCTGTCCCCCGTGCCGAGCATGCAGCGCCCTTAGCTCTTCCAGTGCTTGCCAAATCAACTGGGCGCTGTGAGCAGCCAACACGCGTGCCGGCGTATTTGGCAATGGCAGCGTATCCGTTGGCAGTGAGGCAAACAATTTGGATTTCGATTTGGAAGCCAGGTGCAGTTGACGCATTAGATGCAGAAAGTCTTCGACGAGATGCTCATCATCGTACAGATCGCTCTCGGGTATGCTCAGTTGTGTGATGTTCACCTCGGTTTGCAGACGAAAGCTGAGATGCTGCAGCAGGCGTTCCCGCAACGATTCGTACTGCTGCTGGCTGAGCGAATGCGTTGCATCGAGATGTGGCTGCAACAGCGATTCAATGCTGGGCCGGCTTAAATACTTGATGGCTTCTTGGTAGGTTGGCCTACTGCGTTGCTGTTGTTGTGTGTCGTGCAGCTGCTGCAGCATCGGAGCTGGTACATCCATCGGCTCAATCTCAACTTTGTTGCTGGTCCGCCAGCTTTGCAGATTCGCCAGGCTGCTACAGTTCCAGTTATTTTCGAGCTGTTCCTCGCTTAGGTTATAGCTCGTCATAAAGCTGAACTGGTCATTTGTTGCGTTGCCAAGCTGCAGCACAGCAACGTCATCAACGGGTCCGCTCTCGAAATCACCAACGCTATCGTAGTGTGTGCCATTCCAGCGATAGATGCGCGTCCAGCAGCCCAGCTCATTGATCAGCAAATAGTTTTCTGCACCCGCTGCCGGTGACTGCAGTGCAAAGACGCGACGCACATCCGCCTGATCCGTAGTCTGGTGCAATGAAAAGCGGCTTCGCAATCGCTTCACTTGATACGGCAGACGTAGAAGACCAAAAAGTCTGGCCATTCCAGCGCATAACTTCTGACTGCGCTCGGCCAATGTGGTAATCTGCCGGCGATAGACACCATGTGCCAGCTGCTCCGTTTGCTGTGGCAATTTTAGGCGTAGCCAGCGCACCCTCCAATTGCCGCTGACGACCTGCGTCGCCCGACCCTGCGCCCACAAGCTCTTCTCATGCCAGGCACTGTAGTTGAACCCATTAATGTGCAGGCGCGTGCGCAACTCCGGCGCATGCAGCGTGGCAAAGTTAAGCGGCGTTTGCAGCCGCAGCTGGTCCTCGTGCAGCGTGGCAACATCACTTAAATTGAGATTGGGATCCCCGTTAATGGGCCACTTGGCCAGCAAGGAGCCACTTACGTCCGCTGACTGCATCACCAGCGGTGTTTGCACACGCTGCTCATGCGGCGCATTGATCTAAAATAGAGAAGCGAACAGCAAGTTGCATAGATACGAGGTGTGTTCAAAAAGTATCGCGAATTTTGAATTTTCGCGGGTTACGTATAATCGAATTTCGATTTTTTTGTAGCGTTATGTTGGTACTCATGTCTCTCACTTATGCCGACAAGCTCGGCCATTTTGAATGTTCACTTAATTGTTAACAGCTGCTTTGCTTGCACGTGTTTTGGATCGTCTTCGATTTTTACCTATTCAAAAAAATGGATCAAGGAACCTGTATCAAATTTTGTGTGAAAAACGGAATTAAGTGCGCGGATGCATTCCGAATGTTGATTGTGGCATACGGAGAAGCTACCTTGGACCGAAGCAACGTTTATCGGTGGAACAAAATGTTCTCAGAAGGCCGAGAAGATGTGAACGACGAAGAGCGTGCCGGACGCCCGAGCACTTCAACAACAGACGAAAAAATTAATGGAGTGGAGAAAATGGTATTGGCCAATCGTCGAATCACCGTTAGAGAAGTTGCTGAGGAGCTAGACATATCGATTGGCTCATGCCATCAATTTGCGCGAAGCAATCCGCCAGAAACGCCCGGATTTGTGGAAGAACAAAAATTGGCTTTTGCACCACGATAACGCCCCTGCTCACACATCGTTGCTTGTGCGCGACTTTTTGGCCAAAAACAACACACTAATGATGCCGCAGCCACCGTATTCCCCAGATCTGGCCCCCTGTGACTTTTTCTTGTTCCCTAAACTGAAGAGGCCCATGAAAGGACGACGTTACGCTACGCTTGACGAGATAAAGACGGGATCGAAGGAGGAGCTGAACAAGATAAAAAAAAATGATTTTTTGAAGTGCTTCGAAGATTGCAAAAACCGTTGGCACAAGTGTATAATATCTCATGGGGATTACTTTGAAGGGGACAAAATAGATATTCATGAATAAATAAATATCTGAAAAAACACAAAATTCGCGATACTTTTTGAACACACCTCGTATATGGCCTATGTGCATATATGAAAATCAGACAGACAATGAAGTCTGCAAGTCTGCTAGTCTAACTTACCAGCAAGGTATTGGCATATTCCTCAGTTAGATTGTGTCCATTCACCAGCCCATGCAGCTGCACTTGGCCATCATCCAGATGCAGCTCGTTGGCAACGAAGGGGAAGCTAAGGTTTTGCGGCGTATGCAGAGTAACCACGCGCGAGAGATTCAATCCATTTAACTGGCCGACGTGTAGCGCATTGCTGTCCAGAGCGCCCTCAGCAAATCTGACCGGATCTGGGGAATAGATGCACAACTGTTAGTCTTGCACAAGTGGTATGTGAAATATATTTACGTTCTGCTTGCCAGTTGCGATCAACGCGCAGCGTGTCGTGAATCCATTCGCTGACATTGCACCCATTGATGAGTTCACCTTGCATCACCAAGTCATCCACATGTAGCTCATCCATCTGTACAGCAGCCTCGAAGTGCACCGGTGTTTGTATCGTCACTTCGTTGCCGACGCCATCGATGAAGATGAGCTGCTCCAGCAGCTCCTCCAGCTGTATGCCATTTAGGTTGGTAATATGGGTGCCGCCTAGAATACTCACGCGACCCGTAAAGATTTTGTGGCCTTTAAGACTCAGTTGAGGCTGTCGCTTGTCGACTAGACTATCAAAAAATTCACTTAGCGGCTCCAGACTGCGATTACCCAGGTGGCCCAGAACCGTCAACTGCTGCAGTTGGCTTTGGGCTGGCAATCGTATCAGGCCACGCTGCACAAACGCGCCCAGCTGCGGATCCCAGCGTAGCTGCTCCTCCAACTGATTAGCTTCGTCGCCATTCAGTTGGCCCTGCAGCTGTAAATGGGCCAAATGCAAGCGCCCGTCCAAGCGTATATCGCCGGCAAAGTCCAGTGGCTGCAACCTGTTGGCAAGTCTCTCGAAGGGCACTCCATTTAGTGCCTGCAGTTGCAGGGCATCCAGAACGCTAACACGAGCCCCGAAACTCTTGGTGCCTACAATCAGTAGCTCCTGGCGCTCATCGCTGCGAAAGACTATATCGTCGAGCAGCTCGGGTAACAGACGTTCATTGTAGCTGCCCAGAAGCACAAGGTCGTTGGCAAATGTGGGCGATTGCTGGAAACGCCATCGAGTGCGCAGCTCATTGTGCTGATCCAGCCAGACGACATCGTGCTGCAGTTGGGCCAGATCGCGACCGTTGAGTGTGGCCAGCACTTGTACAGCGCCACTGACCGCAATGTGTTGCACCTGCAGTTGGCCATTGAGTATGAGCAGCGGTAGTTCATCAAACTGACGAAGGAAGTCCAACAGCAATTCGGCCTTGAGGCCCTGCAATTGCAATGCATGCGCACCCATCGGCAGTATCAAGTCCTCCACCTGCAAAGTGTCCGATTTCGGTGGCGTCGACAGTACGCTGCTGAGATTGAGTCCATTTAGGTGACCCGCGCCCGCCACATTGTGCGTCACATCGAGTTGATTGGCCTGCAAGTGATCAAAGTGCGCCTGGCTGAGGTGCACCGGCTCGTGGAGCGTCTGATATCCGTTGGATAGCGGCACATCGTTCAGAGCGTGTGCCACCTGCAGCTCTGACAGCTGTGGATCGTTGGCAAACCGAAGTCGTGTTGTTGGCGCCAGCAGCGGTGCATCGACACGCAATGCTTGGCCCAACAGCTGCTCCAGCTGGACGCCGTCGTAGACACCGCTTAGCTGTAGCTGATGAATGTATACATTGCCCGCCACACTGCTCAAATTGTGCAGCGTCTGCTCTGTGTGCTTGGTCACAAAACGTTCGATGGGAATGCCGCCTACGGTGCCATCTGTCACATGTGTGTCCATTGGCAGCGCCAGGTGCTGCACTTGCTTAGCCGCTGGTATGACCAGCTCCTCGTTGGCATCGCCAGTTCGGTGAGCCAGGTCACCCAGCAGCGAATCGTAGCTGCTTTTGTCCAGCAGTCCTCGCAACTGCAATTCCCCGTTCACAATCAGCTGGGCAAAGTGGCAAGCGGCATGGATGTGATGCGACTCGTTCAAGATGGGATTCAGTGGCGCCTCTTCGAATTGACGACCCTGCGCGCTGCCTTTGAGCTGTAAATTGATGAGCATTCAGTTTGAATCTTATGGTCAGAATCCAGTGTTGCGCATTTTTGGAATGGAGATGAGTGCAAACAAACTATGTAATCACCTCGAGCTCCTCGGAGACTTCCAGTTGTGTGAAAGTGACCCAGCCCGGCCAGTCTTCGCTTTCGCTCAAGGTAACCACATTCGAGGGATCGACTCCATTGATACTGCCGGCAGTGTCGACCATATTCGCGGCTACAAATAGACAGAGATGCACATGAAGCTTTGCTCAGTGTGTTTCTTATATCTGAGCAACCTACACAGTGTCTGGGTAAACTGTTTGGGTGAGTGAATGATGCTTGTCGAGCTGCCCTGAGACCAAAGATAATCGCCCGGAAAGTTTAGCTCATTCAGTGCACTCAAATGCAGCGAGTCCTCAAAGACAACAGCCTGAAAGGGGTTGTCGTAATTTTGCTTTGTATGTGATTACTGCTCCAATGGAATTATGTGGTAAATATTAACTTACGCCATGCACCTGCAGATGCGAGAGGTGAAGCGGCTTTTGACGCCAGACCAAATCTTGTATGAATTGCGTCCACTTCAAGCCATTGATGAATTCACAGATTAGATCGCCGGCTTGGTCCAAGCGCTGTTGCGTGCTGGAGGGCAAGGATTCGAGTTGCTCAATGATCTTCGGTTGCAGCAGCTCCAGGCGTTGCGCATTGATCGAACCGTTGAACTGCAGTGTGGCATTCTGTACGAAGAAGGGCACATTGTTCAGCTTCTCGATGTTTAGCTGCTGCACTTGGACGACATCAAAGTCCAGCTGCTCATAGGCATAGCTGAAGAGCTGCGGCTGACGCTTGGAGCGATTACTGTGGTAACCTTCCAACTCTTGCTTCAATGCCCGTATGTGCTGCAGCAGCTCATGCAGATCCATGGCTGCATCCGCTGCGGTCCAAGGTTCATCATTCACAAGCAGTGCCTCCAGCACGGCATCATCATTGATGACCAGCGGCGTGTTGAGCTCCTCATAATGCCTTATTTGTGGCGCAGCTGGTGCTTGAAGCAGCTGATCGGCGCTGAGCGCTAGAAGGTTGTCCTGCTCCGCCACCCAGTCGTGCATAAACTTCTGTATCTCTTGCAGATCGTGCAGTTCTGAATTGCGCGGTAGCAGCTGTGTGTGCAGTCGGAACAGGCCCGAGGGCGCCGCATGGCGAGGAACTAGCAACAGTGGTGGTTGCATCTGACGAAGCAGCACCGCACCCGTCAAGCCCGCCTCCCGCTGCTCATCCAAAATGCAGCCGGCGCCATAACGTATCTGGGTGCCAAGCTCACAAGGGGCCGGCAGGCTCGCCTCGAAGGCCACTCCATTCCAGACTAGCACCTCCAACTGCAGCAGCGAGTGCGTGTCGAAGAACACTCGATGCTGCACAAGCAGTAGCAGATCATCGCGATAGCTGCGTACTGGCACTGGCAGAAACATCTCCACCAGGTTATAGTTCTGCCCCAGCAGCGTTTTGGGCACCAGCTGCCCCTGCACATACCCGAGTATCTGTGGCTGCAAGCCGCCCAACGCCAGATAGCTCCTCCCACCCATTTGGAAAGCAGCAATGTCAGCGATCTGTGGGGCATCCAAACGTTGACGCAGCTGCAGCTGCAGGCCCGCATCCGGCGACAATTCACGCATGTTATGCGCATAAATAAGCGCCTCATTGGACTGGCCCACAGCCAGTAGTAAATCGCGACCCGTATCCAACACAGCTAGCGCCGTAATCGTCTGCTCCAGCTGCAGGCGCTGCACAATCCAGAACTCCAGCCCATTCAGATCGTAGGCATAAATGCTAAGCGTTCGATTGTGCATCTGTGCCAGATACTCGCGATTCTCGATAGAAAATGCCAAAAGCTTGCTAATCTGGCTGCCCAGCGGCCAGTGCCAGAACTGTGTCAGGCCCGTATCAGCGTCCAGGCGATACCAGTTCAACTGCTGCTGTGTAGCCACGAGTAGCAGACTCTCTTGAAGCTGCGCTCTTGCATTCCAGCGCTCGTAGCTGAGAGTCGCATCAATGCCCCCCGCCACTGGCAATGGTTGCATTGGTTCATAGCTTGGAAAGTTGGTGCCATTAACGGGAATTTGTTGTTGCTTCCATAGCAGCAAATTGTCGCTGCGTCGACCCACAAAATAGACGCTGCCATTCTGCTGCAGCTGTTGCCAATGAGATACATCCTCGCCGAGCGTAAACTGCAGATCCTCCACGATGCGACTGAGCACAAGCATTTCACGTGTGCGCCGCTTGGTTAGCTCCAGTTGTTTTAGCTGCGCCAGATCAATGTCCAGCGGAATGGCATCCACCACATTGGCTTCCATCACATTAGCAGAAGCATGCTGGCTGCTGGTCAGCATCTTCTCATGTGCATTGCCAGCCACTTTTTGATCATGTATACCGCCTGTTTTCGCTTTGATGGCCGCCTCCAGTTGCCGCACCTCCTCTGTGTGACCCTGCGTGACGACCGCCTTATTGATCTCCAAACGTAGAGCCTTTGTTGCACTCAGTGCAGATTGGGTGATTAGCACCTTGCTGGGCTTGAGATTTTCACTCTGCTCTTGCTTTGTCCATGCCGGCTGCACTATTACGCCTCCCTGTATATATATGTTGTCAGTGCTCAAATTTGCTTCATAATGTGGCTTTCAACTTTTCCACTTACCGGAGCTTCATTGTCCGCCTGAAATGCTGCGTTTAATTCGGTGCGCAGCTTTTCGATCTCCGCACGACGTGCTTCCGTGGAGGAGGGTGGGGATTGTGAGTCGGTGCAGCTGCATGTCGTATAGAACAACAGAAAGAGAAGCAATTTCATGTTATTGCTTTTATACACAGTGCCACAGAACAATTAGTTACAATTAGTTACAATATTAGCAATCAACACGTGAACACATTTTTTTTTATATTTACGAAATGTACCGTTTCTTGCCTTCGTTGCCACTTTGCTTTCGCTCTCTCAAAAGTCTGGCAGCACCAATATCCTAATTATGCTAACTTTGGTGCAATTAATAGTAGATTTTATTTAAACTTATTTAACAAAATATTTGAATGTCGTGAATGGATAAATACATTTCAAACATTCAAAAAAAAGGAGTGCGGAAAAGAGGCTCCCAAAAGACTGCAATCATTTTCTTTCTGTATTTCTCATGCGTAGCCGAGACAAGAACCGTTAACGACAATGAACTCATTGAAGTTTTATGAGCCAGTTCAACGAATTTTTAAACTGAAAAAATATAAAATTTTAGATTACCTGAATGTTGAAAAACAAAATAATAGCACTAGATGACTTTTGAAATGAACTGAAAGCAGCAATTGTTATACATAACTTCTGGGCAATTGTTTGTTTGTTAAACAAAACCCTAGCTAAGTACATAATAAGCCTCATGGAGCTTAGCTTGTGATGGAATCGCGTCCATCACTGTGCCGTTTATCAGCTTTTAATGATGTCTTGTTTGATGCTTCTGCGAACTATAAGCAGAATAAGTGGCAGACAAATGACTCGGACCTGTCTCTGATTCAGATTGAGCCACATGTTGCCCATGAGCAGTTGACGTCGATGTGCGTCGATGGCACGATGACAACATATGGACGCGGTACTGGCAGCTGCAGGGGCTGGCACGTTGTGTGAAAGAATGAAGTGTGTGGTGTTTTTGTATTGCGCTCCCTCCGCCGACTGTTGCTATCAGCTAGGTATATCTCTCACACACATAGACACAAACACACACAGCTGGTGAGCGTCGTATCTGAGAGATACTTTTTCAGCAAAGGCAGCAGCCACGACCAGGCGTGTCTCTCTCTATTTGTCTCTCTCTCTCTCTCTCTCTCTTTTTTGGCTCTGTCAATTTTTTTTCTTGTGTATGGCTCTCTCAATGGATCTCTCGGAGGCCAAGTTGGGCAAACGGAGCCGACTCAGCAGGCCGCTCGCTCGGTTAGTTCTTCAACGGAATTCACCAATTTTTCACGTTTGTTCTTGTTGCATACACACATACATAAACACAAACATACACACAAAAACGCACAACCAGCAACCAACAACAAAAACGAGCCGCAAAAATTAAAATTTTCCTTATTTTCTTCTGTTATTTTGTGTAAGACAGTACCCAAATTAAAAAGCGAAACATTTTCAAAGAAAAACTTTATTAAAATTGAACAAAAATTGAAACGTGTACATAACAACAAGTTGTTGCTATATGCCTTGTGGACCGACCTTTGCGAACTTATCGTCGTAACAGCGGCAATAAAGCAACATCAGCTAAAAATAATAATTAAACAGCGCATGTTTGTTTCACTTACTCTGCGAGTGTGTGCCTCTGTGTGTGCGTGTGTTGCGTGTGTGTGCGTGTGTGTGAGTGTATGTGTGTGTGCGTGAGTGTGTGTGTGTGTGTTGTCTTTGCATCGGTGTTCAAGTTGAAAGCCCAGCACATTAATTGCCCCAACGCTGTATAATGAACATCAGTTGAACAACAGTCGTTTTTGTGTTTCCCAGCTGCAAATTATTCAACATTTATATGCACCACATATCAAACTTTTGTTGGGTCTGCAAAAAGCAATTTCGATTCGCATTCGCTTCAAATTCGCATTTTTCTCGAGTTTCGCGCGCTCTTTCGTGTCTGTGCGTGTGTGTGTGTGTGTGTGTCTGTGTGTGTGCATCAGTGTCAGTCTCACATTTCCTGCCCAGTGTCTGTCAACCAACGGCAGACAAACCGACAGACAATTGAGCTTGAGACACGACACTCAGATTTCCTCAGTGTCGTAGACGTAGCCCAGAGATACCTATCCGGCCGGTTGTCGCACCCTTTCCAGTGCCCTTGTCTACGTTTTTGTCTCCGTCTCTATACCGATTTTTACGTGTGAATTGTGCAAAATTATCAACCCACAAGAGATAACTGACAGAGCAAAAAACCTTAATCGTCTGGCACCAGCCTTAATCTGGTTGGCACTGCACACCATTTCGGATTGGTGGCAACAACACAAAATCAACAAACACGAACAAACTGTGAGTGCATTTTGCTGAAGGGTATTTCACTTTCAGTGGACCAAATAACAAAGCAACAGCAAAGTGTATATTATGCAAATTTCACACAATAGTTTATATAACATACTTAAGCGCTCTTATTTGTATTAAATAGGCACGTATTCAATTTCATTTAAGATAGTTCCTTTGTATATCACTATAGATTAGATAACAAGTTTCACTCAATCTAATTTTGTGGAGATACTTTCTTATGTACATACGAGTATGATGGAGCTGATATGAAAACACTTTTCTGTGTTGTCTTTCATAATATAATTTTCCTCAACATGAAAAGAATTCGTCTCTTCGAAATTTGTATATGAAGTTTTGTATTTTGGAATCAAAGTACTTCAAATGTTTTACGTAGAGTCCCATTTCACCGAGGTCATCTTAATTGTATACTTGTCTTAATAAACTGCAACAAACCAGTTAAGCAATCTTTTTGTTTTAAATATAACTACACGTTTGGTTCATTAGGGAATATATAGACATTGTCTAATACTTAAAGCAAATCCAAAATACACACACCGATGAAATATTAAAAGAATGATAGATAAACTGTCCGAGCTATCCAGCAGTAGCCAGTTGCATAACTCAAATTCGCAGCGAAGAGGTAAGAGGATTTCAACAGAAACTGACCGTTCGACTATAAACATCTGCCCACATGAGTCAGAGAGCTGCTGCAAAGGCGGGGTCAGCGGGTTGAGGTGCTGATGTCCATTAGGCGATCAAAATGCGTACATTTTACAAATGCTGAGATTGCTAACTAAACAAACTCAACACAATCCGATACCTGTACCCCCCAACTCGAAGCGATCAAAGTCGAGGCAATGAAACGCAGCGCAGCTCGTAGCTCGCAGCTCGTCAGTTTTTGTAGACTAAATAGTTTTCTGAGCTGTTTGTTTATTTAATTAGCGTTTATGTGCGGACAGTGGAAATAAGATAGAGAAGCTGCCAGCGGGCGCTCGGGAGGAGGGGTAACAGAGTGAGACCAAATAACAAAACATTAAAGCGATCAAATACCGCCGCAAGAAATCAGAGGCATTTTGTAAGGCGTATCCCTCTCCTGCCTCGTGGACACGCATCTTCATCGGGCACTATCCAATTGAGGTTCATACAACGTTCAATTTATTCGTCGCATCAAGCGAACATCTAAATTTAGATGCCATCCGTCAGCCACCAGCCGTTTATTTTCAATCAGAGCTCACTCTTAATCTCAAGTGCAACACTAAATTTTCAACGTTTTTTTTTTATATGACTTGATGGGTTTTTTCTACCCGCAGTCAGTGTGCGTTGGCCTAGCAAAGTGGCCGGAAAAAATATATCGTATTTAAGTGCACTGAAAGTATGATATACGAGTATATGTATTGTTTAACTGAGCCAAATAGACCTCCTAAATGCGAGTGTGTGTATAGTGAAGAAAACGTTGCATAAATATAATTATTACTTGTACGCTCCAACAATAAACAGGATCTTTACGCATTCTGGTCGAGCTTGCAGAACTTATTCTTCAGACGAAATTGGAGAGACTTTTAAAGACCTTTTTGTGCTTTAAACTAACTATGACTTTTCTGCTTATGGCAAAGAGCAATTCAAAATTCATGTCTGAAATGGTATCGTGTACTGCTGAAGGCACTTTTTATTTTACATTTTTGTTTCTATTTATTGAATATTGACAATTGCTTTCCGTTTCTTAAATATTGTAGCATTTGAGGCAGCGCCTCCATGTCCGTGACACCTCAACGTTAAGTGGACTCTCCCTCCAACACAATGCTGCAGCACACGATGACGAAGCGTAAAACGCTAATCATTGCCTGGTTTGGGATTGTGCTGGGCCTGTGCATCGGCACCGTTCTGAAGAACTACCGCGCCCTGGAGATAGTCAAGCACTGCAGCCTGCGGCCCACAAATATGAAATCACCGCACGAAATCATTGGTCTCGATAACAAAGACACCATCCAGAACTCTCAGCGCAATTTGGTATTTGTGGGCGTTATGACCGCCAAGAACTTTATTGAGGGTCGGGCACGTGCCGTGTACGATACGTGGGGCAAGGAGGTGCCCGGCCGGATTGCGTTCTTTAGCTCGGAGGGCAGTTATTCGGATGAGCTGCCCGTTGTTGGTCTCAAGAATGTCGACGATCGCTATCCCCCACAAAAGAAATCATTTATGATGCTTTACTATATGTACGAGCATTATATTGATCGATTCGAGTGGTTCATTCGAGCAGATGACGATGTGTACATCGAGCCGGACAAGCTGGAGCGGTTCCTTCGCTCCATTGACAGCTCAAAGCCACAGTTCATTGGGCAAGCGGGCAAGGGCAATAGCGAAGAGTTTGGCCTGCTCTCTCTTGAATTCGATGAGAACTTTTGCATGGGCGGCCCCGGCGTCATCCTTAGCAGCGAGACACTGCGTCGCGTCGCACCACACATACCCACCTGCCTGAAGAATCTGTACAGCACCCACGAGGATGTTGAGGTGGGGCGTTGCGTGCAAAAGTTTGCCGGCATACCCTGCACCTGGAACTATGAGGTGGGTGATGCTCTCAGCACTAGAGCACCGAGTGATGCCTCAACTCACTACAAGACGTTTCTTCCAATTCCAACAGATGCAGTATATATTGCGGCACAATTCGAGCGGACGCAACGCGTATACGGGCAAACTGAAGCGCAAGGAGATCCACAATGCCATCACGCTGCATCCGATCAAGCAGGCGCCGCTAATGTATCGTCTGCACTCCTACATCCAGGGGCTCAAGGCGGAGGAGCTGCGTCAGGAGTCGCTGCTGCTGCATCGCGACATCAAGCGGATGGCCAAATATTTGGAGGTGCCGGATGATAGCACATATATGCTACCCAGCGTGTCACCAGCAGCCGTATCGGACAAGGAGAAAGGCAAACAATACTTTGAAGATCATAACATTTTAGGCAAGTATATTTCTCTTTCTATTTCTTTTTCTATTTTTATAATTATTAATCGTATTTGTTGCTTGCATTAGGCATTAGTCCGGAGCTGAATAAATTTGTGCCTGCAAGCACAGCGGATCTCTTGGACTGGTCCTTTATATCGCGAAGCCTGTATTCGGCTGGCTCAGCGAATCCCAAGCAGAAAATCGATTCGGCGATGCGCGAGGGACTCGAGGATGTCATAACCGAGGTGATGGAGAACATCAATTACTATTCCCGGCAACGCGGTCGTGTCATTGAGTTCCGCGAGCTGCTTTATGGCTACCATCGGCTGGATGCATTGCATGGCCAGGATCTGATACTCGACCTCTTGCTCATCTACAAGAAATATAGGGGCAAGAAGATGACGGTGCCCGTGCGGCGCCATCTCTATGTGCAACGCGCCTTTACTGGCATCTTTGTCAAGGAGTTGGCCGATGACTTTTACAATGTGACGCTGCAGCAAAGTGAGTAATTGTAATTGCCGCTTAATTGCATTTCACTGATGCCACTTATATCATTGCCATTGGACTCGACAGGTTTGCTGGGCAGCCTCCTGCAAAACAGCATGGCGCGCCTGAGCAGTCACTTTACAATCGCCAGCAATCTGCTGGCTCCACAGCAGGACAAGATCGTGTTCGTGCTGCCCATTGCTGGCCGGCTGGCGACCTTTCAGCGCTTTCTGCACACTTATGAGCGTATCTGTATTGAAGCTGACTCCCACTGCGATCTGCTGGTGGTCATCTTTGGCCCAACCGACGAGCTGACCGATCATCTGCGGCTGCTCAACGAGCTGCGTGACCGGTATATCTACAAGCAGATCAACTATATACAGCGTACTGGACAATTCTCGCGCGGCGTTGCATTGGATATTGCCGCACGCTCCTCCTACATACAGAAGCAGGACATCATTCTGTTCATTGACGTCGATATGGTGTTTGGCGTGGAGACGCTTCAGCGCGTCCGGATGCATACGCAACGCGGCCGGCAAGTGTATCTGCCCATTGTGTTTAGCCAGTATGATCCGAAGCGTCGTGGAACTGACAGCGGCTTCGAATCGCTGCCGATTGACGATGAGAATGGTTATTTCCGGCAGTTTGGCTTTGGCATTTGTGCCATTTACAAATCGGACATACTGGATGATGATATTAATGGCTTTGACAAGGACATCACTGGCTGGGGACTGGAGGATGTAAAGTTTCTCGAGAAGATTGTGCGCGTCGGTACGCGACAACATGGATTTCTATCAAACACTGCCGAAGTGCCACTCGACTATAATGAGGCCGCCGAACAGTGGCGACGCCTCAGCGTTTTTCGTGCCCCTGATCCGACGTTGGTGCACATCTACCATGACATTAGCTGCGATGTGCAGCTAGATGCGCCACAGTATAATATGTGTCTTGGCACTAAAGCCAACTCATTGGGCAGCACCCGACTAATGGAGCAGCTGTTCTTTAACAATCGCCAGAACATCGACTTCATCACCGTTCTCAATCTTCGAAAGCAGCAGGCCAGTTGATGAATTGGCGTCGCCGCCACTCTGGCATTTTCCATTATAGTATTACGCTAAAAGTTTCCTATCTGTGTGTGAGTGTGTGTATGTGTGTGTGTGAGTGTGTGTGTGCGTGTGCACGGACTCCTTGCCAGCAAAACTACCAAATTGGAAAGCTCTTGCAAAACTATTAAGTGTTGTTCCTATTATAGTTGAGACCTACTTAAATGCCACGTTCCTTACCAAATTATGTAATGAAATTTATGTTATAATTATAGACAGATATATATTTATTTAATTTTGAATGACTTCAAATCAAGTTTACCAGAATTTGTGGTTGAAAATTATTTTTTTGGCCCTAATCATACGATACATATGTGTATGTACATAGATATATTAAAATTAAACTTAAGGATAAGATATGCTAATGACCAGGCCAGGAACAACTCATAAAATTATCTTGCATTAATTATATTTTCCATACATACTCGTATGTATGTCTATATATAGTCGGGGCCAGATATCTACAATGATGTATTTGTAGTATTGTATACTAATAATTAGGTTTCTGCAGGGGCATTTTTTCACAGTAATGTATTAAACAACAAGGAACAAATGATCGAGGTTGCTCGGTGCAGCCCAGTTTCGTCGTAATAGTTATTAATAAATATCATGCATTGTTTTCGAATTGCAAATTGTTTGAATATATAACATATACATAAAACTTTGCTTGTTAGCAAATATTATATTTACATATAGTCTACGGGCTGTATGCCTAAAAGCGCCAGCGCTGAGTTGAGCACCTGACGCACCGCCTTGACCAAATAGATGCGGGCATAGAGCGTGGGCATCAGATTGGAGCGCTTCTGCACGAGAATCTGTTTACTACGATAGTAGCGGCTAAACAGGGAGGCTAAGTCGACGATGTAGCGCACGATTAGATGCACGGCGCACTGGCCATGCTTGAGCTGAGACAGCGTTGATTCGACTAAATTCGGGAAGGTTAGCAAATAGCCATAGAGCAATTGCCAGTCCAACTGTAAAAATAGACACAACATATAAATATATATATATAAATCTATCTTCGTTATGTAGATAGAACGAACCTCGTCTTCAAGCAGACTGAGATCAATCTTATCTAGCGGCGGCAATGGCTCATAGGTGCCCGCATCCTCTTTGGCGGCAAAAGTGCGTAGCAGCGTTTCCAGGCGAGCCGAATTGTACAGTATATAGCTGGCACCCTTGGAGCTTCCCGAACCGTTGCGGACCACAGTGGCGCCACTGGCATGACGCACCTCAAAAAGATCCACTATGACGGTTGCGTGGCCCAGGCGTTGCAACAGACCTTCAATGTCCTTATCCCTGGCACAGTCGCGCAGACCATGGCGATGCATTGCTATTAGCAACATATCATTGGAGCGCAAACTGTGCGATATGAAGAATGACCAATGAAAGGAGGGACTAATAGTATGAGGTCAGCATACTTACGCCATGTAGCTGTCGCTGGTCAGTGTTGCGACCGTTTTTTTGATCGGCTCCAGAACCGGACCGCACAACACGCGCACATTCATCTTATCCGGCTGGTCGTTGGCCAAGCAACGTGGCTGATTGATGCCCTCGATGCTGACGAGCAAAGTGTCATCGGTCTTGTGCTCTGGAGCCACCAGGCGCCAGTTGGCATAGTCCAGCATACGCCGAACAATGTGGAATAGTTGCGTTGCGCGAAATTTGTGTAGCTCTTTGGTGTTGCCAGTGTTGAGGGTGAGGCATAGTGTCGGCACACCGATTGCAGTAGACTTTTTGTGCTTTCCATAATCGTCGCCATCGATCAGTATTGAGTGGAGAACGTAGGATATGATTGGAGCACGTTGAAAGCGCAAGGCGTATCGTTCCTTGCGTAGCATATTAACATTGAGCAGCGGGAATACCCACTGTTTGCTGTAGTCCAGCAGCTGCTCCACCGACTGCACGTCAGGTAGCATCTGCTCGGTTTGGCGGCGCAATTGCTTTCCCTGCCTCTGGGTAAAACATTGCCAATTAAATTTACTTGACGCTATGCTGAGATCTCCCGACTGGATAAGATTCTCGTTATGATAGCGTATGAGATCGCCGTAGCGCTCATAGCGTGGGGTGTCCCCATTCTCCGGCCAAATGACGAAGAAATTAATCAGTTGTTGTGTTAATTCGCTTAATGGATTTTGTGACATGTCCGTGTAGTTGCTTATGATAAGATATCTAAATACCAATATAAAATAACTTAATCTCTATTCGCGTGGCGGATCCAGTTGAATGTCCAATGGATTATTGTTTGCCGATACGTGATTCGAGAGCTTGAATTGTTTGGAAAAGCGCTGTCTGCTTTAAAGATTAGTTGTAGTTAATCTAAACATCTTGTCGCCTGCTACAAGTTTTGAAAAATTGTAATCTGTCCTTGCTTATCGATATTCGAATGCTCTTTTCGTTTCTCTTGTTATTATGGATGACAATATTTTGATAGTTGTCAAGTTGCATGCTAGCGCCACCTATCGGTGATGCAAATTTAGTTACCACGAAATTGTGAGATGACGATGCTATGCTCAATGTTTATGAATAAAGACCTTTTGTCCCATATGCGATAGTTACTCGTAACTACATATATTTTTACTTGCCACTATAAATTACATTCTGATTATGACTTCAATTAAATAAACTTGGGAAAAGTGTCACGATATAATGTTTATTCGAACAATCTATCGATAGTTGAGCGTTATCGATTGTGCTCGACAGAAACTGACAACAAAAAAGCGGAGCACGCACATAATAGACACATGAAATATATGTAGTCACAATATCATGCGTGTGTGTGTGATTGTGTAGGCGTTTTGTTGTTAGCATTCATCATAACAAACAGTGAGCAATGCCGCGTAATTTTGGCTCGGAGTCGCGCCTGGTGGATCTGGGCGTTGTCTGCCTGATATGCTTGCGCGCTGAGCCTGGATACTGTTCCATCTATGGCCAGGATCTGGAGACGCCGCATATGCAGATTGTGGACAAGATACGCAGTTGCAGTGCACTGCAACTGGACCGGTCACTGCTCTCTCAATTGCCGGATAAGATATGTCACGGCTGTCGCAACGAGCTGAGCATCACATACCGTTTCCAGCAGAAATGCCTCGAGGCGCAGAAGGTTTTCCAATCAGCATCGACGGCAACACTACTGCTGGACGTTGACAAAATGGAGCTGGAGCAGACTCAACAGCTCAAGTTGCCCACCAGCCTCAAAATCAAGCGTCTTGAAACGGAGCCGGTCTCCTCCAACAAAGCCATTAAGTATTACAACGACGATGAAGATGAGAACGATGATGCTGACGATGGTGATAATGCGGACGCCATGACGCTGATGCAGCCAGAGAATGCGGCAACAGCGCTGGTGCTAGCGCAAAATGTGACAGTCGACGCATCCGACCATGAGGATGAGAAAATGCTCGAATTGGACGTTGACTGGGGCACAAATCAAATGGAGCAGGAGCAGCAGCAGCTGCATAGACTTTGCGAGTCGGAGCAAGAGCTGGACCTTGAGGTGGACCAGGACCAGGACCAAGATCCGGATGATGATGACTACAAATTGCCCAACGAGCAGAGTATTGTGGACACATTCGCAACACCGGGCCTACAATCTAGCAACAACAACAACAACAATAGCAGCAACAACAACAACAATAATGATAATAATATGCAGAACGTCGTTTTGCGGAATCGACGACCCGCTGAGGCGAAGATTTGCGACATCTGCGGCAACACGTACAAGTATCAGCATGCGCTAAACGCGCACATGCGACGCCACAACAACGACCGACCATATCCGTGCGAGGTGTGCCAGAAGGCGTTCATATCGAACGTAGAGCTGCGCCGGCACATGCGCGTTCACACTGGCCAGAAGCCGTATGGCTGTCACTATTGTGAGCGTCGATTCTCGGATTTTGGCAGTAGCAAAAAGCACGAACGCATCCACACCGGCGAACGGCCGTATGTCTGTGAGGTATGCAACAAGGGGTTTGCCTATGCCCATGTGCTATCCGTGCACCGGCGCACGCATACAGGCAAAAAGCAGTTCCAGTGCACACAGTGCGACAAGGGATTCACCAAGAAATGCTACCTGACCACACATATGGAGCAGCATCGCATCGGTAAGCTAAGCACCATAAAGGTGAGCACCGTCTCCCTCAAGCTGCCCACTCGCAAGCATCAACAACAACAGCAACAACAGCAGCTAAAGCGACCGGAACGACAGATGCGCTATGACAACAGCAAAGATGCAGCCAGCGGCGTTGCTGATGGGGATGTGGATGTGGATGCGGATGCAAACGCTCATGATGAGGACGATGACTATGATGATGATGACAATGTGAGTGCGAGCATGGGCATACGCACCCTTAACCAGATGGGCGACGAGCAGACCACGGTGCTGGAGGAGTGCATTGTGAACAATGAGACCAAGGTGCTGGAGGAGTGCATTGTGAACAATGATTTCATGTTCAACGACGAGGATGTGGACGAGCCGGAGCACGATATTGACGATTATCACGATGCTGAGCTGGACGAAAGCGATTTTCAGCATGTGCAACACGGCAAGGTGCCATACGGGCTCGTCAGTGATCTGCTAGACGCTGACGACTTGGTCAGCGATACCAAATACTTGATGGAATAGTGAAATCCATTCTCGCCCCTAACCTCCCCACCCTACACACATTCGGTTTGCATCGTCGATCAATCGGACTACCACATATATCATATAGCTGCCAAGCCCAATCGGTCGGATGCATTCGGTCGAGTTATACGAGTATGCTATATGTCCATATGCTTCGGTATGCCGAAGTCAGATGCTATCACCTAACGCAAAGCTCCACCCAAAACAAATTAGAATAATGCTCACACGCTGTGTAAATATAGCCGTTGGCAACGGTTTCCGACGTACTATTTATGTTATTGTGCAACTAATGTTCTCTTTTGAAAGCTTAAGAACAACTGTGTAAATGAGGCGCAGGTTTTGCTCCATATATGTGTATATATATATATATATATGTATACATATATATGCAGCACAGCCATAATATTAAGTTACTGTACAAATATGAACGATTGTACGTTGGAATAACGCAAATATACACATGTTTCTCGAGTTTATGGATTAGTACACTTGTCATTAGTTAAAATCAGTTTTTACAGCAATTTAACTTTAACTATATAACTCTCTGTATAAATATAGTCTAAGTATTTACGTTATATGTTTTAGGCATTCGGACTGGTTGAGCTTCACTTGGCCCACAATGATAATAGGATTAGGGCAATTTTATCCGTAGTAAATAAATATATATTTATATACATTTATAAATATAAATATTTTCAGCCTGTAAATGGCGACATTCTGCATTGTTCTTTTGTGTATTTTTTTTGGAGGGCTTTTAGTAAAAGACAGTTGTAATAAATAATTTTCATTTTATATAATATGTACTTGTATATTTGCTATAAAAATTCGGAAAATTGAGCTAACAATTTGTAAAAAAGGGGAAGTTCTCGGGTTGTCGGGTTCTCGGTTTCAGATTCGCACGTTCTTCTCAGCTTCTGCTGCGGCTGCTGCCGTGAAGATGATGAGATGCGAGTAAGCACGTGTTAAACCGGTTCGCGGCGAGGTCAACGTTTTTGGCCATGGGGCCCATGGGCAGTGTCCAATGGCTTTACAGAATTATTAACATAATTTATTTTTAAATTATTGCAAAACTTCACATCGAAAATCGTATAAAAACGTTACAAAAAACAAAAAAAATTGAGAAAAAAAATTAATTAAAATCAAAAGTTTTTGGGTGACGAACACGATAATATAATAAATTACAGGTTGCCAATGGCGACGAGATGGAACAATAAAACTTGAACAATCCAACAACAGACGCCATCCTAATCCTCAAAGGTGATGCGCCCAGGCCCATGGTTCTTCATGTAGCGCCTGTAGGCTTTGTAGCGCGGATTCTCGGCCAGCTTCTTCTTCATTTCCTCATCCTGATCGGCCTTCCATGCCATAAATTTGTCACGCTGCCACAGCTCCATCTGCATATACTCAGCGATCTGTCTATCTCCCAGGGAATTGAACTGATGCTGTCCCATGCCCATATTGCGGCGTATTAAATAAAGCATCTGCTCCTCGCCATACGGCTGCTTAAGCACCGTAAAGCGCCAGAACCACAACGCATGCCACACAATAAAATTGAATAGAGTGTATGGACAGATGAGCAGCTGCACCCAGAGTACATCCCACAGCGTGGGCTTTGCGTAGCCACCCTGCACGTCCATTTTCTCCTCGATGACCTTGCGTATGATGCGCTCCAGTTCCTCCTTTTGTTCTGGTTTCGATAAGCGATTCTTGCCCTTGCGATTGTGCACACGCTCCTGGATCTCATCGCGTGCGATATCCAGCGCCTTGTTGCGATATTTGGGCACGGTTGCAAAGTACTTGATGGCCGCGTCGTAACGCTGCCAGCCGGAATAGTACTGGATCACCGAGATGATGGTCAGCGTGACCACAATCACCACACGCACATCCACTTTGGGCGCCACACGTCGACGATAGTAGCGATAGTAATGCGCATAATACGCATCTGGATTGTCCAGCATGTAGTCGTAGTCGGTGCGGGATTCCTCATCGCGCAATATCTCATAGGCGGTAGCAATCAGCTTGAACTGCTCCTCGGCCAGCGCCTTGGCCTCCTCGCCACGATGCAGATCCGGGTGATGTTTGCGGGCGAGCAGTCGATATGCTTTGCCAATCTCCGATTTGGATGATTCACGTGTGACGCCCAACACATCGTAGCAGTTCTCCTTGCCGCAATACAGACCATCCAATAGGCCCAGGCACAACGTGGGCAATACACTCACCAACAGGCAGGTGTACAGCCATCTTTGCAACTGAGTGTGTGGCATTTTATCTGTGTGTGTTTATGTTTAGTGTGTGTGTGTGTGGCCAGCAACAGCTGTTGCTCCTGGTTGCCTGATGTGCGCGGTGTAGTCGCGGGTGAGTGTCAAAGTGTTTGACAGATTCACAGAACGTTGCGGCAATCAGCGTGCTTGTTGCTTGGCAACTGTTGTGCTCAGTTCTTTGCAACGTTGCTTGTTGCTTGCTGGCGCTTACAGGTCTCTTGGCACTTTCACCTGGGTTTCTTAACGTTCTTTGCCGTTCTTGTCTAGAGTTGTATTGGTGTTCAACGGAACCACAACGATTTCGTGCATCTTCGAATTGAACTAGCTCTTTGTACCTTAAGCTCGCAAGAGATTACAAGATGACGTTGTCTTATAATGCTAATAAAATATACCTGAATGTTACGCATTGTATGATAAGTACAAATTATTTTTATTTTTAAAGTTTTTTTTGTGAATGATCAACGCTCTGATTTTTTTCATTGGACACAAGATGCGATTTTATTCTAAAGCTTCGTAAGCTAAAGTTATTTTCCTTTTTTTAAAAGCGCGCTTTGTCGTATGTATGCAACAAATTTTAGTTCAGTTCCAGAAACCGATTAACTTTCGATAACGGCACCGTCAATTTTCCAATCGGCGCCGATTGTTGCAATGAATGAATAATGTGACGAAAGTCTAATTCGCATAAGGAAAAAGCAAAAACGCATCGGAACGTTGAATGAAGCTAAATCAGTTGAAGAGTTTGAACAAATTTAATCAGCATTATGTGACAATGAAAAAAGAAACAATTTTTTTTTCCGGCAATTGGATGATTCATGGTATGATTTGATGAGACGGATGTTTTGTTTTGTTTGAATGACTAGTGTCCTTGATTTTTTAACAGTCGGAAGTTTGGTTTGACGAGGCTAATTGGATATTTTCAAAGTTTCGTATAACGTATTTATGCCAAGAATTATCAAATATTTATTAGGTTTGAATGGTTAATAAATAAGTTTGTTAATTTTCAAATACAACAAATACACGTATGCTATAAGATTATATCGATACATTTTGAACTAAAAGAACGGCTTTGCCATATGGTTTTTGCACTATCTGGCCACAGTATGCGGCAGCGTTTACAGCTGTTTGACCCAAAACAAATTGGAAATATTTGATGTACAATTTTGGGGATTGACTAAATTAGTGTTTTGCAACAATAAATGCCCCATGCAGCGCACAAACAGTTGGGACAGAGTAATACGTCAGCATCTGGAACAGAACCGCTTTCAACTTTGACGCAGCCAACTGCCTGGAAACATCACTGGCAATGATGCCGATGCCTGTGCCCGCAAACACATACGATGTGGCCAGCCGCACTCACACGCCTGCTAAGAAGACGCATTATTTATATAATCCTCGTATTGCTGGCCCTTGTTTACATATTTGGCAACCTCTTTGATCGGGTGAGTGATAATAAAATAGTTCAACCAACTGATTTCATCATTTTGCATTTTACCCAGCAGAAGGGAGCATTTAGCGTGCTTCATTACGATGAATATAAAGCTCAACGGACGCGACCACTACTTTGGCAGCAGCAGCTGCTGCCACCCGAAGAACATCTCAATCGGACACGCGATCCGGACCAACGTTGTCGCAACTCGGTGCAGGGCCGCAACCTACTGGTGGATGAGCACGGTTTCGTATGCAAACGTGATCAGATGCTGGTTAATGGTTGCTGCAATGTTGAGCTGCCCGGCATCAGCTATTATAGCTGTCAGAGCTGCAATGTCACATCGCACTGTTGCGCCATCTACGAACATTGCATCTCCTGTTGCTTGCATCCGAACAAGCAGTCGCTTTTGGAGCAGGTACTGCAGGCATCAGATACTCAAAAATACATCTATGCCAGCGTCGTGGATCACTTCGAGCTATGCCTGGTCAAGTGTCGCACCAATTCGCACTCTGTTGAGCACGAAAACAAGTATCGCAATGAGGACGCCAAGTATTGCTATGGCACCACCGAGGCGCACGAGAGTCAGCGCGAAGTGGCGCCTAGTGGCGGTCAGGGTTAGTTCAAAATTATTAGAGCAGAGGTCATGTGCAATCTCTATATGTCATGTTCAATTGTTTAGATGCTAAATATTGCATTGATTTCAAATTGTCCGGGCACTTGCCACAAGGCCATTCAAATTTGAACTCTAGACAAATGACAACGAGTTAGTTATATTCAAATTCGCCATGTTGACAGCAATCTTAAACAGTTGAGGTGCTTATAGATCTCAGGTTTTTGACATAATCTAAGAATTTAGTAACCAAGTACAATGAAGGTCTGGCAGTTATGAACAATTTTGCTGTAATTAAAGTTAGCTTTCTGTTAAGGGTTTTTTTCTTCTTTTTTTTTGAATAACAATTGTACATTGATATTTATAGGTATAATCTATGTTTAGATATTTTGTAATTTTTGTGCTTGATAGTAATTTATTTGAATTGTATGGTAAACATTAAAAGTCCTACAAATGGCTGCGAGATGCGTTAAATGCTTTCAATTATGCATGTGCAGCCAGTAGAGGTTCCTGGAATATTTCGTTGTGATTGATGCCGTAATGAATGATCCCGTCACGCACATAGCCCCAGGCCATACGGCGTGAGCTCCAACTGATGCCCACTTCGCCTTTGTGGTCGATAACAATGGCGCCGCCAGTACCGCCAATGCGTTTTGTCATCTGCTGACATTCCTGGTCAGCGGCTGCTTGGGCAGTGAGGCCCTGATGCTGGATGGCGCCCATTATGCGCTGGGCAAGATTGTAGCGCATTATGGTCTCACCATGGCCGGTAGTGGAGACGCCACCGATGTCATTATCCGCATAGGTGCCACAACCAAGCAATGGTGTGTCGCCAATGCGTCCCGGCCACTTGCCCGTAATGCCTCCCGTCGATGTGCCCACCACAATGTGGCCACTCACATCCATGGCAACGGCGCCCACAGTTTCACCAATCGGATCGGTGCGTGCCTCATCTAGTTCGGTGCGTGCAAAGGTCGTATCCAAGCCCAGTGACTCCTGCTCCAGGAACTCACGCAACGCCTGCTGAGCGCTCTCTGTAACAAGAGCGCCCGGCGCCAGCCGCTCGCTGCCCGTGCTTAGCGCCAAGTTCAGGGCTTCCTGGCCGCCCAGCATGACATGGCGTCGCTTCTCCATTAATCGACGTGCCACCGTTATTGGGTGCATCACATCACGTAGCAATGTTACGCAGCCGGCGCGCAATTCGTGCCCCTCCATTAAGCTGGCCTCCATTTCCACATCGCCGGCGGTGTTCAGGCAGGAGCCGTAACCTGCATTGAAAGAATCATCCAGTTCCATGGAGTTGACGGCTGCCTCAACGGCATCTAGTGCACTGCTGGACGCTGGCGATGTCGGCTCAAGATGTTTCCATGCAAATCGCAGTGCTTCCTTGATGCCCTTGAATTTGCCCGCAATCCGGGAGTCGGTTATGTCACCAGCTCCTCCATGTATGAGTAGCACTGGGCGTGGCATATTTATTTTCACCGAATAATGCTTTCAATTGCTTTCGAACTGCGTTGCGTTTGCCACGAACTGGACGCCTCCAAATGCAGTGAAAATTTCTCTTTGTCTTCTTCTTTAGCTGCTTCAACGATTTCTGTGTTTGCATTTTGCTTATCTCATTTTTATGTTTATTGCTCTTTGTTTCGGATTTGCTTGCCGCTTTCAGCTTGGTGTAGAGTAGAGTGAACCAGTTTCGACGCACTCACAAACACATTCACATTCAGATTCACATTCAGATTCACATTCAGATTCACATTCACATTCACATTCAGATGCGCGTTCGCATTCACATTTGCAGTTTCATTAAATTTTTTGTCGGCAAAAACAATCTGTAGTTGCTAATATGAAAGATTCTCTTGCAGAAATCACTAGAAGTGTCCATGTGAATTCCCAATCGAATCGAGAAATTTAAGAAAGTTATCTAAAACACAAGTAAGAACGGTTATCGTTGGCATGCCGAAGATTACGTACCCTTGTACGAGGTGTGTTCAAAAAGTATCGCGAATTTTGTGTTTTTTCAGATATTATTTACGAGTAGACCTGTTTTAATCAGCTGAAATACAAGTATTTGTTCGCAATTTTAAATAACAAGATATTTTTGTAAGAAAATGGAAATATTCGTTTTATTCAAATTTGAAATATTTGATCTCAACAGAAGTTTATCGTGGATTTTAAAAACAATGAGACAATGCCAAAACTGTTGTTTTCGTCGGGGACACATCGGTGGCTAACCACAAGCCAATCATGCACCAAAGACCTTCGGAAGAATCAACTATTGATATCCGATATACGAAGGATGTGAACAATTTTAATTGAGTGCTGTTGCATCGTCTGTCTTCTCTGTCCCATCATCTTTTAATTGGCTTTCAAGGGCCGTTTTGGTTTCAGCTCTTTACCATATGAATGACCTTTCTGCACGGCAGTGAGAAGCAATTGGCCAGCTTGGGCACTGCTTAACCAGATGACATTTTTAACACGCCCAGCCGCACACACAACCAACACACGCACACGCACACATACAGACACACACACACACACACACACAATATACACATCCATTTATTAACAGCTTTGGAAGTGAGCTGCGTCTTTCTGCATATTTCAAAAGGTGGCATGCCACTGCGGTGTGTGCTTTCCAGGTTGGACGCTGTTGTCAGTTGTCTGCCTCCATTTGGATATTTTTGACGTGCTGCATTTGCGGAGGCGGGCTCCAGGCTGTTGTGTTGGTTGTTGACATGTCCTTATGCAAATGGCGGTTTTTAAATTCATATAATATAAATGGAAAAAAAGCGTTATTGAAAAAACGACTGTAAATTAATCTGTATACGAGTACATAATATATTATATTATTTTTGGAATTGTTGATTTAGAGAAAGGTTTTTTAGCTGTGTAGACATTGTTTTCTTCTGTTTGGATATTATTGCGAGAAAGAAGAAAAATTATCTCGTGTAGGATTTGGTCTAAGGCTGGGACGCGTTCATTGTCAATGTGCTGATGCAATTGCCAAGTAAACAGGGCCGCACGTTGGGGCATTGGACGACCATTAAAGCCATGTTAATCGATTTTCTGTTGCTTTACATGCGGCAAAGCAAAGCAATCCACGCAAGGGTCTTCGTGTCGTAAACCCATTCCTCCCACACCCCCACCGAAGCCCAGTCCATCCACTTGCCAGATTGCCTCCCTTGCTGAGCTGTTGCTGACACAAGCACATACAGTTGTCATGGCAACCTTTAAGTAAAGCCTGGAGCAAAACCGGCCCAAAGTTGAATTTAATCATCATTACCGGAAGACTTTCCAGGTGGGCACAGCTGGTGTCCTCGTAGCGTGTGTTTGGCATTGGTCCTATCGCAGCTACTCAATTGCATATCGGCGGGCAGCTATTCAAATCGCACGTGGTTGTGCCCATAAAATCGAATTGCTCTAATTATTAAAACGCATAAGTTGTGGATATTGGCTGCTATTGAAAAGTATGGATGCGAAAAATGCCCGACTTTGTTGAATTGCTGCATTATATTTTTATTCCTTGCATCGATGAGTACGCATAAATATGCGTATATATAAATATATATACAATATATATGCATATATATATATATAAATCTTTAATGCGCCTTCAGTCTAATGCTGCTTGGGAAGCAAGAGGTTTGCCAACAAAATGGAATGTAATTTTGTGCGAATTAAATCTACGAGTATATGCTCGTACTAAACTGGTTTTGTATGGATTTGAACTATTGTTGGTCGTTTTGCACATTTGTGCTTAGATCCTTTAAGCTGTTTCTTTAAATGTTTCGCCAAGTTGTTTATTTAATAAAAAGTCTACTGTAATCCCCAATAAGTAAGTAACTTGATGGGTGTCTGTGTGCGTGTGTGTGTGTGTGTGTGTGTGTAATTTTTCTTATTTTTCACGTACGTAGGTTTTGCCAAACTGCACTAAATTACGGTGACTTACTATGCTGCTTTCCTCAGTCGCCTTGCTTCGACCTCTCGCCCCATTGGCAACTGTTTAAAGTGCTTTGGTTTTACTGTTGGCTTAGCTAAGCCAAAAACTGACTCACACTTAACTGAGTGACAAAGTTTTACTCCTTCCAGCAACACACACACACACACACACACACATATGTATTTATGAATACTAGAAGGTATTTCCTGGCTATGTTTTACCCGTTAGTAAAACACGCACCGCTGCTAGAAATTCCATTGAATACAATTGGCTACGAGTTGAGCTCTCGCTTAATCTTGTAAGCGTGTTTCCAGTTTTTGAAAACAATTTTAATTTTAATCATTGAAAATGATGTTCAAAACATAAAAACAATTGGGCGAAAAAGTTGATGAACAGAAAAATTATGTTGATGGTGAAAGAAGGTGGATCCTTTCCAAAGAGGATCGAGTACAGTTTCGCAACTCCACACAAATAACCTGGGACGGTAATAATTGACTTGGGTATCTTATAGTCGAAATGACTGCAGGAGTCGTTACGGCTTGTATATGTTCTTATACCCTTGCGGGTGTTAACATAATTTTGATGTAAACTGTGTAAAGACTTGTGGGAAGACATTTCCAATGCCATTAAGTATCGCTAAGGGAGCTCTATTAAACTGGAACTTCTTTTCACTGGGATGCTAAGTGTTTGATTTATGCCTCTAAATCTGTAATTAATATTATATATTAATTATATATATTATATTATAATAAATTTGTTTATTGTTTAAATGTGAGTAACAATAACTCCGTAATGGTCACTGTGCCGAGCATCATGGATAACTCAGTTTCACTTATAGGGTATCTAATCTTCGACGTGCATACGATAACTGTTTTTTGCTTTTATTTTACTTTTTTTTATATGTTGCGTGTTGGCTACTACTTTTGCCACTACTTTCAACCGTATACGTGTGTGTTAGTGTGTGTGTGTGTGTGTGTGTGTGCACGTGCCGTGCGTTGCCAGCTTCCACAGTTAGCGGGTGCTGCTGTTTTTGCTAGCAGCTACTTGCAGCATGTTGGACATAGGTGTTCTTTTTTGTTTCATCTTGTTATTTCAATTGTTGTTGTACTTTTGTGTTGGGTTTTGTGCGGCCAACACTATGCCACACCACACCATCCACACACGACGCGCCCAGCTTCGCCCACATTCAGTTGTAGCTGTCATTTTACACATTCACAAGTTGCCACTTTATGTTGCATAATATTACCACGTACATGTGCCACCTTGCCACCTCAACTTTTTTACGAGTGTGCCCTGAGTGGATGCCGCTACCTGTGCGCCCGTGTGTGTGTGTGGTGCGTGTGTGGTGCGTATGTGTACGTGTGTGTGCAAAGTAATTCAATAATTACGCTCTTGACATCATATTCGAATTACTTTTTTGTCGCATGTGCACATACATATCTATGTATGGCTGTGTGTGTGTGAGTGTGTCTTGACAAGTGGTTTGAGAATTGTGGGTGCGATAAAGTTACACGTCGCTTTACAATTAACCAACTTTGCCACGCCCACACGCACGTGACATTGCGCATCAGAAGGATAAGAAGCGTTTGCCTTTTGTCCTGACTGTCACATTTGAACACAACACAACAATTCTCCTTTCCGCCAGCTTAACACTAAAGAAGAAGATCTAAAGTTTAAAGAAACACGGAAAAATCACACACAGCTCCAAAAATTACAATATAATACTAATCTGAAGCTTGTCAACTGTTTTACTCGGTGTTACATGCTTTTGTATAATGAAGCATTGTCGATAAACCTGTGTCCGTCTGTCCATCCATCTGTATGAATACGAGGATCTCTGAGATATTAGGAACTATACACTTCAAATTTGGAATGTCATTTCTCGAATGCCTCGCTCAGATCAACTTTGTTTAATTTGATGGATAACTGATCGTTTCGCGAATATCGATAAACATCGATTTTCGATGACAATAAAAGCTCTAAGCGAAGATCGAATACGAAACACAGAAGATATTATATATTTATAATCACTTCGAGTATCCAATTAAAAAAAAAAACTATTTTCTTACTTTTGGTTTTACTATTCTTAATATACATTAAGTATATTTTTTTATGGCTAATTTCCAGTGTATTTTTTTATTTCTGTGCATAGAGTTATAACCTCTTTACTTTCTCGTTATTTAAATCAATATTAAACATTAGTAATTTAAGGTTTTTGATTTGCAAACATTTCAAATAGCCTATAGAAAAACGCATACAATTTGAATGTACTTTTGATGTTACGATGTGAGATCGATCTGAGATTTTAGTTACTAATCTCTAAAATAGCAGCCGAGAGAGAGAGCCATTTCCATGAATATTTTCTGCATTTTTGAAGGTATTTTTTTTTTAAATACTTAATGTTTTATATATGTACATGCATATATCAAAAACAGAAAAAAAGATTCTTTCTAAAACATTTTTTTGGATAGTCTCTCTACGACTTTAATCTGCCTCGAAAAAATGAAATGGACTAGCGTTTTTATATAGATTTTTGTATATGTGATTTGCACGATATATGATATTTGATTGCTGCATATGTTGTGTGTATGTGTATGTGTATGTGTATTTGTTAATGCATTCCCTTATTGCTGTTCTCATGTTCCGCTTTTCAGTTGCCATTTTGCTATTTAATTCAATTCGAAAGGGACGAGCTGTAAAATCCGCATTTACGATGCGGTCATAAATACGACCAACAAATTTTCAATTACTTGTTTGGGATAATATTTTCGGAAAATGCAATTTGTCCAACTAACTTTATTCATTCATTTTGAGCTGAAGTTGGCGCAAAAACACAAACAAACACACACATGCACAGATAGACACACAAACACACACACACACACACACACGCACACACACATGAGCATGTAAATACCCTAACACTTGTTCTAAGCAAACATCAGCAATGAATGCGCTTTCATGTCCCATTTTCCTATACGTATTCGTGTGTGTTTGTGTGTGTGTGTGTGTGTGTGTATCTGTGTGTGTGTGTGTGTGTGTGAGGATGCGCGTGTTTGCTTGTGTTTGTAGTTTCGTTTCAAAAAAACAAACATTTTGCAAAACGAACTGAACGCACAACGTGTCGAACAATGGACTTTCAACGAACATATTGCTGCCAGACTGCCAGTTACCCTGTTCTAAAAACTGGTTCGCCAAAAATTAAGTTACTCATTGAATACACGTTTGCATAATTTAAATGCCATTATTTTAGCTGTTAATTCAATATAATTTTTGTTTTATCCATTAATGGTAAGCCGATGAAAGTTGAAATTGCCTTAGCCCTATTTCTGTTGTCAATCATCGATGTTAACTTCCAAATTACATAATGCAACTCAGATGTGTGTGTAATTCTTGCAGAGGGTATAACAAACACTAACGCACACACACACACACACACACACACACACACACACAGACATACATACCTCCATATATAACGAGATAATGGCGACGGAGGTTGTTTGTCCCTCTTTAAGCTGTTCGCCTCTGTCCCTGGCCGTGTGTATGTGTGTGTCTTCACGTGCGTGGGTGGTGGGGTGGTGTGGTGCGGTGGTACTCAGTGGTTCGCGTGCAGTGTGGCGCGCTAACCTGCGATGTTGTCCTCATCATCCTCATCGTGAGTTTCCCTTTGACGCTTTGCACGTGTATTTCCCCTGGTTGAAATTGTAAAAGTTTTGTCGCATTTGTTTGGTTTTTTTTCTCGTCTTTGTTTTGTTGTTGCCGCCGACCTTTGGGCGCTGCCTTCGGTGCCGTCGCGTCTAATTTCGGTTTTAAATACATGGTCATAGCTGATGTCGCTGGCAAAAGTTGCAGATTGTACTTTTTTCTGGCCATTTTCTGGCTGCTGGGCCGATCCCCGCTAAATGCTTTTAATAATAAATGCAATTTTGCAGCTGCATTTGGGTTGACTCGAGACGCCAGTTGAACACGTGGCTTGCCACTTGTATAGGTAGTTGTACTACAAATAGCAGCATCGATTAAATAAAGGTGTGTTCAAATTGAGTCTGGACACCCTTAAGATAATACTGCAGATTATAGACTCTAAAATTATAATTTAAATCACTTATAAAATATTTAAAACTATTTGTTGCTCAAATTAAAAGATTATCTGAGAAAAAAAAGGCTCAAAATCGGATACAAACAAAAATGCGGCACAAATAGTTTTATACAATTATTAAAAATTGCGATTTAAAAAAATTGTCGATTTATTCATAGAAGGAATATAAAATATATATTAAAACTAAGAACAGTTTGACACAATTTCGCTTACAGGCTACAAAAGTCTGGAAAATAAAAGTTTAACTACAAAAAACAAAAAAAAAAAATTCAAAGAAGAAATAGATATGTTGGGCACAATCTGAACATTACATACACTTGCAGAGCAGGGCCCACATCAATAAGTGAAATGGCTGCCCGATATGGATTTGATTACTTATTGTTACTTAATGACATAATCAAAACACCCTCGGCAAGTGTATACAACAAACAAAGGAGAAGCTCAATATTGCATCATCATGACGTACACATGTACTAGAAATTAATGAGGGAACAGAAAACAGTTGAAACTATAGAGAAAGTGCAAAGAAAATAGATGAACATTCAACACAGGAATATAGATCAGGGCGACACGGGGGGGAGGGATTCACAAATCTTTCTACTTTCTATTGGCAGCCTCTGGCTCGTCGGGCGCATCGCCGCCGGCACCCGAGTAGATGTAGTTGTCCCGGCCCGAAATGCCCGTACCGCCAGCATCTCCCAACCATGGATAGACATTGGGGCACTCGCGGCACGTCTCCATGTAGCGAGTGTCCGTCAGATTCTGTTCGGGTATCTTGAAGGATAGCGCACACGTTTGCCAAATGTTGCAGGGCTTCGGCGCCACAGCAATATTCTTATCACACTTCCACGACTCGATCTGATTAACATCGCGCAGTTCCTTGGGATCGGTCATATATTGCAGCATCTGGGTGACGGTCAGTATGTAGACGTCGGGTCTGCAAATGGGATCAATAACAACAAACAAATGTATTAAGTTTCCTGTTAAGATATTATGTTGTGGGAACCACTTTTCAATTTGCAGCTGGTATTATGAGTTGCAGGGGTGTGTCTAAAATAACAGATCATTTATTGTTTTAGTTCTGGCTTATGCTAGATGCATGAATGCATGAGATATTTAATAAAAAAGTTCTTTGCTTTTATCTACTGTTACCCTAGTTATAAATTAATTCGTAATTCTATTCCGTTTCCATACAAACACACACACACACACACACACACACACACACACAGACACACTCAACTTATGCACAGTTTGCCATTCGCATAAAGTGGCCACTCCCAGGTGTCTGACATACACAAACTGAAAATAACACAACAATTGCGTTAACACACATAGCGAATACGAGTTGATGGAAACGAAAAAGAAAAAAAACAACTTAAGGTATTCTTTTGCTCTGCTGCTCGCTGTGTTTTCCTATTTCTCTCTCTCGTTTTGAATCGGCCCTTTTGTTTAACGTACCTCTGCCGTGGAGTGAAGTCCCAGAACCGTTTCATCATTGTGCCGCACGCATTTTCAAGCATCTCCCTTGAACGCCTGACACGGACTTCTGCCTCCGCTCTCCATACCAATTCCCGATCCAGCAGCTGCCGCTGCTGCCTGCCCCATTTCCACATTTCCACACTTCCCCATTTCGCCATCTCCCAATGTTCTACGTACAGCTGTGAGTGCCGACACTAGCTCAATGTTGAAAGTCATTCACACTAATTAAAAACTTCGTAAAATTGTGCAAGAAATAGTTTTGCAGCTGCTGGTATTCAGTTTAGCTCTGCCCCCAGTCCCTGCCCCAGCCTCAACCCCAGTCCCAGTCCCACCTTAGCCCCCAATCGCCTTCTCCCACTCAGTCACACATACGTATGCACATAAATCGGAGTATGTTAGTGTCTTTATGGTCCAAGTCCGATCATAATGGTGGCGAACTGCAAACGACAAACTTCTATCATAGTTCACCAACATGCAGATGAGATACTCGTATATTGAGTGAGGCAGCTAGTGCAAATGAGTTGGAGTCGTGTTACATGCACAGAGCGCAATGTTGGTTTTTCCCCCTTTAGTTTTCCAAATTATTCCAGTTGCAACTTTAATTCACTTGAAATATTTTCCCAACTTTAGTTTCAGTCTGTTTTCTCTGCAACTGTTAAGTGAATACCTAGAAAAACCGATTAGTTAAGGTGTCGGAACCTTACATGTGTACGTACTACTCTAAAAATAGTTACCTTTGGTCGCTTTCAAACAAGACTGCAACAGCAACATGTTGCTCAATGGTGCAGCAGGCAGTATATCACCTGTTACCCGTTACAATTTGACAATAGGATAAATTCAATGGGAAGACGAACAAAAAATCCCTTCAATTTATTGCCCATTACATCGTGGAGTGAACAAAAAGTTGTTCATGCAATATCTCACCTTTCCAATTATCTACGAGTATATGATATAGTGAACCGATTTGGACAGCATCGACATATACTACAATTGGACACGCATATATGATGGACTATAATTGGCTCTTGAATATCGGAGAACATTGATGTGTCCCAGAAGAATGAAGATCCACGAAATGTTCATTTTCTCCTACTGACAGCCAAGCAGTGATAAAGGAAGTGCTCAGCTGAACCGATTCCGCTTCGTTTCTTCTGCAGAAGTCAATGACCAAACGAATTTGGAATTTATATTAAGCATTAGGTATGCACATAATGAGAGTGCTGTATCTATTTTCCCCAGACAGATGGTATGTTTGGGGTGTTGTTTCCCGCTCAGTGTACACAGCTCATAGCTGAGCGTGGTCCGTGTGGCATGTGAAGCTCAATAAAGTTTGCAATTATGACCATGGGCATGTATTTTGATATCATTAAAAATTTCATGGAAAATAATGCTGATATAAAACGAGAGTTTTGATATTTTGTAAGCTTGTCCGCCAGTGGGGTTGTTGAGTTGTTCAGTGGTTCAGTGGTTCAGCTCATGCATCATTTTCAGCCAACTCAATGCCCGATGCCAGACTGAATCCGAGTTGCGATGCTGACAAAGTACGATGTTATCAGCACATAACTTCATTATGGAAGTTTAATGCCCTTCTTCATGCCCACCATGCCCATGCCCATCATACATACTGTTGGCACTTTGATGCCGTATCCCCCCCACCCCTTGGCCCATTACAAAACATCAACTAACCATAGCCTCACTCACCCTCTGGCACGCTCTGGCCGTGTAACAGTGTGTCTCTGTTAGCTGGCACTCATGCTGTTTTTGTGCGTTTTAACATGGCTTTTAGTTAGCCACGGCTCAGCGCCTTGCCCCGCCTTGCCCCGCCTTGCTCCAACGTGGCCCTGCCGTGTCCTCGCCTTGCGTGGATATTGTCTTCTTTGCCTTCGTCGCGCTGTAGTCCCTGAGCCCTGGCAGCTCCGAGCCGCTGCCGCTGTCGCTGTGCCAGCGCAGATATTTTTCAAAATGAAAGTTTAACGAAATTAAACTTTTCTCATTAAAACGTGCGATTTTTTTTTTCTCTCATCGTCTCTGTTGCTGTTGCTGCTGCTGAAGCTTTTTTCATTTCTTTTTTTTTGTTTTTTTTTCTTCTTCTTCTTCTTTTTTTTGTTGCTACTGCTGACCACAGAGTCGCCATTGTTGGGGGCATTGGCTGAGATTCGGTTGGGGATACTGTCGAGAGTTGTGCATATGGTTGAGTGACTGCCAGAGCTTTTAGATTGGCGCGCGGCAGCCGCATCAACCTGTTCCCGAACCAGACACACGCGACCAGTGGCCGTGTCGGCTACCGTTCGCCTGGTCTCTCCAGCATGTGTCCTCCATTGGGCGCCATGGACTATCAGCATATGCCGCTGGTTCAAGCAATTTTTATAGCAATTGCCAATTTGGTTTTTGTTTTTGTTGTTTCTGCTTTTGCGTTTTTCTTCTGCTGTTTTGCTTTTCTCCATTTTTCCTACACTTTTTTTTTATATATTTTTTAGTTTCCTTTAATTGAATATAAAACTTGCCAGCGGCAATCGGAAGCGCACTGCAGGAAACGCCAGCTGCTCATGTGTGTGTGTGTGTGTGTGCGTGTGTGCTTGTGAGTGTGTGTATGTGCCTACCAAAGTTGGCTTTTCAATTAAGAAAACAGCAAAAACAAAAAGTCAGAGCCGAGAAATACATTTATGAAAAATGAAGAGCCTCCTGCGTAGATAACAATATTGGGCAACGACGCTACTCAAATATCTGTGTATGTATGTGTGTATGTGTGTGTGTATGTATGTGTATGTCCACAAATAGAAGGCCTTCGAAAGATATTCAACAGTAGGCATATTTCTATAAAGTTCTGCATCTCTTTCTAGCTATGTATATCGTCTTTAAACCAGTCAAGGGTTGCTCAATGCGAGATAATAATCATATCACATTTCAAGGTATACTTACAATTCGAGAGCCCAGTCCAAGAACTTGTGCAGGCCATTTTCGAGTGGCTTGGTCTGGAACCAGTTAGTGTGGAAGGGCATCATGTAAGGCGCCTTATTCTGCTCATAGTAGCGAGAAAAGTCTTCTTGCAGCCATTCGAATACTTCGTTCTCATCCAAATTGTGCAGCACACATTGATCCATATAGGGGCAGTGACCACCCTCGAAGCCCTCAACATAATGCGTGTTCAATGGCACCTCCCACACACCCGGGAATGTTCGCGATGGACAAGTGCCGCTCTTGCATTCGTGCGAGATCTTAAAGTCCAGCGTATAAGGCCACACGGGCACTGGAACTGGCGGCACGGTTATCGAGCTATCGTAAATGTACCCAAAGTCCTCCAGCACCTGTTCAGTTCAAGAATATTCAAAAGAATTATAAATTATTCTCACTTAACAATCTTGTTCACCTGACCAATCAACCCAAAATCCAAATCGGAAAATTCAAAACAAAAAAAAAGTTACGCTTAATCCGGAAAAGAGAAAACAAACAAAAGTGAGAACCTTGCAATCGGCTGCAACCGACTGCGAAATACTCTGATTACCATCCGGGAGATATGTGACTTTATCGCTTTGCGATTATCGATTTGATCGATTTCCCAGCCTCCCAGTGGACGTAGCACTCCAATTTTTAATTTCGTCTGACGCGAACACAGACCAGTGTGTGTTCAAAGTGTCAAGTCTCTATTCTTAAGGGTGTCGAACAAAGATGCGTCCATACAGACGGACGGACAGCATGACGGACAATGCACAAAACCAATATACAATGATACCTTCGGCATCAGAGTATAAAAATCTAAAAAGAAACTGGTATTGATCATACCCAATATAAATTAAAAAGGAGTGAACAGTTTGTTTGTATTAACTTGTGCAAATGCTATGGCCAAGAATACTTTTACTTCGTGCATACAAATTGAAAAAGTTTATTGTCGACTGGGAAAAATGTATTATTGTCGTCAAAAAGTGAAAATCTTCTGCAACGAACTTCCGACTAGATGCTTCAACTATATGTGTCCATATGCGTATATGTGCATTTATATTTATTTGTATGTTCATTTGTGCAGTTGCACAGTTGCACAGTTGCACACACACTCACCTTGTATTGAGTATTGCGTCCTGGCTTGAGGAAAGGCGCACGCATGCCAACCACATCGTTGACGGACACATTCGAAAAGTGGCGTAGAATTTCACGCATGCCAATCATTTCGCCCACCCATTCCTCGTATCCCTTGTCCTGGAGTCCCAGCTGCTGTGAGATGCTCTCGGTTGCAATTTCGTGGCCGGCGTAGCCGAGATGTTGAATCTGTTGATAGTTGCTGCAACAAAATAAAAAAAAAGAAAATAAAATAAAATACATAAGTAAACAAGAGAGAAATGTGAATGGCAATTAATTGATATTGAGCTGATAGTAAAGGCAAAGGCAACGGCAAACAGTCAAATCAAATCAAGACCATAAAAAGGGCCACTTAATAAAGGCTCAAAGGTTAAATGAGTCAACAAGATGTCTGCATATACTCGTAATGCAGATTTATATGCATTTTTCCATTGCATTCTTCGCATTTAATCAAAATGCATGTGGCATATTTATTTGCACAAGCCAAAATTGAATTATCTTAAAGGAAGTGTAATGTTAACAGAAAGCCGAAACTTTACAGCAACTGAATGTGGCTGTCTGCACAGGTTTATCAGCTTAAAGATTGAAGCTCAACCTAACTCCTAATCCCAGTCCAAACGCACGTGCAAAGCTCAGCCCTGAAGCTGTTGGTGAGAAGCAGTGAAAATTGTTATGCATATATGCTCTTGCATTTATTATAATTAATGTTTGTGTATGCATGTCTATATTTATCGTCCCTTAATGAAGTTTTCTTTTCGCCTTTATCCAACTTGTACACATCAAATGGTCTTATTCAGGCAATAACATTGCAGTCGAATGTAACCGACAGCCGAATACTGTAGTCCTCGAATTGTGGCCAGACAATGGTATGCTTATTCCTCCCGAGTTGGCTGGCACTAGTTATCATCGATATATCAATTTGGAGGTATGTTTGTGGAGGACTTATCGGTTTTATGAATTGTGTCTGCGAATTGAGTTGTATCAGTTGCCAGGGTATCTGCTTGTCGAGTGCTGTGCCGTTGGGCAGTCAAAAAACTCATGAATTTTGTTCACAATGTTAATAAAAATGCTCACCCTTGATAAAGAGCACACACATACACACACACACACACACACACACACAAATACATACATAAGCAATGTGGACAGGTACAGCTAGAAAGAGATGGCTCTCACACACGTGGTCAGTTGCCACAGAGAGGTTGTGGGTTATTTTTCTGAATTGCGAAGCCAACTGACGATTGTGGCCAGGCCACACTTCAGCTTTTGCCAATTAGAAGGAACTTTACAATTGCACGGCGCCGAAACGGCAACAGAAACGGATACAGCTCAGTGAGTGGCAATAGCAGCAACACCGGACTCGATTATACTATAACAGCAAGTTGGTATTCGTTTGATACTCGATTCGGGTTGCAAGAGTACTGCTAGTAGTGGGGGTACTCCAATTTCTTGGAAAGCAGTTCGTACCGCCTATTCATTCTACTCTCCCCCAACTCGAACACTTTGAGGACTCTTGTTCTTAGTGCTGCTGCTGCCGCTGCTGCTGCGATTTCTACTGCAAGTCCCATCGAATTGTAGAAGAATTCAATGCACGCTCCGTTTGCAAAGGGCATACCGCGTGGCAACATGAAGAGTTGCGAGTTGCCCCCGAAAGTATTCAGCAGCAGCGTGAAATGCGGCAGCTATGCGATGTAGATGCAACAAACATAATTGCTCATATGAAATACATATGTATATGCGTAAAAAAAATTTCTTAACTCGACTGGTGCAAATAGTTTTTGGGTAAAATGAAATTCAACAGCGAGTAAAAAAGCATTTCAATGAAATTATGAATGTTGTCATTTTTTGTCTGCATGCTTCTCGCGTCACAGCAGCACTCAAACCAAAAGCGAAAAACGCATATAACATTTAACTCTGAATGTGTGTCGCAAAACATTTGCTGTGTATTTATTAAGCATTTCACTCAGATGTGGCCAGCACACTGAAAGGGTGTGCGAGTGTGTGTGTGTGTGTGTGTGTGTGTGTGTGTGCGCTTTAGTTTTCGGCAAACAAACTGCACAAATATTTCCCAATGAAATTACGCCCTAAAGTCAAAGTTTTGGGCTGCTGCTGCACTGCTCACAAGCGAAAATAAAAACAAAAAAAAAGCAAAACAAAAAAATAACAAAAATGAAAGCAAAGTAAAAAATAATGAATGCGATGCTGACGCACTTTGGCCTAGAGAATGACGTACGAAAGGAGGTGACACGCCCACTCACACACAACCCCGTATACCCACACCCACACCCACACACCAACACACATGCACTTGCACTTGCATTCTGTGGCACTAACTACTATCTGACATCGTCAAAAAGTTCATGCAAAAATGTGGAAATGTGAAAACTTGTTGAAAAGTACAGGCACAGGCGCAGTCACAGGGGCACACAAACACTTGAAGAGGGGCACAAGATGGGGCCGATTGTGTGTGTGTGTGTGTGTGTGTGTGTGTGTTTGGTAGATTTATTGCATGACATTTCAATTGTTAGACAAACAGCTGGACGGGAACTGAGAACTGGACTATGACTACAACCAGAAGAAGCAAGCTGCAGTTGTTGCCAAGCCTGAAAGACGCTGAGCAAAACAATAGCAACGTACAACGTACAGTCGGCCACATTGCTGGCATTGCAGCGAGGTGTTCCCTTTTTTCGTGGGCGTGGCATACAACACAGACAGTGTTGGTGAGGTGAGTGCCAGAGCTGGGTCGCAAAATGTCACCAGCAATTAACACTGCGAGCGAAGCAAACATGCTGCAAAAGATGCTCAAAATAACTGAAAGAGGCTGGATACACTTACACTCCCACTCACACACACACACACACACGCACACACACCGACATTTGATGAATTTCCTTTTGGCCTTGGTCGCGAGTGTCAAGAGACAAATGCTGTTTGCCCTGGCCTCGGCACTGGCCCCCCTTTTTTGTGCCTTTCCCCATTGTTTATGACAACACTCATACGTCACGCTGCACCGGACAAATACCAAACGAGCCATGCCCATTTCTGCTTGTGTGTGTTTGCTTGTGTGTGTGTGTGCGTGTTTGTGTATGTGTGTGTGTGTATGTGTGTGTCATGCGTTCTTAGGGCAAAAGCCCATTTGCCACGACTTTTTGGTTTTTTTGTTTTTGCATTTTACAAATATTTTTTATTGTATTTCTTCTCAAATATGGTGAGCCAACAAACGTATTTTTCTTTAATAGCCCATGCCATAGAAAGCACACACACACACACACACACACATTCGTCTTATGTGTGTGTGCGTGTGCTTAGTGGTTTGGCCTAGGCTCTGCTGCGCTTGCTAACAAGTTCGATTTGCATTTAAAAAGGGAGAAACACATGTAATCTCAACGATTAGAAATTGTTAGCATTGAGCAGTCCACACATACATACACACGTACAAGAATGTTATGGGCTTACACACACACACACACACACCCTCGTTTGTGTATCTGTGTATGCGCATGCATATAGTGAATAAATGAATAACGCATGTGGCCCAAGAAATACTTTTCCTGCAGCTGCTTGAGGGCTAAGCGAAAAGTCCTGTGAATCTTATCCGCCACAAAGCAGTTGCTGTTTAAGTTGCAATATCAATTGAAATATTCACATGAAATGTAATTCAAATCAGCCAAAATGTTTATGAACACACAGCAAATAGGGATGCAAGAAAACTAAAAGTGAAATGTGGAATCGATTCGGGTTGTAATATGTTTGTGACTTTGGGCTTTTATTTTCAAGTTCTTCGGTCTTATGCTTTCAAAAATAAGCAATTTGATCATTTTATTTTCATTTTTGATTTTTATTTTTTGTTTCTACACTGTCAGCAATGAAGTCTGGTACGGCTCTCCACCTTCCGCTCAGTGGGCTGTAAGTGCTATTTGAGTGATGTTTTCTTTTCGTATTGTTATTTGTATTGTGCGTGTTGACGTTTCCTGATAAGAATCGAAATATATATTGAGGAGGCAAAGTGTGTTCCAAATGAAAGCACAACAAATCCTTGAACTTGAGTTACTGAAGCAAATTATTTCATATACACTAAGTATATATACATTCATATTTAGATAGAAGGTATACAAGTGAAAAAGAATTATTTTCTTTAAAACTAAGAATACAGATTTCGAAACATTCTTGGAGAGCTTTCAGAATAGCCCGAACAGCACTTGCCTGAATTGTTTACATATTTATATTTGACATCTAAATAAGAAAAATGACTTCAGATTCTGTTTAAGCGCTCTGTACTTTGACAACTTTATCAGAAGCCCTCGCCGATTAAATCCTTTACTCTTCAGACACCTGCTATCTGCTTTTATATTTTAGCCTGTTGCTGTCTCTCTCTCTCTCTGTGTCTCTCTCTCTCTTTGTCTCACTCCCTGTCTCTCTGTGCAACATTTGCATATTTTTCTTCAATTTGTTCCTGACAGTTGCCAGTTTACTGGAGCTCGGCCTGCTGCTAAAATACATGCAATGACCGCATGCAGCAATTTCTTTTAATGTGATTTTAAAAGCCAAATCTACAGATTCCCTTCACCCTTCACCCATCGCCCTTTTGTTATTGTTATTCTTATTGTTGTTGGTATTGTTACTATTTCTGCTGCAGTTTATCCTAGACTCAAAATTCTCACTAACTAACCATCCGCCCAACCGGCCAACCCGGTTCATCCCGCTCAACGCATCGCTACCATTGAAGAGTGCACACATTTTTCGATGCAATGAGCTTTTTGTTTTTATTATGCCTTGCACCAAAAACTAACTTAATTTGCATGTAGCATATTGTGCGTAAAACTGTGTGTGCCCATGTGTGCCTGTGTGTGTGTGTGTGTGTGTGTGTGTTGGACATGACTGTACCTAACGAGCTCGTCTGAGCTTGCACGCAAAACCAAAATATAGACGAAAAAAAACACTCAAACAGCCAGCAGCTGCTCAAGTCTCGTTTTCAATAAGGCTCTTTGATAGAGCCGCACATTAAAATAGAGAATGTGGCAAGAATGCAGCAAAGCAGAGCAAGCACCAAAAATAATAAACAAGGGAGTGGGAAAAATTAAAGGAAAAAAAAAACACGGAATGTGAACGGCTGTTCACATGGAAAAATTATGGCAATCTTGTTGGCAACCGCTTGGCTTACAACGCATCAGCTGCTCGGCCATGATCATCCTTGTAATCAACAACAGTTAACCAATTACAGCAACAACTACAACAGCAACAGCGGCAGGTGGGCGTTGAGTGTAGTAAGCACGGGTTGTTGTTGCACTTGTGCTTAGCTAGGTGCACTAGTGATTACAAGAACGACCAATAAAAGAGATGAACTAAAAACAGAAGGCAACACACACACACACACACACACACGCGCACACACAGAGAGAGCTTAGTTGGTAAAAAACAAGGTACAGAGCCAAGCGCTCAGGTCTTGGCGAGAGATGCTTCTGGGCAAGTGATTGTGGGGTGTGCACAGCTAGACGTGTATAAAAAAAACGTATAAAAAACCAATTGCAAATAAACGCAGTGGTCGACTAACAAATGCTCTATATACCATTTGTCATTACAAAATAATAAATTAATTCCAGCCAATATCTGTGGAACATAAAGATTACTCCTGCAGGTCCAGACAGCTGTCATAGAATAACGAAATGGCAAGTTGGGTGAAGCGAGAGCAATATAGCGTCATTCCCACTCATACAAACACATCTACACACACACACACACGCACACACACACACACACACATGTTGACGGAATCAGGCACCTGCAAGAGCTGTTAAAGTGTCGTTGGGTTCTTGTCATAGTCATTGTCAACGTTGTCGTTATCTTTATTTTACATCAACGACATTGTCATCGTCCCCATCATCCCCATTATCATCATCAGAGCATCGTCGGCTGCAGACCAAGCCAGAGCAGATTTGGTCAGGCCAATACAGGGCGGAACAGGCCCGGCCAAGGCTCATCATCATTGTCGACAACAGCTATTGCAACAACAGCAGCAAAAACAATAACAACAACAATTACTGTGCGACCTACAACAACATCAATGCCTTCATCAACAATTTGCAGCAAGAGAAACACGAAAACGGCCAAAACAGACAGCAGATGAAAACTCAAAACGCAAAAACACTTTAACACACACACACACACACACACCGACCAAGCACATTTATGGAGCAGTGCTCGAAATTACAGAGTTTGGATATTAATGTTACGGATATTTTCCAGCACACTTTTAGTGTTAGCCAAGGAAAATGTGTCGAAAAATTGCACTAAAATCTATTCCATTATAATTGGACTATGAAGCATTTGTGGAGTTGCCATATTTGCTGCAAGTTGCAAGTGGGTAGACTGCGGGGCATAGTATAGGGTGTAATACGTAAATACGTATTTAAAATCTTCTATAATCGATAAGTATAATAAATATGAGTTTTTAGTAAAAATAATTTACTTATTACACTTTTGCAAATAACTACGGAAGCTAATAAAGTGATGAAATTTTGATTAAATAACTCTATTGGTTAAAAGTTGTATAATGAAGTTGTGGAAAAGTATGGAACAAGCAGAAGGAAGAAAGTCAAGATCCGAAACGAAACAGATAAGCATCCAATAGGACTTGCACTCTGAGCAGATAGTTTCACTTGAGTGTGTAAGGTATTTTTTGCAGGGAAATTCGACATTAAATGTAAAAGCTGTCAATCAACCGGTTTGATGTATTCAACAAATGGGTTAAGAATATCTGCTAGTTTGGCTAGTAGTTTTCTCTCTCGATATTCTAGCTTATTTCTTTTTCCAGTGTTCAGTTTTTTTGACATGTGGACTAGTGACCAAAATTATGGCGAAATATTTATATTGCGTATACGCAATGTGTGCCACTCAAGAGCTTGCCGAAGGTGCTGGGTGGAAAGAGAGAGACAGAGCGAGAGAGAGAGAGGGAGAGTGAAAGAGAGATATAGAGATTGAGTACAGTGAAGGAAAACCGTTTAAGCAAATTAGGCAAAAAATATGCATAATTGCCAATGAAAAGTTATGCAGCGGCATTTACTTAACTTGTGGATGCAGCTAGGCTGCTTTTCCAGCAACTTGATGGAAAGTTTTGAGTTGCAACGTGTGGCGACCACTGCTCTTGTTATTTTCAGTTACTTGAAGAAGAATTTCTCGTCGACATTGGTGTGGATGGGACGGGTAGGTCGCAGTTTCAAAAGTTGTTCGGGTCATTTAAAAAGTTGAAAGCCAAAACTGGCGCCAGACCAAGCATCAAGAATGGCAACGTGCCTGCCGCTGACATTTTGCGCGGTGGCTCTTAGAAATGGCAGTCTGCCCAGCAGCTGGATGAAGTCAAGGTACTGTCAGGGCATAAAATCGAAAGTTATGCTCTGCACAGTGACACAAAAGTGGACAGTTACAGTTACAGCAAACAAACTCTACAATTATTAGAGAAACATTTTTTTTTTTTTGTATTTAGAACTTATTTTGCAGCTAGCAGAAAATAAATATTGACAGTTTTAAGGGAAATGAATAATTTTTGGAAATAGAAAACTTGAAAATGTTGTAAAAGTGCTAAATATTTCTTATTCACAAATAATAATAATCAATGTAAACGTGCTCACGGTTAAAGACCAGAAATACCCTGCACATTCAATTGCGTCTTGAAGCTTAAAATTTAATTGTGTATCGATAGAAGGTGCCACATTATTTATCGATATACAGGTAAGCATTTTCAGACACTACTTGCGCTTCTTGTTGTCCTTTGACGTTATTATTTATGTAGTCACACACTGTGCTACAACAAGCTGGGTAGATGTGGTTTTGGGGAATGGAGGGGGCTTCTCTTTGCCCCCTAGGCTTGTGGAGCCACAGTCTTTGATGCTATTGCACTGGTTAGGCAAGCCGCTGGCAAGTCGCTGCCGAGCGATATTAACATCAAGCGTTAGGGATGTGGATACAAAAAATTTACTTTTGTTAAAAGCCTCTGCGTGTGTGTGTGTGTGTGTGTGAGTAGGTAATAGCTACAACAAAGTTTTAAACAACGGCAGCAGACGCGAGTGTTGTGCCCGCAGCTACTTATGACAGGCTTGGGCGGGTGGACAGGCAAAGTGGTTTAGGCCATGTTGCGAATGACTTGGATATTAAACAGATTTTGGTTACGGTCACGTTGCCAGCCGCTTTCCAACGTTGTGGACTGCAAGCGTTATGGAAATTTTAAATGTCAAGGTGTTGATTACACGTGCCAAGGTTCACTGCACAACAGCCCCAAGTTCAGCCCCAGTTCAGTCGCGTCCATTTCAGTTTAGCTTAGTTTAGCTTTAGTTTAGTTTAGTTTAGTTTATTTGTCTGGTAGTTCAAGACGACAATGATCCTTGTGTAATTGCCTGCAGCTCTGGTTGCGCATTATAATCCATCAAAGGTTAAGCGGTGTTGGGTATGTAATGAAATATAATCTGAAACACGAACACACACACACACAGACACACACGGACAGGCATTACAAATGCCACTCAAACTGAACTGTGGCCTGCATTCAACACTACAGCTTAGTGGGCCAAATTTGGGCGGTGTCTGGGTCTCCACTTGCTCGCTGTGTGTGTTTGTGGGTATTTTGGGGCATCCAATATGTAATAGACAACAGCTAATTGATGTGCGACAAATGAGCCAATCAATTAATCGAGTGTAAAATATGCTGAAATTCACTTCAACAATCACAAAATCACCTGAGTGCAATTTGCATCGCGTTGTCTAGTTTCTATTCATGGCACACCGATCATGCCCTGAAGCAGGACTCGATTGCAGTGGGCAAAAAGTTTTGCCCGCCATTCCATTTCAATTTGGCGAAACGGTGAAGCGGAAGCGAATCGGTTACGAAACGGTTATGTGCAAGCGTTCAAAGATTTCGCTCATGTTTATGTAGCAAATGCAGCAATTGTCTGTCTACACAGCACTTGGCACCCGCTCTTTGGCCACAATACACCGCCAGGCAGCCACACCATCACCACCTCCTCCAGCTCCACTCACATCCGCTGCAGTCCAGCTGAACGAACTTGCATCAAGATTTGCGGTTGGAGCCAGTTTTTAGTATATTGTTAACAAGTAAAATGAAAACGTAAATGTTTGAAAATTAGATTTTGCCCGAGTCGCTTTTGCTTAGACTTGTTCCGGGGATGTTCGTACAGTTTTGTGGGTGTGAGCGTTTGAGTGTGTGTGTGTGTGTGTGTGTTACTGTGTGTGCACTGAGGTGTTGCCTAGTTTGTGGCTTGTTAGTTAGTTAAAAGTTTTTGCCTGCAATTAAATTGCTGCGCAAAAAGTTTGCTTCACCATTGTTCTTAATTTTTTCTTTGGCTTTTGCAGTTTGCCAAAGCCAAATACGAATGAACAAAATTGTCTCCATCTGCGCTGCATTTATGTGTACATGTGTGTGTGTGTGTGAGTGCGCGTGTGTGTGTGTGTGTATGTCTGCCTTTAAGTCGCAGCCACAGTCGGAAAGTGCACAAGTCCTGTGGCAATTGCCTGATTGTTTCTAATCCGCAGCAGCATCGAATAGCAAGAAAGTTCGTTATCAGTGACATTTTGGTGTACAAACAGCAAATAGCTCGCAGTTTTCAATTTTCAGTATGCAGTTCTCAAAAACTCGTAGCTCTCAGCCAACAGTTGGCAATTCGCAGCTGCCATTGAGTTCGTGCCGGCAATAGCAACTAAATTGCATATTTTAAGCAGAAAAAAGCGAATTAACTTAGTCCCAATTCACTTGACAGCTTAGGGGGTAAAGTGCTGATTGAGAATGGATTTAGGCAACTGCACTCTTGGCATAAATTCAACTTCTTGAGACCGAAGGCCAAAGTAAAATCATATATACATACATACATATATATATTTATATATACAGTTAGCATTTCACTTATCTGACGACATCATTTTGGAGGAGCAGGGAACAGTAGAAAATCGACGCTGTCACTCATACGTCATATATCAAATTGAATATGGCATCCAGGCGACCACAATTAGAAAGGGGGAGATGTATGTATGTGTTCAGTGCAAACTAATTGGCTCAATGGCCGCAAACAAAGCCAAACAAAAGTGTACACAAACGATGCATACTTTGCGGCGCTGCAAGTTTCAACGAGCTGGAAAGTGCAAACTGGAAGCTCTGCATGCCAAATCAAAATCATCACCATCATACCCGAAGGCACTGGCAAAAAATCTTAACAAAATAAGATGAAGAGCTGCGAAGCGCATTAAATCATTTCCGCACTAAAGAGCTCGGCACTTGTGACTGCGACTGTTGCAGCTCCCCACTCTTTATGTGCTGTTGCTGCTTGGCTTTATGTTGCAAACAAAAAAAAAATGAAATCGAAAGAAAAAAATCGGAAAAAAGCAAGCAACCGAAAAAAGTGGAATGAATGAATCGTAGTGTCTCTTTTTATTGCTCAGGCAAAAGCATAAAAATGATTTGCAGGAGCACATGTGCAAATAGTATATACAAAGATGCATGTAAACATACAAGCGCACACACACACACACACATATATATATATATATATGTATATATATATATATATATATAAGCACATTAGCTTACTCATGTGTGTGTGCATGTGTAACATATTCAGGCAATTACCGCCATTCAGCACATTTCAATTCAACTTCAAAATTGCTGCCATCTTTGCCTCCTTGTCGTCTTTGCCTTCTGCATATTTCTTTGCCGCGCCGCTAGTCTTCTTCGTCTTCTTCTTCTTCATCTTCATCTTCTTCTTCTTCTTCATTTACTACTTCTAGAAAAAAGCTTTTAAACTTCACTCAAGATTTTTGCTGTTCACGCTCGGTTCGCAAATTTTTTGACTGTTGCCGCTTACTTAGTTTTCCAACGTGAGTTGCACAGTGGTCCACATGCAGACAATCTCAATCGATCAACCTTCAAGTGCCATAGATCAGTCTAAGTCTATGTTTATTTTGCGTTAACTCGTTTCAAAGCTTTTCGTATCGTTAAATTATTATTAGTTTGTTAATGCGGATAAATCACGTCTAGCTACAAATTGGTGAAAATCTGACAAAGTATTTATTTAGCAAAATAAAAATAATTATGAAATTGGTTCCAAGTGGAAGTAAATATCATTGAGTTGCAAGTTAAAAAAAGTGAGGTTAAGTAATCAATTTTCGAGTTTTCTCATTGGCATTTCGACTGCCTTTCAATACATTTTCAATTTACCCAATTTAGGTCTTGTCATGTTTTTCTAAGCGATAACTTAAGCAGCAGTATATATTAACTTGAATATTCTGTTTATTTTTTTTGGCGAGCAAATTTAGACAACAAATTGCGCTTATTGACCCAGTGTGGTACGTCAGTTTTGGTCGATGTGCGCTGTTGTGTCTTTATCTACAACTGCCGCTTTATATTCCACAGCAACTGCATCTGCATCTTCTGCTTCTTGTTGGGACTTTACTTTGTTGTGTGCTCTGAGCTGATGTACGTGTGTGTGTGTATATATATGTGTGTGCGTTTGTGTGTGTGTGTGTGTGTTTTTAGTGTGTGCTGATGCTGTGTGTGTGTGTGTCTGGTGAGCGCTTTGTGAAGTGCCGTTTTTATAAGTCTGTCAAAATGTAGTTCATATATTTTCGCGAAAATTCGTTTTGCAGTTGACATAACTTTGTCAGCCCCAATTTATCAACAACAATTAGTAGAGCAGAGACCGACGACTGGCTGCCTGACTGCCTAACTGACTCACTGACTCACTGACTGACTGACTGACTGACTGACTGACTGACTGACTGACTGGCTGGCTGACTGACGTATGGCAAGTGGTAGTTTTTCTTGGGGCGTGGCAAGTATGTGACAAGTATATTGCACAACGTTGCACAAAACTTTGCCCGTCTGTGCGGCAAATGGATGACTTGACTTGCAACGAATTGCTTTGCCAATGAAGACATTGCAACAGCAACAGCAGCAACAGCAGCAACAGCAGCATCAGGAAGGCGTATGCATCATATTGCCAAACGTAATTAATATAATTTAGTCAAATTTAGTTTGAGGCCAACTTTCAACTAGCTTATTAAATTGCTAGCTGCGTGACTGATAAAGAGCTCCTTGAAATAATTAATACGCTCTCAATATATATATGTGATGTACATTTAGGGAATCTGGTATATAGTTTATAGTTACCTGTATTCGTGCGATAAGAAGAACGTGCCACGAATCTTGCAGCCATTGGGATTTTGGCGCTTGCCATTGAAGATCTTCTGATAATGATCGTAATTATTCAAATTGACGGCGCCATCAAATGTCAACATTATAATTTGAGGTATCTGAAATATAGGGTAAGCAGGGAAACTGTTGTATGCCATTGCAAAAGTCACATATCCATATATATATGTGTGTATGTATGTATGCATGCAGTATTAAAATTGTTAATTGGCAAGACCACCAGAAAAGAGCTTTTAATTATATAATATGCACATTTGCTTTTTGTTGGGTGTGTGTGGGTGTGTGTGTGGGTGTGTGTGTGCGGTGTGTGAGTGTGAGCCTTTCGGCCCAATTAGTGAATCTCCAGCATCAAAAATCGCGGGACATGCATTGACATTGGTAGCCATAGCAAGAGCAGCGTTGCGCCTGGCTGAGCTTAAACTTGCGGCCTGCTGCTAACGCGGCGTATACGCAACGACCGCCACTTGCTACTTACAACTTGAGATTTAAACATAATTAGTGGGTATGCTGTTAAGCAGGTCGCGAAAATGCAGATCCATTCTGACATAGCTGCGCAAAAGCCAAAACTGAGTTACTATCAATATAGCAGCAGCTATGGCAACAGTAGTGCCAGTGGCAGCGGCAGTGGCAGTGGCAGTGGCAACAACCGTTTCAGCAACAGCAATAAGTTTAACGAGTGGTAAAGCAGAGCAATTCCATTACAAAAATTGCCACCCCGTGATGCATTGAATTCCCAACGGGCGACGTTCTGTGTAGCGTCTCCAAAAGCAGCTTGCAACACTTTAAGTGCAATTCCATAATCAAAGACCGCTGCAATTGCGAACCGAAAAGAAATGACGCACCATAAAAACAAGCAGCGCCCAACACATAATTCGCCAGCTCAACGCACTTTGAACACCCTTAAAAATGATAAGTTAACTTTTATTGATTTTCGATAAGTAATTTGATAAAGGACTAGCAATTTAAGCAATCATCTTTGGATATCCAATTTGATCTTAGGCATAGCTAGTCTTTTAAAGATCATAATTTCAAAGTATCGCACCAAGTAATGCACTGAAAATAAAAAATTCTGGATTCCAAAGTGCGACAGTATTACAAATGTATAAAAAGATTTTATGTCTTTATACGGACAATTCCTATCGATGGGAACAAATACTTGGCGATATCAATGAGAGAATTATAAACATTAAACATTAAGCATAATAAGGAGCATTACTTAAAAAATGAACGTTTACAAAGTGCATGCCAAAGTCACCAGACTCAGCCGATGGCGGGTTGTGAAATGAAAATCGAATGCGATCAGCATAAAGCAGCGTTGAATGGCAATTGCTGTCGAGATGGCAGCCGAAATGCATTTGGACAGAGCTGCACATAAAGAGAAGAGGCACGGGCAACGGTGTCGGCGGCACTTAACTCTCATTGTGGAACACATAAAAAGAATTAATGTTCAAATGCAGTATGAATGTTGGCCGGCTAACACAAGCCTCAACCAACAGACTGTTGGCAGTAGTCGACAATTGACCGTACCTCTATCTATCCAGCTATTCAGCTATCCATCTATCCAGCTATCCATCTATCCATCTATCTAGCTATCTATCTGGCCAACTCTGTGCTTCCCTTCTGCCACTCTACATCATGCTGCCTGAGCTGGCAAAATTATGCAGAGGCGTGAAGCACTCGAAAACATCGAACGTTGGTCAGCTTAAGATAACTCATGATTCTGATGATGACGCTGATGCTGCTGATGATGATGATGATGTTGAAGATGATGATGCTGCCTCCTGCGAGAATTGAAATTTGCGCATCGATTTGACATCGCGTCCTTTCACTGCGTTTTTTTTTAGTATGCCTTTGCATTTGCATTTGGCTTTGCCTTTCGCATGCCTGCCTTTTTGAAAGTTGTCTCTGCGAAAGATGGGGGCAAATCAACAGCATTTGCGGGTTTTATTCCACTTTTCAGTGTATTAATATCATCATCAAATTATTATTGCAAATATAACGAATGACCAGAAAGAGCCATAAAACACTAAAATATGGTTGATAGTTTCTAAGAATAGTCGCAAAAACATACATCGTTCCTTGCACGATTGGATTAAATAACTTAATGAGTGTAAACTAAGGTCTTATCTTTAACGATGAGCAGACAAACCGGAATAATAAATACGAGTATATATATTTATATAATTTATGACGAAAATGTGCTTTCCATTTAATTACTGAGTTTTTGAAACATTTTCCAGTTTGTAAATGGAAAATGACTGATTTTTAGTCTCCTCAAAAGTTGTGTGCAAACAATTTTAGAGCTCGGTACTTTTAATAGATTGGCGATTCAAAAGCTGGAGACGACTGCAAGGACACCGCTGCAGTCTCCTTTGCTGGCAATCCACTTTACACCCCATATCCCACACCTGCCCCTCTTATCGCCTTACCCCCCATTGTCTTAGCCCCTGTGTCACTGTGTACGTTGATAATTTGTGCTTAATGTGCCTCAAGTTTGCACTTCAGTCTTTGAGCAAATATGGCACATAGACAGTTGACAGTTGACAAGCACCTTTGCCTGAAGGACAGAAGTTTGCTCGACGAACTCGTTCAGCACTAGAAAATGGATGATAGATGGGTTTTTTATGCTGTTCCAGTAAGTGGGTTGGATGGCAATTCTTTTTGGCGTGTTTGTGATGCAAATTTGCATAGCTTAGTTGCTCAATCGCGGCGACAATTGAGCGGCTCATTGATTGAGTGATTGCAGTTGCGCATAAATGCAGTATCCTTAAGCAGAAATCTACCACCTCTACCTACCATCCCCCCCCTCGAGCATTCCCCTCGCCATCCACATTCACCGTTTTATTCGAGAAGCTCTATGATAAGTTTTTGTTGACAGTCAGCGCTTTCATCTCAGTTTTCTTTATCTTTTACTTTGTGAAAGCTTAACTCAAATTGGATTCGCATTCAAATTGTGCAAAGCGTTTTATTTAACGACATCTCGCTTTTTCTTGGAACGATTTGGCGGCTTCTTGGTTACGCACAGACAAGTGAAACGAAGTGAAAAGCGCTGATTTCCAGCCATTTACTGGGTATATGCCAGTCGAGCATGCATTTCAAACTTTTGAGTATTGGTAGATGCCAGTGCACTTTGGTTGCGGAAATTGACCGCGCTGCGAAATTGATTATCGACGATTATCGGAAAATGTGATTGGAAAGCGTAATGTCAGATGGCCTAGAAGAGTTTTGGGCAAATGTGCACACAAATTAACCGCTTGTTTGCGGTTAATTGAGATGGTATTAATTATAACTATACGCTCAACCCACACACACACACACACACACACACAAAGGCACACAGACGCACACATGCAAAGAAGTACAAACAGGCTGTCAGAAATTGAAATCGTTTTGTTTTGGGTCGCTGGGTCGGTGGGCGTGGGGGTGGGGGTGGGGAGGGGTTGAGGGGGTGGGGTAAACACATGTAAGCGCTAATAACACTTAAATAAGCACTCTCGCCGCACAGACCCTTAAACAAAGGCGACAAGAGGCGCAAGAGCGCAGGAGGGAAAGGGGTGCCACAGCAGGAGGGTAATTCAGACAATGCGACAGCAGACACACACACACGCACACACACACACGCACACAGATACACACGAACACATACTCGCACATATATTTCAATTTGGAAATTAAGTGGCTCACTTGCGATTTGTTTGTGTTTGTTTTAGTGTTGTGTATTTGCGTTTTGCGTTCATGTTGAAAATCGGCCGAGTATTTCGACGCCTCTGCCGATGCCGACGTCGCTGTCGCCGTCGCCACATAAACTTCCGCAGCTTTCTGCTCGTATTTAACTTTCGTTACCCTTTGCCACTTTCGGTCCGCTCTCGTTTGCCATGCAATTTACAACAAGTCCCCGAATTTCTAAATCAATACAAGTACAAATACTTAAAAGTCGTCCTAGCAACTCTTACATCAATTGTTGCCTCGCAAAAAAGAGTAATTAAATTACCAAAAAATAAGAATTAAATCAATAATTGTGTGTTGTTTGGATACCACTTCTTATATATTAAATATTTTAAAGCTCCACAGCTGACTGAACGGACGCTTTGAATTTCTGCCTGAAGACGAATCTCGACAGGATTAAAAAAATATTGGATTATATAACAAATAAAAAAGACTTGGTAAAAAGCATATATGCAAGGGAATAAGACTTTCCACTTGAAATGGTACAACAATTATGAGATTGGAGGAAATTCAGAAAACAACAACAATATAAACATATAATTATTAAGCGTTAGTAGCCAAGTAATAAGGAAAGTAAAACTTGAAAAGTGCAGAGAGAAAGAAACAGATAAAGAGAGAGAGAAACAAGAGAGAGAGAGAGAGAGAGAGACAGAATATAGAGAAAGGATAGGAGAATCAGTGAATCCACAGGGGATTAAGATAAGTTTATCACATTTGCTATTGCTTAGATAAGTTAGTATTGATAATATTGATTAAATGAAGAGACGGTTCCTTTGAGAATACGTGAAATAAGGCATTATAAGATTTATATTTGAAGTAACTGAGTATTTAATGTCACAAAGATTAAAGAGCATTCAAGTGTTTGTTCAGTTTTCCGGAATCATTTGCTTATGTGTGTAGTTTTTGTTGTTTTCAAGCATTGCTATTATCGTGCATGCGAAACCACAACTAATGTGCACTTCAAACTGTCTGTCAATTGACAGTCCGCACAGAACGCACACAATCACGCTGGGACACTAAATCAAATACACATGCACACAATAATCACACACACACACACACACACAGACACAGACACAATAGAGCTAATATTGTTTTTCGTCATGCCCAAAATTGTCGAGGGAGCGTTGAATTTTAAAGTGTGAAAGCTACATAATTGGAATAGCTCTGAGTATCCAAATATATATTATCAGTGGGGCATATACATAGATACGAGTATGTCTTGTACACACATAGGCACATCTAGCATACATATATATAATAATCGCATCAATTTGATATTCAAATAATTATGCATTATCTCGATTTACATTGTTGACTTTTGTACTGGCTATTTGGGTATCTCTGTATTTATGTGCATACGTGTTGTGTGTGCCCATCAATCTTATCAGGGGTATTCAAAGTTTTATATCGATGGAAGGGTAATTTTTGACGTACATGTACATATATAAGATATTTGTTTCCTCAACATTGTTGTCCAATTCTATATTTATCCTCACATCAATCAGTTTATTTATACACTTAAGTGTATCTACATAAATATGCGGCTATTAGCACAAAAGCTTCATTTCGGCTCAAGATTTGGGCTTGTACAGATGGATCTGATGGAGTGCAAGTGATTATGTTCAGGGTATATATATTTTACACCTTAATAAACTTCATGTTGTTTTATTTTGATATGATCAACAGTACAAAATATGTGTTTAATAAACTTTAGCTCTTTTCCTCGCCTGACTTACACAGAGTTATGTACATTGAAATGTCTGCGAAAGATTTATATGCCAAATTAATTGGTTTTTTTTTACTAGCCATCAAACGTTAATTCTCATTGTTGTCTTTGCAACTTTTTGTATGTGATTTTCAGTTACGCATCTATTAAAATATTTATTCACATTTTGCGCATACGCAGTGCTTGCAGCGTTTTTGCTGCCATTTTGCAAAAACTTTGCTTTCACGTAATTTTACGATCTACTTCGAGTCTTTTTTTGTGTTTGAGCTCATAACTCTTGGCCAAATAAACAGACCGGAGTTATTAAACAGGATATTCGAATCAACAGGAACAGCAGCAATGACTACAACCTCAATAGCAACAACATTAATAACAACAGTGGGAAAAACAACAACTGAAACTATGACAACAATATGCAACGAATGGCACAACAAATGGCAAAGACAACAGTACAATTTCCTTATGCAAAGTAGCGATAACAGCAGCCGAATGCATATACACAGATTTATGGCCAGAGTAGTACCCAAACTCAAAACGAGGCCGAAGCCAAACTTAAACAGTCTACAGACATATACATATAACCCCTATTGTCACCATCGCACCCCACCCCGTCCCGTCCCATCTCTATACAAAGGCGCAGCTGGCATAGTCCTGTGCTGCTGTGTGTCGTAAAAATAAAAGCTGTCAATGCACTCCAAAATTTATCGCTTTGCAAATTAACACTTAAAGGCCAGCAAAAAAATACAAAAAAAAAAGAAGAAACACGCCTCATATATAATAGAAGAGTGAGTTAAATGCTGGCTGGTTAGATGGAAATGGGTTGGACTCACCTTTTCAGCCTCCAGCTCGCCAGGCACCTGGGTGCCATCCTTGGAGCAGAAGCAGTAGGGCAGCTGGCACTCCTCTGTGTTGCAGCGCTGAGCAGTGTCGGCTGGCGCATCCGTTGCCGGTGCAGGTGCTGCAATGACGATAGACGTAAATGAAAATGTGTTGCAACACTCAACGGGTAATTGCTTTGTGGGCTTGTTGCGCAAATTAGCTAAGAAATTATTTAAAATCGATTTGGATATGCGAGCAAAATTGCACTCTGCCAATCGAATGCCACAATGGGAGACACAGCGAGACAGAGAGAGAGAGAGAGAGAGGGAGGGAGAAGGAGAGCATCTCGAAAGTTAAAAGTCAACAAAATAACACAATACAATACAAATATCAATAAGGCAGCAGGTAGCCAGCCAAACAACGTACAAAATGTGCAAGAAACAAGTTAAAAGAAAGTTAACAACGTGCCAGGGAGTAAGAGCGAAATTCAAATAGCCATGGGTTATATCCTAGCTACCTCAACCTGCCTTGTTACCAAGCAGCACAACTCTGCAGAAAGCACAAACACACAAACCGAACGCTCAAGCCCCACCCAACAAAAAAAGAGAAAGAAAAAAGACGAAACCGTTCGGGGCATCATTTTGGCACGGTTATTTGCATATGTGGGCGTTGGGCGTAACAGTTGTGTGTGTGTGTGTGTGTGGGTGTGCATTTGTGTGCCTGGCAAAAACTCAATGGAATTCGATTGGCAATTCTTTTGTTGTTGTTGTTCTGTGATCGAGTAAACAAATTCACTTAAAGTCCACAAAACAGAAGGTCGCTCATGCACATGTGTTGAGAGACGAAAGCCAGATTCGAATTCAATGGCTAAAGGCAGGCATTAGGTATGCGCTGGGCTACACCCGGTAACTGGCCACAAATATTATATGCATTAGCTGCGCCTTGCTGCGCTCAATCACTGGATATGCTCGTTGCTCACTACCACGATATCCTTCAGGCTCCTTAGCGATAAATCAAGAAGCCGCAAAAACCATCATTTTGTGCAGCTTGCCGCAAAGCTGCCCAACTTAATTAACGGCACTGATTGCAGCAAAATCAGCACTATTTCCTTCCAACACTGCGCCACCTCCCCCCGCCCCCGCCCCCACAGTCACTTTGGTTGCCTCACAGATCACTTTGGGTGACAACTCTACGCATAAGGAACAAGTGCAACTTGTTGTCAGTAAGCTGTCGGCTGCGCATTTTCAATAGCAAGGACAGCAGCGTAGCTTCGGTTGCAGTTTCAGATTCAGCTTATTTGTTATTGCTGTCGCAATGCTGTTGTGCATTCCTGTCAAATGAAATGAAACAAGCGCAGTCTAGTTGAAAGCGACCAACTAGCAGATACCCAGTATGCAAGAAATCTAAAAAAAAGGGGGCCAAATCAAATCGGCTTTTTATAGTTTATAGCCTAAATATCTTGCATACCCTGAACATGGAATATTGGTAAAAATTTTATAGTGGAAGGAAACATGCTCCGACCATATAAGATATATATACCCATCTGTATGAACACACGGATCTCTGAGACTGTAAGAGCTAGAGACTTTAAATTTGGAATATAAAATCTCAAATATCCCGCACAGATCACATTTGCTCATTTCATCGATAAATGCATCCCTTTCACGAATATCAATACATTTTCGATAGCAGTCAAGGCGTCAGTTTTAAGGACAAAGCATTCAGATTAATGTATCAATCGATATCGGATAAGAAATGCTGCTTACAGAAATATCTTGAATATTTTTACCAAGCCTGACAAACTTGGACATTGTATAATACACAATCCAGTCATTTTTAATGGGTATACAAGAAAGCAATTTCAAACATTGCATAAGAAAATATCTTAAATATTTTTTGTTTTTGACTTGGCTTTTTTTTGAAAGTCTTGTTGAGTATCTAATGATGTCAACCATTCATATATTTTGGGCTTTCTGCTCTTAACAATGCTATAATATCAGTGATGAGATTTTATTTCCATCTAGCTAAGCTATAATCAAAAGTGTTCAAGTGAAGAGCTATACAATTATAAAAACTAATGACACAATATGGGAAAAATGCGGAAATGGCTTCTGGATAACTGGCAATAAACTTGGCAAATTAAAAATGATTATTTAATGTTTTCTTTTGTGCCATCTCCATCTGTGTGTGTGCGCGTGTGTGAGATTGTACGAGTAAGCTGTCCCTAGAAGTTGCCATTTAAGTTGGTCGTCAACTTCCGTTTCCGTATGGCTGGCTCCATTGACAACATCATCAATCAATTTAAAGTGGACTTATGCCGCTTGACATTGCCAAATGCAAAACAAACTAATGATGTCAAGCACTTTTTCGTCCCAACGAATTTCACAGAAACGCTGCGCAGGAGCTTAAGCTCAACCCCAGCTATTACCCCTTGCCAACTGTCCAATTCTCGATGTTGAATCGAATGGGGTTGGGTCGAGCAGACCCTGCTGCCAGTTAAAACTCTTATTATTTAGCTGTGTCACGTCGAGTATTTGTTGAGTATTCGATATTCAGTTGCCAATAAACGCGACTAACAAACAAAATCGATTTAATTACATTATTTGGGTGCCAAGCAACCAAACAAAACGCTCCACACCCCGCCTTCCCCTTGAAAGCCAATTAAATAATCGCTAGCTGCATAAAAGTTGATTCTGTAACTGACAAAAACTCAGAAGCTACAATAAAAATCACATGCGAATGCAATCAGGACAAAAGTCACACTGGACAATGGATAACGGGGCTGCTTCTGGGTTTGGCTGTGATGCGTGTCGAAGGTTTCTTTTTGTGGCTTAAGTAATGCCCAAGGCAACAGCAACTGTCAACTGCAATAGCATCATCAAATAAAATAACAAGTGACACAACTATGGCAAAACAAGCACAGCAACAAAATAATAAACACACAATATGCCCATAAATATTAATAAGTCTAATGTTAGGTTTTAAATATTGATGTGTGGGGGTGTGTGTGCGCATGTGTGTGCGTGGAGTTACATATCTGTAATTTAAATACACACACACACACAACCACACAAATGGCGACACGTACAAGTCAAGAAGCTTCCGGCTGCGCCTGGAAGTATGCAATGCGCCTTTTGCGTACAAATTGCCACTTTGGTTGCTGCTACCGTCCACAATAGATCTGATCAGATCTGCCGCAAAGTGGAAAATCTGAGGAAAACTAATACAAAAGTGTAGCCATCAATGCTGGAAAATACGCATTTGTGGTCACATCATAAATAACAGCAATGCTGAAATGAATTGCATGTCATTTAATATACCCATGCCATGGGTCAGGACTGCGGGACGAAAAGTATAATGGGACAAACGGCAAGCGGCACTCAACGGCATACTGTGCAATCAACATAAATTCATAAGCCAAATAACCAAATGTGCCGCCCCCTAAACGCCTCTCAGAAACTAAATGCATACAATTTTATTATTTCAAAAAGTAACTTGGCAAATTTGCGCACTCGAGCAAAGTGAATATGCAATTGTATGTGTGCATGTGTGCCTCTCTCTGTGTGTGTGTGCGTGTGTGTGTATGTGTGTGTAGACTTGTGTACTGATATTGAATAAAATGTAATAAACACTTTTAGTAACTTTGTCTTATGCATTTCGCACTGCCAGCGACAGTCTCGACAACAGCATAGCAAAGCTAAGCGGAGAGCTGGGCAGAAGATGCATACGTTGCGTATACGTAATGCGGACAGTTTGGAGCTTATTTGTGTAACTGCTTGTTGTAGTTGCCGTTGTTACTGTTGTTGCTGTTGTGTAAGCAATATTGAAATGCTGTCATTGAGCGTGCTCACTGAATTATGAAATTGAAAACTATTCAGTGCAAAATTGCTTCGAATTTTACCAGCTCGTGTGAGTTCTCTACATACGACACTATAGTAAATACATGCATTCATATATATACACACAATATATAGATATATATGCGTATTTTTATGGGATAAACAGCAGTAGCAGCAGTTTGTCAGTTGCTTGGACGCGCTCTGTCAATAGTTTGGGCCAAGTTGGCAGCTAAATAAGCTAGTCAAACTGTCGAGCAGTCAAGTCGGCAGCTGTAGTCAAATACATTTTGGACAGTAAGTGTCTGCAGCAGGCAGCATGTTGGCTAACAAGTATTTTGTACGCAGATTTTATTGAATTTCCAACCCGATCACTGGCTTAAATATTCTAATTTGTGTCTGGGCAGCAACGAAGTCGAGCACCAAGTCCACATAAAATGAAATAAAATCGCATTTATATGCACATTTTATTGCATACATTGTAGAATACCTTAGCCATATCTCACCCCCCAACATTACACACACGCACACACGCACACACACGCACACACACACACATGCGCATAATGAAAAGAAACAACTTTTTGCTTATCTTTTTCTGTGTTGGCACATTTGCTGTCAGAATTTCAAATTCATTTGGGTTTTGAATGCGTCGTAAGCAATTCGTCAGCTGAGCATTTTGACAAGCCAGTCGGAGGACGTGCGGCGCGTTGCAAGCTGTGGGCTTAGGCACTGAAGTTATTGTTGTTGCTGCTGTTGTTGTTGTTGGGGTTTGAGGCTTCGCTATTTTAGAGCTCATAATCCCCGGGCTGGCTTATGTAGCAGCCAGATGGCTTGCAAATTAAAGTGCCAGGCGATTAGAGGCAATCAGTGAGTTCTTCAGTATGCTCGCAAATCAAATCTTACTTAATGCTCACACACTTATGTGCATATAGACCCAAGATACATATGCACATCATTACTCAGCTGGAGCATTTTTACTTCTCTTCTCATCAATCAATCAATGAATCATATTTGAAACATTGTCAAAGTCACACAGTAATAACAAGTTTTGGTACGTATTTTGATACAGGTTCGATCACAGCACGACTCTAAATAATATAGATGAGTTTGTGAGTATTTCAACAGTTAAAAGTGTTTATTAAGCTTTATGCATTTGTAAAAGCATTTTGGAGGTAATTTAAAAATGACTATAATTTATTACATTATATTTTGTAAGTATCGTCTATGAAATATATAAAAAATCAGAGCTACAAGCACTTTGCTGGCAAATACCAAGTTCTTTTCTTATTTTCGACAACTGTGTGTGTGAGTTTAGTAAAAAGAGAGGGAAGAAAAGAAATGGTATGCACAGAGCTTTGACCTAATCTCTGATGCAATATTTCTGCTCGTGCCTAGCTTTACTTTGGCTACAGCATTGCGGCTTTGGGTGGCAGCCGGCGACTCGCTTTTATGTGTGTATATGTGAGTGTGTGTGTGTGTCATTTATGTTATTACTTTTCTACTCCAACATACTCTCTGAAACACACACACACACACACACTGGGTCGCTGTCTTTCAGTCGCCGTCACAGTCAGAGCAGAGAGCTATTTATGTGAGACAAAATTCCAGTTGGTATTACGCAAATCCCAAATGCTTTAGCTGTCGTAGCTTTCTTCCAAACGGTTTCCTTCCGACAACGGTGGCCAACTGCAAGCCCAATGCCAGCGGCGCCGTTGACTGCTAACGGCAACTGCGCTGCTGACTGCTGCAAAAGTGCGTGCTTGCATTTGAGCGATATATCAGAGTGTGTGTGTGTATGGTGTGTGCGTGTGTGTGTGAAAGACAGTTTCCCAGTAGGAACCGTGCCGAGTAGATTTGTCTCAGAAGACTTTTTAAGTGGTCTTTTGTTTTTGCTTTTATTTTTTTAACAAAATTCGTTTTGTATTTTGAGAAAGTACTTTTACATATTTATGTACGTGTTCACCGCTAATGTAAGTTACTTCACCGGTCATTAGGTCATTATTTTCTGGCAAAACAATTAGCAAACGAAAAACAGCAATATAATTAAGTGTTACGTTAGTCACTCATGTATACGCATTAATAATTGAAATGATCAAAATTAAGAAGACAAAAATAAATTAACCCACTGTGTATTTATTCATATTTAATTATTGCTCCAATATGCCTGCCATACATGAGAGAAAGTACAGAAAACGGTGAGATTTTCTTACTAACGCAAGTGTGATTCTTAACACATTCTGAATTCCGACTGGGTCGCTTTTTTCTCATTATATGATACTTTCCGCCGAATTTTAAATATTACTTTAGTTTTTCACACACATTTATTGTGTTCGGCCCGAAGACTGGTTGAACAAGCAGTCTTCAAAACTCACACACTTAAAGGTGTATATTAGAATGTGTACGAGTATGTGTGTGTGCCGCAAAAATCCATACCAAATCATAAATGTTAGCTTCACATAGGCAGGCAAACACATACACACACACACACACACAGACACATATTGGTGTGGCACTTGGTTATTCCTAAGCGGTTTCGTTCGTGCCCCATTTAAAGTTCACTCGATTGCTTGGGACGCGTCCAAAGCAGTTGATTTGACTGTTTGCTTGTTGGCCGACTGCTGGGTCAACCTTTGCACTTGGCCAAGTTATCGCTGTGATTGTCGCTGTGCTCTTTGTATTCCTCTGAATGCATTGCCATCGAGTGGGTTTCAATCCCCTTTCTTTTTTTTTAATTTGAAATCGGCTTTCTACTTTTGGGCCATAAATGAATTATGCGACATTTACTAAAAATTGCTTCCCATTGCATAACATCCGGTCGGATTCGATTATTTTGTCTTCCAATTGCATATTCTTTTAATCATGCTCTCTCTCTCTCTCTCTCTCTCTCTCTCTCTCTCTCTCTATCTCTTTCTGGGCCTTCCTGTATTGCTCGGTGGTCGGTAAGTCTGTCACATTCAATCGTTTATCTCCAGGGCTTGGTGTGCGGCTTGCGTCTTTCTAATAGAATGCTCAAGTCTATTTTCAGCTTCCAATAAATTTCCAGCTACTCTGCAGCTCAGTTTTAGCCATGTAATTTTTTGTTGGTTGCAGTTGTTTTTGTTTTTGCTTGCTGGTTGCTGGTTGCTGCTTGCGCGGCTCGACTCGACTCGACTCGACTCGCCTTGGTTGGACTTTGGGTCTGGTCTATAGAGTCGAACTTCGCCTTTTATTTTAGTTAACAACTTTGCTTCTGCAAACTTGAAATCGTTTAGCAAACTGCTTGGCATTTGCCACAAAAACCTGCTCCGCAATCCCCAATCCCCAGTCCGAAATCCCCAGCCATTGGCTCTCTTCTTTCACTTGCTCCGTCTCTATCTGGCATGCATATGTGTTTTACTTGGAGAGCACTTAAAATTTTGGTTTGCTTGATTTATGGAGCACTTTCAATTGTTTCTTCAGCTAATACCACTCCCTTGGCTATTTGCAACTACAAAAGCAACAAAAATTACAAAAATTACATTGACACTGTACAGTGTCTGTCTGCTCCTTCCGTTCACTACCCTCCCGTCCATCTCTTTATCCTTATCCAACGTCGTTTTATTAATAGTAGTTTGAGCAGTTTAGACATAACTTCATCACTTACTTGTTGGCAGCGGTCCGCACTTGGCTTCGTCCTTAAATGTGCAGAACTTTTGCAAATCGTCAAAGTAGAGGCCAGAGGGGCAGCGATTTAAATAGGGGTAGCCATCGACGCACTGCATAGAATATAACAAATTGTGAGTGCATCAACTCAATTGAGTAATCTGACCTTTTGGTCAGGCAAATTAACCAAGATGTTAAAAGTTTACCTGATAGAAGCGGCGACAGGTCGCTGGATCAGCATAGTTGCCATTGGCAATGTGCGAGGGGCATGTAAACTCTTCCTTGTCCTTGCTTTGAGCTGTAAAAGTTTCTAAAGTTCATCAATTTACTGTTTTTTCTTTTGTAGTTATAATTAAAAATATTCGCAATTAATTTAATTTTAAGAAACTTCTCAACCAAATTCCATTGAGGTTTTGAAATATGTATTCGAATATGTAATAAAAAAAAAATTTTGAGCTGGAGGAAGAAGGAAATTCTTGAAATAAACTTGATGTGGGCGTGGTATTTGAGAACTTATATTACAAATATCAACATATATCGACTCGGCCTTCCACTTTATGGGGTCGGAGATGCATCTTTCTGGATTCGTAATTTACTTGGCCATTGCCACGTGCAAGGGCTGATGAGGTAAAAATCAGTCAAATATTTTCCAATAGACTAGTACATATGGAAAAAACAAATAAAATTTGTCTATTTTGTGGCTTAATTCAAATGAAATATAGCCATAAATCGAGTGTGGCTGGCTAATGGGACTGTTGCATTAAGTTCTTAATGCAGATGCATTGGAATGAGAGCTTAATAAATGCCAAATGACTCCGATAATAACAACAACTAAAATTAATTGCTTATTTTGTGCTGTCGGTTTTTGTCTCTCGTTTTTTTTTTGTTTTTTTTTTTGTTTTTAATTACTGTTATTAGTGCTGTTTGCTAAAAGCAAAATCTAAGCCTCAAAAGCCGCTTGACGTTTTGACATTTAAAAAACCACAAGCACTAATTATAAATGTATACAGTAAACATATTATGTAAAAAGTATGTTCATTGTGCATGCATATATGCAGTAAAAATAAGTGTGATAAGTAGGGAGGCAAAAAAGCACAGGTAGCTTATGTATTAAATAAATAAGAGATAAATATATGATAATCGAATGGCGATTTTCAGTTGATTAACTGAAGAGAGCAGCGAATTTCGACTGAAATACTTATGCAATTGCCTAAAAAAAAAGGAAACACAAAAACAATAACAACACATCTTTTGATCAATGGGCGTGGTTTCAGTTGATTTGAGTCGCATTTAATGAATATAAATTGGCTAGCAGAAATAGATTTATGCAATGCGCTTAAGCAACAACAATAACAAGCTAAATGCACACTGAACTGAGTGAAAGATGCGGCTAAAGTCGGACAATGCGAATGGGAATTATGCTTTGGTTTTAGAGTGTTTGGGCACGAACTATCCCGGCAATTATTCATGGAGCTCATTCAGTTTCAATAATATTAATTAAATTCAGAGTGTTAGTACGTTGCGTGTATGCAGCGCAGGCCATTTGCGTCCAATTATAATTATAAGCATTCATTCCTATTATAATACATTGATAACGCCGCTGGCAGAGGACATATTACCAATGATATGGTGCAATATGTGAATAAAATATCCTTGTGTCTGCCACACCCTTCCAGCAAAATACGGCTCTTTACAACTATGGTCAGCTGCTTTAGTGTATTTAACGGTCGGTTACTTTCTGGTTTTTTGAATTCGAATCTTTTCGTTTTATTTGTTTAGTTTCACTGTCAGCCAGCATTGCATGTGTCAATTAATTTATAGCTTTGGAATTAATTAAAATACACAATACTGTATAATGTGCCTCGAAGTATGCAACACAAACATTCCGAAATTGAAGACTTGCTGAGTGGCAAGTGGAAAATTTCAATTATGGCATAGATACAATATTGTCTGCTTAGTGGTACAATGCAGCTTAGCTATAATTCCTTTATGATAAACATGAATTAATTATTTATCTTAAATAATGCACATCAACAAATGGCAAAGTGAAATCTTTAATTGGAATTTGACATTGGCTTGCGCATTTATTTCTTGTCAAGGCACAAAAATGTTTTTTTATGCGACGAGCTGCAACAACCGCGAATACATGCCCCAACGCCTATGTTGCACGCGGTGTATGCATTTTGTATGAATTTTGTGTTGAGCAAATATATGTTTTTACATACATATGTACAAATATTTTCGATAATAAAAGTAAATAAGTTTGAAATAAATTTTAAAAATTCAACTAAAAATGGAGACGGAGACAGAGATACCCTGTACACAAGGTTTGAGCCAAACTAGACTGTAATAGATGATGGAAAATAAATCATTTTTACTCGCGTTTAGTAATGGGTAGCTTGAAAAGTTATCAATAAAATCAAGATAGATCGAGAGTTATTTTCGGCTATTGATGCTGATCCGAATTTTATAAGCAAGTCAATGTTTTACACCCTTTCAGTAGGCTGATCAATGTTCTCAAATATAAAAACAATAAATAATTACGAATATATATGCCCTTTATGGTCAGCGATGCTCTTTTACACACTTGTTCATGACTGCATAAAACCGTTTTTTATTCAATTTTAATTTGGCTCAACGTGCAAAAATCCAGTGGACTTTAAAGGGCTTCTTATTCGCTGAGCTGCTGAATATTTGAAACTTTAACGCCAATCAGTTTCAAAGAGCAACTTACAAAAAATATATTAATACACAGATTTGTGTATTTGCACAGTTACATGAGCACATTACAAATATCCATCTATATGTAGAGACTCCACATTAAAAAAATATAAGCTTTCGTATACCCAGCGCAGATGAAGCTTTTGGCCAACGCGATGTTTTAGATTTGACTGGCAGAGGGTAGTCAACCACTGATTGCTGACTGTGACTGTGGTCAATCCCAGTTCAGTGCATTTCTTCTTAAACATAACGAGTCTATTCGCTTCGTATATCCCCATTATAGCTGCCACTGTTTTATTTGTCATGCCACCTGAGGTGGCGACTGTTGTGGCGACATGAATATTGTAAATTTATGTTAAAGGCGTAAGGCCAATTATGTTGGACATTTTAACTTTTCATAAGGCAATTTTCAATGCGAAAATAATAATTAAAAATAAGCCCAAAACTGAAGCACGCAACGTTGTCGATTGACTCCCACTCGCCTGCCAACTGCCTGCCAACTGCCTGCCTGCTTTTTCTTTTATGTTAAAGAAATTAAATGTGCTGGGCGTGGGAGAAAAAAATCAAATAATAAACTGAAACTGAAAACCTGGAGAGCAGCTGAAAAATTGCCCAACTTTATTTTATGCACATTGAAAACTGTGTTCCACTTGGTTTTTGTGAAGCATAAAGTACACACATACATATATGCACATGAATGCATGTACATATACAATTACACACACACACACACACATATTTATGTATATATATATATATATGTATACTTGTATTTGTTTGGCTGTTGATGTTGGCTTTGCAGTTGTTGCTCTTTCGCGATTGTTTTATTCGTTTTATTCGCATTATTTGCTTTTTCATTTTTTCGATGCGGCTGCCTATAATTTATTTAACATTTGTGGCAATTTTCAACCAAGCTGAGCTGATCCGAGCCGATCAGAGCAACGGTTTGGGTGAGTCCTCGTAACGTTTGCATATATAAGCAACTTTAGCTGCTAGGACCAGAATTCGAACAATTCGAATAACTTAACAATTTGCTCAACATTGTGATAGTTCTCAGTGCGGATTTTGTTTTTTTTTCGTATTTTGGAAACACATTTTCTTCCATTATGCATATGTTTACGTGTATATATAAAGGTTGAAGAAGGGCAGCAAATGGTTCGTTAAGTTCTACTTATAGATTTTTTGACGCTGTATCTTTTGGTTTTTGCTTGCCGCAAACGAAAACAACGAAAATCACAGAGATTTTGACCGCTTTAAGTATGCGTGTGTGAGTGTGTGTGTGTGTGTGTGTGTGTGTGTGTGCAAAAATGAAAGCTGAAACGGACAAAAAGGCAATAAATTGCACAACTGATATATGAATATGAATAAGAATTCCAGACCAGCGTAATCAGCTGCTGCGAGGTGCGTTCGATAAGTTCACATGTGTGCGCGAATGTGTGGTAAGCAATGGGCATTTATTATATTTTCACTTAAGGCGAGCCAACTACGCCACACCTTGCCAGCTTCTCTCTCTTTCTATCTTTCTCTCAAACACATTGTCTTGTTTTATGCTGAACCCATTGAAAATGGATAAAAAGGGTATGATGATTTTGTGCTCAAAATAAGTACACGCAGAATGAAACATCTGCAATCCTATACGCCATATATATTCATGATTAGGATCAACAGCAGAGTCAATTTCCAATGAAAACGCTGATCTCATAGACTATCAGAGCAGGAGGCTTCAAAATGCTTGCAGAAATTCTTGTAGACCCGCGCAGACCAAGTCTACTTTACTTTATCAATAACTGCCCTCGTTCCGCGAATATCGATACATATCGATTTCTGATTAAAATAAAATCCGCCTTTTAATTAATTAATAATGTGCCTAGTGATATTATTGATTTGCATCGTGCTCAGTTAAGAAACACCCAAGTCCAATTCCGCAACATATTCTTATATTGATCTCACTACAATCAGCAGATCGAAGTCTGTGCAGTCTGCAATGCACCGTTATCTACGATTGCATATCTACTCTAAATTGCATGTGCCGATCATAGGAAATAAGATCGCTTCTAGGCATGCTTACATTTGAGTGTGAAAAGCTTGCAAAGTGAAATTGTGGCAATAAGATTCAAATGTGTGTGGAATGTACAGCTGTGTTGAAGGTACCTCTCAGTCGAGCACACTGGTCTGCAGCATTCTTACTTGTTTTATCTTTGTTTATGCCAGTGTGTGCGTGTCCGGTACTAACGAGGAATTGTCTTGGCGACGAATCTATTTTAAAATTTTCAATGTAATTGCTTTATTAAAAATTTAATTTAATTCAGTCTAACGCTCTCCCAACTGAGCTATTTCGGCAGTGTGAACGGGACGCTGTGTACAGGGTATCTCCTAGTCGGAGAGAACGGAGCTATCTATTTGAAATATCTAGGCTTAATCGAATTCTCCCGACTATGCCGAGGAGCGACGTCATAACTGAGAAGCTTTATTTACCATTCCCAATAATAGAAAGAAAAAATATCAACAAATATAAAAAAAAAATGTAAATAACAAAAGTAAACATAAACAATAATAATGCTTGTAAACAAAAGTTTAAAAAGACAGATAAAAAGACAAAAAGATAGACCCGTATTACCTGCTCGAAGCCAGAACCATTTGGGAATTACTTCAATGAGTACGTTGAACAAAGCACCACAAGATATGCAACACTTTTTTCTATAAATTGTCATTCCGTCTTTTATTTTATTTTATCGATAACTTTGCACGTTCTGCGAATGGAAATCGATTTCCGAAAAAAACAATAATAATACTTGTAAACAAAAGTTAAAAAAGACAGATAAAAAGACAAAAAGATAGACCCGTAAGAATCATGGATTCAATTTGTGGAAGGCAACGCGTTGTGTCAAGCGGCAGCCACTCAGGCGGATCCCCATTATGCGACCTGACGACACTTGGTGTCGATCGGATGCAGATATTGCATCGGCGTTTGCGGACGAGCTGCAAAGTCGCTTCACGCCCTTTGCACTAGCATCGCCCAGCCAGGTACAGGACACTGAAGCATTTTTAAATGCAGATCTAGATCCTGTACAACCGATCACACCTATCGCCCCTACTGAGGTCCGCTTACAGATTCGCAGGCTTAAGTCCACTAAGGCCCCTGGCTATGATGGCGTTGACGGCAGAGTTGCTAAGGCCCTCCCAGAGAAGGGAGTATTGTTCTTGGTGCTACTTTTTAACTCCATGGTTCGCATCCACCACTTCCCCACTCCGTGGAAGTGCGCTGTGATTGCGATGATTCCGAAACCTGGCAAGCCAGATAATCTTGTCTCGTCATATCGACCGATAAGCTTGCTGATAAGCAAAATAAGCAGTACAGCTCTGCCGTCTTCCTGGATATCCAGCAAGCATTTGATCGCGTATGGCATGATGGCCTGCTTTTTAAGCTTAAGTCTCTGCTACCATCGGCGCAGTATTTACTGCTCAGGTCTTACCTGCTTGGCCGTTCTTTTATGGTTGAAGTTAGGATCACTGCAGCTGCGTGTAGATCCAAAAAAACGAAACTCAACTGGTTGCTGAAGCCATCAAGCAAACTCAGCTCGAGTAACAAGCTGCTGGTGTACAGGAGCATCATCATGCCTATATGGACATATGGAATTCCATTCTGGGGCACAGCCGCAAAATCCTGGATTAATCAAATTCAAGTTTTGCAGAACAAGGTGCTCAGAGACATCTCTGGTGCTCCGCCATATGTGAGCAACAGAACTCTGCACAACGACTTCGCATTACCGACAGTCAGTCAACAAATCAACAGACATACAAGTCGGTATAATGACCGTTGCACAACCTTTGGCCTGCACACTTGGGTCAAATACAACTCGCAGGAGGTTGAAGCGCCTCCACACCAGCGACCTCTGGACTGTAGGGCGTTAAATTAATGTGCCACAAATGTAATATTTGATGTTATTTATTAACTGCTAAAACCTGTTCTATGTTTATGTTATAGATTGTAATTCACTGCTATTATTCATTCTGTTCCAAATCAATGTTGTTTAGCCTTTAAATAGGTTGATAAATGTTTAAAATATAACTGTTATATAAAAAAAAAAAAGTGTGTGCGTGTGTGTGTGTATGTGTGTGTGTCACTTTCTCTCCGCGTCTTTGAGTATCTTTTTGCCTGGGGCATACCGACTGTTTGTATTTGGTAAAACGGTTTCTGCTTTTTATCCGTTGGCATTTTCAAGTAATTTTTCACGCATTTCTGTGGCTGCTTTGCGCCTCATTTTTCACTACGCGAATGTGTGTGTGTGTGTGTGTGTGTGTGTGTGTGTGTGTGCGCGTGTGTGTGTGTTAAGCTGCTTAAATGTTTTTGCCACTTCCTTTTGCCACATTGTTTTTTGTTGTAGTCTTTCTTTTACATTTTTTTGTTGTTATTATTTTTTGTCTCTTATTTTGCTGTTGCATTTACAACACTTAAATTGTAAATAATTCCGATTTGGTAGCCCAGACTATAGCTGTGAGCCCGCACAGATACCTCAGTCCCCGCTTGCCTCATCATCCTCACCATCCTCACCATCATTGTTCTGCTGCTCCTCGAATGTGTAATGGACAGAGCCACTTGCCTTTGTCAACAAATTTGCGTTTAAATGGCTCATGTGCCGACGCGTCGCATCAGGCCGCCGTTTGTCCATTTCTCGGAATCTCCGATTCTCCGTTTGACGGTCGGTTAGTCAGTCGGTTTGGCGGCTCATCTCGGCCCGTCTCGTTTGCTGACGCAGCCTTTACAATTCGTTCTAATGTATTTTTAAATTATGTTTATTTTTTCATCGCATTAAGTTGAGCACATCACAGCACACAGTTGGATGAGGGAGCGGGAGAGGGAGAGAGCAGAACAAATTTACAATCTGGTGATAAGTTGCCAGAGCTTCTTATAAACATGCTAACATTATTCTTAGCCATAAGCTCCGTGAAAGTGATTCACCATTACGGAAACAAGTTAATAAGATTGAAGTCATCAGGCTTGCCTTGTAGTATCTGCTTCAAATAAGTTTCAGATTTCTCACAAAATATGAGAGTACTTTCGTTATTTGTTTTTATTCATTAGTATTAAAATCCAGCATTTGAAAACCTTTTCTATACATTAATGAAATTCTCTCTGTTTTACTCATATATATTTGGTTCTTGTAAACGTATATTGTTCGGTGACCTCTATTTATAACTTAAATTTGTTCTTTGTTATTTGATTCTTTGCATATTAATTCACGGATAACTTAATTGAGCATCTTGCAAAAGAGTTTGCAAAACTATGTTTATAGAGTTCGTCGGAAATCGTTAACTAAAACCAATTTGAAATACATTAATATGGTATATTGGTTTTTTCTAGCTTTTTTGTCTTGTTCTGTCTTAAAATTTGGAAGTTGGTTGTTGCAAAGCTTTTAACTCTTCCGGCGAATTTGATTGCAGTTCAAGCATTGCGTAAACATTTTAGATTTTTCTTGTGTATTTTTGAGTTTGATTCCATTATTCAATGGGCGATCGGGCGGATGCTGAATTTGGGGTTTATGATGGAAAAGATGCAATGCTGTGATATAAAAACGGTGTCACAATCGCCTTGCTTGACGGTTACATAAATTAAGCTCTTTACTGTTGTCATGCATTGGCCCCGCTGTGCCCATTGTCAGATGGCCCGTCCCGTTGTTCGTGGTCCATAATCTGTTCCGTTCATTGTCGATTTTGAGTGTTTTTTCTTGGTATTTTTGGTGTCAGTTTTCGAATTCGAAACGGGTTCCGTTATCGAGTGTAATCGAATGAAAGTGAAATCGCCAGAAAAGATTTAATATTTATATTTACATTATATGTTAATATATGTATTTGCATTATACACATACAAACAATGGTATACACCAAAGAAAGGTGATGTGGAAAATAAATTGCTCGAAGGCTTAAAAGAAAAAATAACAAAAAACAAAGCCAAAAAAATGGGGGAAAAAGCATAGCAGCTGCTATTGAGGATGATGATGCAAGTATGGAAATCAGTTGAAGTTGACCATGAAAATGCTCAAAGCCACATTGCCCGAAGCCACTGCAAAAATACGGTTTTATTTGCATATTCATAAGCAAACAAAATACAGCCAGTCGTTGCTGTTAATATGTGCCGCTGGCAAACTGTTAATTAAGTCAACTGGAAACCAAGCTGATGCCAAGCGAGCGAATCAGCTAAAACAGCCGCTAATCAAGTTGGAGGTCAGCATTGGAGCACGCGTATTACATAAGGATCGTCATCAACGGCATGGCTCACTGGTACTGACAGAGATTGATTAGTGCAGCGAGAGAGAGAGAGAGAGAGAGAGAGAGAGAGATGAAAGAAATGGAGACAGAGAGAGAGAGAGAGAGTGAGAGAGAGATGTATCAGTGTGTGAGTCAGACACAAAGAAAAGTGAAACCGGCTGAATTTCCAGTTTTATCTTCTTTCTCTTTCTCTTTTTGATTTTGCTTTTTATTTTTGCATCTGAAGTGTTTGCTGTACGGAGGGAGCCCAAGCATTCAGGACAGCTGACCTTGCGGGCCTCTCAGGTGACAAAGTCTAAAACCAGTTGAAAAGCCATTTATGATAAGAGCAAAAGTCAATGAAATGCCAGCAATGTTACCTAATTTGCAGTCGAACCAAAATCAAACAAGAAATACGAGTACAACCGGGCAAAATGCGCCAGGAAGACAAAGACGAAGACCCACACACACACACACACACACACACACACACACAGACACACTCAGACTCTGACTCGCACAGAGGAAGCCCAAGTCACCACCAAGAGCCAAGAGACTTCCAATTGGCAACGTCAACACTTTTTGTTTCGCACAGTAACAAAAAATTATTACAAAAAATACAATTAAACTATTAACAGTTAATAGCTAACACGAATGCGGAAACTATTTTTTTTTAATTTCGTATGCTTTATATATTATTTCTCGTTTCTTTTGTTTGCAGTATGTGTTATGTGGCGTGCAGCATTTGTCAGTGCAGCATTGAGCACCTTTGAAGGGTGTGCAACTGTTTACTTACCACGAACGCAAGCTGCGATAAGCAGCGCTGCAATCAGACACTGCTGCAGCATCTTGAAGCTTTCACACTGATTTTAAGCGATACACTGCGTTTTCAGTCTGCCAACACGCCAAAGCTCACAGTGACGACGTAACAACAACAACGACAACGGCAACGACAAGTGACAGAGGGAGAGACGTCCGCAACGCGCAAATGCAAACCGCCAACTGAACGCAGACAGCGCCAAAGAAATTGCAAGAAGCCAACTTTTTGCTTAAGTCGCTCAACGGCTTCCGAGCCACGATCAACGATCAGCGATCAGCGTTCACTGAGCGGCTCTCGAAGAGCTGAGAGCTTCAAGCTTACAAGCCTCCAGCTGCGAGCGGCGAGCGGCTAGCTTAACTTATTCTCAATTCACTTTCATTTCAACTGGTTGGGCGATGACGCGTTACAGTCAAAGCAAAGTGGCCAAGTGGAGTCGATCAGCCGGTTTCAGTCTCGGCGCATGCGTACGCATTTCAATGAGACGGAGGGCAGAGCCCTTCTCCGACTGCTCCGAGTGTACACATATAGCACCCGCATTACACATCTCTCTCTCCCCCTGTCTCTCTCTCACTCTCTCTCTCTCATACATGAACTGGTAGAATCGTTTCACTTTGTTGTCCATTTGAGTTCTCGCATAGTTTCATTATTGAAATTCCTGGGGTGTGTCTAGATCAATTTGATAGTTGGAGGCACTCACGAGTCTCAAGAGCTGTTCACACTCCCTGCATAGCAATGACATGTTAATTGCATATTACAGTTACAGTTAAGACTGGAGAGTTCTACAACTGTATTTTGTTGTGGAGCTCAAGTGTTGCATACCAATAACCACATTAAAAAACTGATTGTAACCACCTAGTTGCGTAATTCTTCTTCTTATAAGTAAACGAAGATTTCGACCTGAAGCGGCAGCAAAGCTACAAAGTTCGGACGTGGAAGAACGTAATTGTTTTTTTTTCCTTTTAGTTACTAGACTCTACAAAAGTTTTTTTTTGACAAAATTGAATCTGAAATTATAATTGCTTAGACACTTCTAAAACTAGTCAGAGAGCCAGTCAATAAATGCAGAAATTCAAATTTGATTAGTTTAAAACGCTTTCGATTTTTTAAGAATTGTTGCTGAAACTTGAATTTGGCGGCTTATATTTTGTTAATTTTCCTTTGAATTGAGTTTGACCATAAATAATAGATTTAATCTTGTTAGAGCTTGTTTTGCGTTTTGTATATATTTAATTTTTGTGCCGTGCATATTCATTTTAACTTCAACCAACTGGAAATTTAAATACCAAATACATACAATGTCTGCAGATTATTCACAGATAACAAATACTCAATATACTCGTTTGTATACACGAATGTCGGCTTATATCATACACATATATTATTCGTACAAGTTGTTATTTTTTTTTATGAATAGATCTGTGCTTTTTTGAATTCGATATTTGAAATTTAACAGCATTGGGCTAGTCAGTTTGTGTGTTAGTGTTTAAGTATTTATTGATAAGCCCAATCGATCAATGAGCCCAAACGTATTAGTTTAAACAATGCGGATATCAATTTCAATCACTGACAAGAAAGGCATTGAATAATTGCATGCATGAATGCTGACAACAGATAGCGAATGTGGCATTGATGCACAGTTGCAGCCTTCGAAATATTCACTTTTTGTATAAATAATATACACTCGCGAGCTTGAGTTGTAAATGCAGACTCCCTTGCTCTGATGAGCAACACCTTATTTTATTGAAAAATCTTAAAACTAAATACATATGTTTCCTTATCTTGGGCAGTCGCTTGTAAGAAGACCACAGTGTAATTACATCCCTCGATATCTTTTGGGATATTCTAAGAATAGCGTGACCCGACCTCAGGTACCCAACCTGATACCCAGAGCAACACATGTTCATACTTGAACACACTTTAATTTGTAGCAGCCACAAAGGTTAGCTCAAACACATTTTTTTAATGTGCCACACACTATTCACAATCTATTTATTAACTGACAACAATCTCAGCACTTTCAAAACTCTATCAAAATTTTTTTTGACTGACAAATAAAGACTCATCATTTAGACCAGAGATGCTCGTTATACCAAATATAAGTTCGACAGTTTCGACAACTGTATGGAAAATGGGAAACTCCACGAAGTGTGTGTACAGTTGGATATCTATTTTTGTTGTTGCTGTCTTTGTTTTGTTGTTTATATGAATATTCATTTACTTATTTGACTGTGGACAGCCAGCACGCATGCATATGCCCGGCACAACATTTTTGGGCATTTAAACCAATAAATATGTAAATTTTTCATAAATTTAATTAAATTCACCACAAAAGCGGCGTCTTCATCAACCAACAGCATCAGCAGCAGAGACAGCACAGGGAAAGTTTATCCCCCACCATCCAAAAAAAAAAAAAATTACAAAAAATAGAAAATGCAAAAAAGTATAAAAAGAAGACTTACTCTCTCAAAAAAAAATAAAAAATAAATGAATGGAATAGTGAACAGTTTTGGGCGGCTGGGAACTGGATGCTGAGAAGTTTACGGCGTATGAGAGATCTATGAGTTCTGTAGAAAGTAAAACAAATAAAGGAAAAGTTGAGAAACGTATGCAAATATATATTGCAGGCGTCGGCCAGATCTAGAGGCAGGTGCCAGCTGCTCGACTGACTGACTGACTGACTGACTGCCTCAGGGACTGACTGAGTGACTGACTGAGAGACTGACGAAAGAGGCGAATGAGGCGGGTAAGTGAAAGGCCGGTCGGTTGATTCAAACTTATATAAGTTTTGACGCTGTCTTCGCTGAGGATTCGCAGCTTATGATAAATGCGGATTGTCAGCGAATTTAACGACTTGACTGACTGACAAAGGCGTTTCATAGTTTTGCTTATGCGAACGCAACAGCGAAATTACCAACAACAACAACAACAACAACAGCAGCAACAACAACAACAACAACATCGAGAACAACATCAAGAACAATATGTATGTCGAGTCAGCAGGTCGGCTGACAGAGACGGCATTCGTGGCGGATGAGCGAACTCAAACAAAAACAGTTGAAGCGACAAAGGCGAGAAAAATGCAAGTGAGCGGACATGGAAATTAAAAGCAGCTGAAAGGACAACGCATGGCTGAGCACCAAACCGAGCAATGGGAACGAGAACCCGAACGAGAAGGCGACGCCGAAGGAGACTGTGAATGAGTCTGAGAATGGGAATGAGACTGAGGAGAGAGAATGAGTACGGAAAGCGGAAACTGTCAACTGGTAACCAGGCAGACGCCACTCCCAACGCCAGCGCCGTGTGGACAAGGGGCCAATGGGGCACGTTACTCGAAAGCGAATGTAAATGTGAATGTAAATGTGAATGCGAATGTGAATGCGAATGCGAATGGAAATGTCTCCTGTTGTTGATGTCATAGTTAGCACTTTCGATGTTGGGAACATTTTCAATTAACACTTATTCAATTTTCCAACGATTTTGGCATTTGGTCCGACCACACACAGGAGACACATCAGATTGAAAAGTAAGCAACTGAAAATAAATATGACCACGATTTATGTCAAGCAACGTTCTTAACTATTTATTATTATGCAGCACAATATGCACGCAGCTCAAGTGAATTCAAAATTGTTTTGCTGCTGGTAAATAACTTATTTGAGCATGTGCTGCACGAGTTTCCTGCCACTCTCATTTAAAATGAATGTCGGACAAATTTGCCTGGCACTGCAAGAGCTTTTATAATTTTATGATCAAATAAATAACGCATTGAGGGCACATAATTGATATTCTTAAGAAGAATCACGGATAGTTTCTATCTATTTTCGTTGGTTGATGCTTGCAAAGGCATTGACTCTGTTCTCTTTTTGTTGAGAGTAATATTTTCAATTACTGTTGGCCGTGAATTGCATTGGAAATTTGAATATGTAAAAGTAACACATTTGGCACACATTTTCCCATTCACATCGAAATCAAATTAAAGCCCATGACCGCCTGGCAGCTGTAAGGCTCAACAAACAATATGTTATGGCCACATCGATTTAGCTCTTGGTGCTTGATGATCAGGAATACGAGTATATGAACATTTGTACTCATGCCAGCCTCTGCCTGTTAAATGCATTTGCACAGTTTTTGCTCAATTTTCAATGGTTTCCGATTATCAAAACTAAACAACAAAGAACAAAACAACAAAAACAAGATAAGAGCAGCTTAAATTGCAAATGCAGACGGACTTCGATTTAAATATTACGGGTGTAATTTCTGGAAATTCGTACTCATTAATTATGACTAATTACTAGCTAGCGGATGGGGAATGTTGGTGTTAGATGTGTTCGTGGTGGTGTTCGCCGCGGTAAACTGGTGGCTTGTGCTGCAAAATTGAAATTGGTTTGAAAATGTTTGCGAGATATTCGAGTTTCAATTGAAAATTGACGCGGTAAAGGGTTGTGTCGATTTTTGGTCAGTGCCAGCAATGCTGTGCGATGGGAGATGTGCGACTGCATCGTCACGGCTATCAAATGTAACGCGCGCAAATGCACCAATTCCCAATTCCCAATTCCCGATCCCATCGAACTGTACAGATTCCACCTTCGCAATCCGTAACAGTGGCTGTAAGTTTCAAATGCTGTTTTCCTGCTTCACTCAATTACAGGCCTTTTGTGTTCATCTAAAAGTGCAGCCCGTAACTGAAACCACGTCCGTTTCCGAATCATTCACTAAATTGTGGGCGAGTTATAGTGTGTGTGTGTGTGTGTGTGTGTGTGTGTGCGTGTGTGATTGTGTGATTGTTTGTTGTTCACTGGGTTCCCGTTTGTCCGTGGCCACCAGGTTACCTCGCTCCCGTTGTGAAGTGCGGGCAGCTGCCAACAATAACAATGTGTATGGAATAAGCCATGCGCGCTTGATAGACAGCATGTCTTTTTCTTTTGCTTGGAATCCGGGCTCAGATTGCTATTGCTGTTTGTGCAGATTTATGACTGAAAAGATTGGCTGGGCAACTTCAGACAGCGGACTGCTTTATTTGCACCCATTAAAAATTTGCATAAGTACACACGGCGAATTGGGAGGATTCATTTTTGGGGCTTGTAAATGCGGCCCGAGCGACTTAGCACTTTTTGGCTTATTGAATACCCTACAAAATAGGATCACATCGGATTATCCTAATATCAGGGATTAGCCTTAACAATTGTAAATACTTCAAATAAGGATCTACTCTGATTAACTCATTTTTAAATTAAATATATCAACGTGAAGATAAAGCCATTTAACAATGTACCAACGAATTTTAAATATTCACGATTTAAATTGTGCACTTATTTCGGCAATATTTTTCAATTTCTTCACTATTAATATAAATATATATATATATATATATATATGTATATATATATATCATTTTATATACTTGAGAATTTAATGATTTTTGAAGCATTTCAATTTGAACTGCAGTTAAATTTCGTAATTGAGTGCGATTTTCATTAAGCTCGCTGAACCGATTTATTCGCAATCATTCACTGCCCATATTATGCTGGACACTTAAAATTAAATTCGAGAAAAAATATTCAAAATAATTTATTTAATACACATAAAAAGTTTTTCGATTTATTTTGGTGTTTTGTTCGAACTTCGTACATGGCCACATAATTCACTTTACCTCCCCTAACCGACTCGACCCGACCCGGGCCCGGCCGGCCCGACCCGCCCTGCCGGCCATCCTGCCTGCCCGCCGCTGACATCGCCTTCGACCTGGAGAAGAGAGACCGACGACCGGTTCGCATCAAGCCGCAGGTGCATGGAACTGATCTGGGAGGGGCGGGGGCGCATAAATTTATGTTGAGCGTGTAAATTTATGGGCCTAAATTGAGGAACGCCACTGGAACTGGAAATGTAACAGAGGCTCTGTCCAGCAGTAGTACCTTGGACAATGCCAATTACTGTCCATGAGATGTGATGCGCCAGCCGAAGCTGGCTGAGGTTGAACCTGGGGATGAGAATGAGGATGATGTTGTGGCTGTTGCTGTGGCTGTGGCTGTGGCTGAAACATAGGCAGTTTCCATTGTGTTTGCTTGTCGCGCCAAAATAAATGAACGCAAAATGAAAATGGCTGCCTTACAGTTATTTATTGAATGCCACTTGACGGCCTCTCTTGACCAGGAAGCTGGAGCATCAGCACCAACAGCAGCAGCAGCATCAGCAGCGGAAGCAAATGACTTGAAGCGTTTTACACCTCAAATGATTTCATTTTCAGGACGCAGCGCGTCACTTATAAGGCGGCATTTTTGTTTGCGCAATTTCAGGCGCCGGCAAGTGTATTAAATAAAAAGTGACAACAAATATTGTTACGCTTGGCGCTCCCAGAGTTTTTTGTTGAACGACACACCATCCTCTACACACTCCCCTATACACTCGACCGTACGCAGTGTCAGTGTCTGGCTATATTTTTTTTCATTTTGCTCTCGCTACTTGCGCCCATTCCCTCATCGACTCAACCCACCGCGCCCACCCCGCCCAGGCCGACCAGTCCGCCCAGTCCGTGCCGGTTAATGCCCACAAAATTGGGCAAAAATTTCATTTCATTTTGCCTGCAAATGCGTCTGCTCGTCAAACTCAAGCGACGCGCTCTGGAACTAATGGAACCGAAGCTTACCTTACTTGTAAGCAAATATTTGCCCCTGAAACAAAGTAAGTTGGTAGCTTTTTTTGTTTTTGCCCTCACCCTTGTCACTGCCCATGCTAAGCTGTGTGCGGATTCTTAAAGCAAGCAACTGAGTTGGTTGCCTCTATAGATCCATATCGGCTTGGTCCGTCGGCCCCATATGGCGGACTCCTTAAAAACCCCTTTGTCCCAGCTGACATTATCGATCAAATTTTGTGTTTTACAAAGATTGTCAGATATATTCCTTGAAGTAAATGACTTTTTTTTAATCAAAGAAGAAATTTATAGAATTTGTATATCAGTTAGCTCAGCTTAAGCTTCAATTTCTTCTAAGATTTTTCAACATTTTTTTTCTTTCTTGAACCGAAAATACTAAAATTGAAACACGATTATTCAGACACTATATTCGATATCTTCGCTGGAGAAAGAATATAAGTATTTCGGATCTAAATTATTGATTGCTTTCAAAGATCAATTGGAGGGAGCTGAACTGGTCACGTGATGATGTCAGCAAGAAAATAAATAAATGTATTTTATGCCAAGACAATGGCATGTCATTGGGTCTAAGTTAACCAAGCTGCTAATGGGTCCAGTACTCGAATGTTGCCTCAACGCTTTGTGTAAACAAAACACATCTTAATGCCACCACTTGCGGCAATAAATCACAAGTTATTATTTTGCAACCTACATCAATCAAATTTAATCAATCAACATCAACCACAACAACAACTACTCGTACAACAACAACTTTTGTGACTCTTAAGTTACAAATTGTTATAAATATAATTTGATTACCATTGAGGCATGCGACAACCACAGGTTCCACAGTGATATAAAACTCAATTACCGAGCCTCGTATATGAAATATTTCTTTTATATACATACGTATCTATGTACGTAATTATATTTATATGTACGAGTATATGGCCAAATGGAATGAAGTAACAAAACTAAATAGCGTTAAACGCCTAAATTTTTGCTGATGTCCGAAAATGCTAACAAAACATATATGAGTACTATCTGCAGTATGTGTTTGAGTGTGTGTGTGTGAGTGTGTGTGTGTGTGCGCGCGTTGAGTGTGTGAGTTAAGTGTGTGTATTCTTGCACTAAAGACTAATTAAGTTTTCATGGCCATGTGTCGTTGCTGCTTTGGTCAAGCTCTGTTTAGTTCGTCGTCAGTTTGCTGAATGAATGAATGAATGGTCAACTTGATTAATTTGAGGCAGCTAGACAAGCATTAATAATCCGGTTAAAGTGTGGGCAGCACAGACACACACACGCACTGAATCACACATGAATGTAAACACACTTAAGCAGAGCTTGTGGCTACATGAAGAAGAAGAAGAAGAACAACAACAACAATAACAACAGCATCATCAGCAACAACAACAAAAAATTGCCGCAGTAAACACGAACTAAGTATAAAAGTCAAAACAAGGCCACAAAGTGTTGGGAGCATACACACACACACACACACACACACACACACACATAAAAGTAGAGACACACAGAGCAGGATAGAGAAATAGAGAGGGAGGGAGAGAGAAAGGAGACATTTGCTGTTTATCACTTTGACAGCACCATGAAGTATGCAACATTTTATTTAACTCCAACACTTCAACGAGGGCCAACAAAAAAAAAGTGGTTGGCAATGAAAACGCAATTGGGTTTTAGTCTATTTGGAGCATAATTTGCGTGGTGTTCGCGTGATATATGAGCCATAAGCGAGAGCAGGAGCCACACTTACGCCCACCACCCGTACAACACTTATTATGGCTTAGCTTGGCCTGCAAAGCAACCCCCAGACAAAACACGCTTTTGGGGGGCACGACGTCAGTCGCAATGTGTGAGGTCAGGTTCATAAGTAAGTCAATAAGTAAGTTGGTTAATGACAACAACAACAACACAAATAACAATAGACAAAATAGTACGCCAAGCAGCCAAGCAGCCAAGCAGCCAAGCAACCTCAACTTGGGAAATTCTCTCGCATTCAGCGCATTTGTCAGCGTTTGCTCTCCGCGTCCTTGGCAACATTTGAAGCTTGCAACATGGCTAACTAACGCACTGAGAATAATGTGAATCACTTGGCGGCAAGGCAAGCATCTCCTAGACTACGATGAATTTTATTTATTTATTTGTCTGTTTATCGCTTTTTTTTGTTGGTTATTTTATTTAACACTGATCAGTCTAAAAACTCCACAACAGACTTGACGTGTGCTGTGAAATATGTTTGGCGATATGAGAAACAGAATAAAAAATGATTGATCAATAAATTTTATATAATATATAAATATAAATATTCAATTAAAATTTTATTGATCTTAGTTCAAGTGCAAGTAGCTTTAAGTAGGCTTTTAAAACAAGCATTTTTTTCTTCTTGTATTTAAGTAGATACGAGTATGCCAGGAAGGTCTGTTAATTCATTGTAGTAGCTTATAACATCAAAGCAAAAGATCAAGTTGTGAATAGCTTAAAATGTGCAATGTGAAGGAAACACAACATTTTGCACCATTTTCAAAAATGAGGTGTTTATTCTGTTTTTTCTTTTTTTTTTTTACTAAAAGCCACTCGGATATTATTTAATTTCTAACTATTGTCAATTAATTTGTCAACTGCCTGCGTTACTTAAAGGTTAAGTATAAATTGAGGCAAGCCGAGTCCTTTGGTAACAAATAGTGTGGCGATGTCCTTAGTCTCGCCCGAGGACATTTCTCTCTTTGCTGAATCTGTTGCGTGGGGAAATTGTTGCGAATGTGGAAAGCATCTTTTGTAATTTGTTCGCATTATGCAAGGTGCGACTAACTGGATTATCTTTAGACATGACGATGTCGATGTCGATGTCGATGACGATGACGATGGCAATGGTTGGTCTTGCATACTTGGTCGCTGCACATCTATTTTTTGCTGGCTTCCCTTTCAACCCTCGAAGCTGTGCTGCCTTCATCCATATTCTTTTGTATATTTTTGGTATCCGTTCTCTTTTGGTCGTGTCTTTGTCTTTGCCTCTGCCTTTTCAATGAGCAATGCGCCGCAGTCAATTTGATGAATTTTACACAAATTCCATCTTAACGTCAAATTGGCCAACGGGTTGGGCTTTCTTTTCTATTTTGTTTTGTTTTCACTTGTCTTGTTTCTTTTGTGCCAGCGAAAAGCGCAGCCGCCACCGCCAAGGCAGCAGTGACTCCCCATCCTAATGCCACCGTACCTTCTACCCGGCAGCCTGGCACTGGTTCATCTTGAAACCGCTTGAGCGTCAAGTGATTGATGCATTGCGCTTGTAAATTTGATGGTGCGTTGCCTTGTGGATGGAAGCAGGTCGTCGTTTCTTTAAAGGGGCTGTAGGGTAGGATTGGCTCCATGTTGGGGGGAAACGGAATGGGGGAGAGCACGAGAGCCAGTCATGGTGGAGGGCCAGTGTTTGGGTATGTATGCGGGCTGTGTTTCTGGTCCGGCCACGAGTCGAGCTACAACTACAACGGCTCCATTCGTTGCATTTGCCAACTCAAACAGTTGCTGCGGCGGCCTAGCGGGGCATGCAAAGTGCGCGAAATTGACTTTGCTTTTGCGGGCGCTGACAGTGGCATTGCCAGTGCTGCTGTTTGCTGCTTCTGCTGCTGGTTGCGTCCTGGTTAGGTGTTGGTTGGGTGCTGGTTGCTGGATTGTTGGTCGGGGCATGCTTGCTTGGCAGCTGCGCGAATGATGAATGGAAAATGCGAAAATTGTTAAAGCAAATGCACAGCAGCGGCACCGAGCGCCACAGGGCGAGAGCGAGAGATATGGAGAGCGAGGTAGGTAGAGCCAGAGAGAGAGAGAGAGAGAGAGGGGAGAGAGGGAAAGAGAGAGAGGTAGAGAGATGGTTGTTGGTGTGCGAAGCAGTTGTGCCAAAGAAATTGTGAAATCTTAGTTGAAATTATTATAAATTAATGGCTATCCTTGTGACCCAGTTATCCAAATGTTTCGGCATAAGCAGCCACTGGAGCTGGTGGTGGTGCAGCCACAGTTGCGGTTTGGCGGTGCAATGGGGGCAACCGTTCATTGTGCAACGAAAACACACACACACACACACACATCGCATCTTTTAAGCAGCCTGTCGGCTGTCTCGTTGCGTGTATGTGCTTGTGTCAGTGTGTGGGAGGACTGTCGCTCTGGTTTGACAGTTACATTTTTAATGCTGGCTATAATTAAGTTTGTGCAGCCAGCTTAGGGGCAAAAGTATCATTAGCTGCACGCGTCCCAAAAGTTTGAACTATTCAGTGAAACTGAACTATTCGAATATTTATGAATACACAATGCGAGTCTATTATCCATGGCCCATCAAGGTTGACCAGTTAGCTTTGAATTTTGGGCTACAAGTCCATCAAAACTTTAACCAAAGCCACTCATTGCATATTGGATCAGGTTGGAAGCACCAATACTTTGATAAGCTTGCATATATCCATAATTGATGGCTGGTGGCACAGATTCGTTGCGGGCCGGTTAGGCCTGTGAGCAGGGTATCTCCTGGTCGAACACTCTAAACTGGATCACTCTTAATTGCTTATAAATTTGTAGATGGAGCAAGTATACATATTACTTGTTCATTGAATTAAATTGGGGAAAATGTGAGCAATGCAAAACTAGCCAATGCTTCCCTTATCTGTATAAACTTAAACTATTTAAAAATGTACAGTCTCAGGCAGGATGTACGCTGAAGGGAGGCTGTTACTACCCCAATATTTAAGGCATATTTTCTAATTTATTAGGGATTATATTATGATCGCAACAGGTCAGTCAGCACTATACGAGTATGTATTAATCGTAAGGATAAATATAGGTCGGCATTGAGAGGAGCAAAACTGAAAATCAGCTGCGTAAATTTGTCATAACAATCAACGTTATCGAAGGCGCCGCGTTGTCACATGTCGCATGCTCGCATACGGTTTTATTTTGATATTTTTGTTTTTTTTATACCCTGAACCCATTAAAAAAACAGTTGAATGGGGTATAATGAAGTTGGGCAAAAGTATGTAACAGGCCGAAGAAAGCATCTTCAACCCCATAAAGTAAATGTATTCTCGACAAGCATCAACAACACAGTTGATCTAGCCATGTCTGCCTGTCCGTCTCTAAGAATGAGCGGATCTCACAGACTATCAGAGCTGGAGAATATAGGAATATAAGTTCTCGTATACCACATGCAAATCAAGTTTATTTTATTTTATCGATAACTCCCCTGCTTCGATTTCCGATAACGATAAAATCAATATATATATACATATATATATTATAAGGGAAATGCTTGATCAACGATCACTCGACAGATTCCTCAGTGCCCACTATTAGAATATGTATTTTATTCTATGTAATGCATTTAACAGCCGGGTTCAGGGTATATCCTGGTTGGGCTCCCTCGACTCAGCGATTTTTATTTTTATTTCTTGTGTTTTTTTTTTGGTATTTTTGTTTCGCGTGTGTCAAACTTTCATGCAATATGCAAATGCTGCTATTGCTGTTGCTGGTGATATTGCTGCCGGTGTTGGTGCGGTTGCTTTGTCATCTGTTAACAATAAATGCGTCCGCGAGCTGCTGGTGAAACCGGTGTCCAGAAGCCGGCAGTGTAGCAGTGTAGCTGGCAACGAGTTAAAAAGGAGAAGAGACATGCATACGCGCGTGCCACATGTCAAAAGCGAAGGGAAATTGTTAAACAAACAGCAAACAGACGCAGACGCAGCGTGAAAATAAATTGAACAGCCCAGCGAAGCGAAGCGTCACTGACCTACGCGCACACGTGAGCGACAGCAGCAACAGCAGCAACAGCAACACCAACACCAACAACAACAACTGCAGCAACAACAAAAACAGCAACAGAAATAGTCAAAGCAAAAAGCTGCCCCCGCAGCGTGAATTTTCAAATTTCCCAGTCGGCAACATTTATTAGTCGGCTGGCGATGTTGCTGCAACAAGCGGCATCACGAACGGTGACGCTGTTGTTCGTGCCGCCTGCCTCGTGCCTCGTGTGGATGCTGCGCTTGTTCACTCGTTCGGCTTGCTGGCATCTTCGTCGTCACGCCGGCCGAGAGCCCGCCGTCTGAATTCTTCAGTGGCAGCTGCCGCTTCAGTCTTTGCGCGTTTTTCAGCTGCTGCGGTACAGCCTCAGTCGGCACATCGTGTTGCAAGTGCGAGTCACTGCTAATCCAAGCATTTTGCGTAATATTTCGCAGCGTGTGTGCGGCATTTGAGTTTTACTAAGCGACTGCTTAATAATCAATGGCACACATCGTCTATGTTTAGTTTTCAATATTTCTATCATTTTTTGCAATTAATTATTTTTTTTTTTTTTTTGTCAACGGGCAATCGAATTTATTGTGGTGTTCCTTGCAACGCGTGTGGCAAAAGTTCGAAGCGCGCTTTTGAGCGCACATGGTGTTTGTGTGTGTCGCCAAGTGAGTGAACTTAAATCCTAAATAACAACCACAACAGCAACGACAACAACAACAAAACACTATACAAAAACACTCACATTGGTGTGCGACATTTGCAAGTGTGCCACAGAACATTTCGTGCCGGTAAGTTGCCATTATCTTTGGTAGGCTATCAAAATTATACAAATTATATTCAATAAATTAAGTTATCCAGCCGAGTTAATATGACGACGCCTCGTTATCTCATCTTCAAATAAATTCCAATTGACTGAATTACGCACTTCACATTAGACAATAGGCAGGTATTTTGTATGACATTGTGGCATGTTAATGGGCAGTTGCAACAGTGAGCGTTCAAGTGATCAATTAAAAACATTTTGCGTTTGAATTTGTGTTTGTGTTTGTGTTTGTAATAGGCAGGAGCACATTCAAAGGCACACTTAAAATAAAGCTTAAATTGATACGACATTAATTGTTAACATTTGTTTTCTTGAAATTTATATTCTTACATTAAGCGATGTTTATTTATTTCTTTAATTGCTGAAATTAAATAGAAGTAAAACAGAAATTAACCACACTTGGTGTGATAAAGTAAGAGAGAATGGGATTGAATAAAAAAGTTTCTGAATTTAATGCTTTTTTTTATGTGTATTTGAATTTTTAAATGCTAAATGAGCTAATTTGTTATATCTAATTTGTTTGAGCAGTAAGAACAGAAAGTCGAATTGACTAAAATGAATAATTTTGCGCCGAATTGAGCGGTTGTTTATTGATGCAACACACATACACTCAACGCTTGTGCAAGAGGCAGTGCATGGATTTCGCTTGCAACACTCAGTTGCGAGCTGGCCTTCAGTAGCATTGCCTCAAGTAGGTATACAGCTATGCACCAGCGGGCTAAATAAATAAGCACTCGAGCTAAAAAGTTGGCGGAAAAGATGACTCCAAATAAATACATATGTATGAACACACACACACATACAATAATGTGTGTGAAATGGAAATGTTAATAGTGCAGCTGAAGCAGGCAGCACATCAAAAGCCAGCGGAAATGGACAGTAAATTAATGTTTACAATTTTTCTGTTGCGCCCGCCTTAGCCGGGTAGATTTTTACTCTGCCACTTGGTATGCGCCTGCGGGGTATCACAATTGTGTTGTGTTGTGTGTGACGCCTTGAAAGGAACGTGCCCGACCTCTTCAGCTATATACATTCTTGATCTGCATCGGTAGCCACCTTTCAACTGCTTTCAACCTTAACATATGCATTTTGAAATGCTGCGCGGTCTTTAAGTTGGCCTACAAATTACTAAAATTTTACTACGTTTCTTTTCTTTTTCTCTTTTTTAAATAAAAAAATTAATTATGTTTAGAGTGCTACTCTTCAGTTTGCAAGGGTATGTAATAATCGTCGGTGCACTGAAAACTTTCTTTCCTGTTTGTTTTTCTTTCTCGTTCGGCGTGGGCACATCAATTTTGCGAAAATTGTGCAGCGGCTGGTGGAATAATGGCCGAGGCGCCTCAGCTACGGGTGGTCCAATGGGGAACGTGGCCAAATCAGGGCTTAGAAAGATGCACAAGAAGTGAATATATGAATAATGTGGCAGGCACACTGCTTTTGCTGCTGCTGCGTCTCAGATAAACTTATTTCATTTTATGCCATGTGAATATAATTTTTTTCATGATTTTGCATGCGACTTTTCCTCAGCAAACAAAATTGTCCACGTATAAAACCGACTGACGCATACCCTTTGAGACTAGCTTAAAATAAATTGAAAGAAGTGGAAGGAAAATAGCATTTTTGAGCAGAGTTGGGTTTAGAAAGACGGACGATCAGTGCGACACAATTTTCGGTATTGCAGTTAAATATGCATCTGCATACAAAGGGAAATAAGAATTGTACTTGAATGCAGCAACAACAGCAGCAGCAGCAGCAGCAGCCGAGAGACAAGCAGTATAATTACTGCATAAAGTATTTGTAACGAGGCACTGATGCAGATGCAGATGTAAATGCTGATGCTGCTGCTGCTGCCAACTGGCAATGAGCTGCGCCCCCTTTCTGTTCCCACATCCATCTCCAGCTGCCGTAACTGAGGGTCACTATATCCCTCTCGCTCTCTCCCCTGTGCCGTGTGCGAAGTCCAAGTGCTGCGCTAATTTCAGGCAATTATTTGTGCCACCCGCTGCACAGTGGAGTCTGCAGCGACAGAGCGGAAGCGGCAGAGATAAAGCGAGAAAATATAGATAATGCCATAAATATATATATTACTTTATTAAATTGTATAGTCAATTATGCAGTATAATTACGCATTTGTTGCATTTATTTGCTTAAGCTTCTGGATTGAAGTCAGCAAATAATGAGATATTTGTGAATGACTAATGATGAATTTGCTACCTGTAGCTCCAGTGATAATAATCTCTTATGTTCGCCAGGAATTATAATGACTAATAATAATTTGAGAACTTGGCTATATATTTTTTAAATATAAGGCTGTAAGCGATTTTGGATTTTCGCAAGCATTCGATTTTTTTTTGGTGAATAAGAGAAGTAGCTGAAAGAAATGAATTGCTTAGTCAAGTTAATATATGTTTAGACTGATTTTGTTTTAGCCGTGGCCCAAGAAAAATCTGGAATACTCTTACTGCCTAAGCCGAGTTTTGCATCTGCGAAGAATTGTTTTGAATTATTTTTGCGGATTGTCAATAATTTGGCGCTGAACTGTTTGGCTTGTTTCAGCTTTTCGGACGACAATTCTTACTTTGGCGAGATGGATCCAATTCACATCTATTTTTGAGGCAAAGACAGAAGAAAAAATACAATTTGGCTTTGCCGAAAAATAATTTCTGTTGCTAGTCTACACAGATAAGTTTCGTGAAATGGATGCCAGATATTTGTGAGAGCTATTGCAATCAAACCTTTTGGTCATTCAGAGTTGGAGGTGTTCGATTCAGTTGATGTTTTTTGGTGATTTGCTGACCGCGTTCAATGCAATGAGTCCGCTTCAGGTTGATGCTACAAGGACAAATTGGTCTCTAGCATTTTTGAATACTTCCGGTAATTGAGTGATAACTTTTCAAAGTTCTCACTTTGCCAGGCACAAATCTTTATGATCGTTATAAATATTACACGAAGCGATTTGAATTTTCAATTCAAAATGTATGCAGTTTCAACGAGTTTTCCTCTTTTTCTGCTGATCATTAAAAAATTAAAAAGCAAACTGGAAAACTACTCATTGCTCTGCCACCCCCTTTCGCTGTCTGTCTGTTTTTCTCATCAGCGGGGCGGTTATCTGTCGGCTGTTTCCACACCCGCTGCAGCGACACAACCCGTAGTACATTTATTCATATGAATTTCTGCGCTTACTCGTATGTGTGTGTGTGTGTGTGTGTGTGTGTTTGGGTGTGTGTGTGTGTGTAAAGTTTTCGTCTATAGCTTAGCATTCCTTCAGTCATTTGCAGTGTCCGTTGCCATTTAATGCACTTATTCAGTATACAAAAAGCAAAATAGAAGAAGGAGAAGCAATGTGTGTGTATGTGTGTGTGTGTGTGTGTGTGTGTGTGTAGAGTGAGTGCGAGAGAAAGAGAAAGAGAGAGACTGGCGAAACAAGAGTAAAAATGAATGAAATAAAAAATGTAAACATACACAAGTGCATAGCAAATTAAAGCAGACAGCAAAGTGGCTGCTCCTGCACGAGGGGCCAGGACAAGTGGCGTGAGCGATTGGGTGCGGGTGCGGGGTGAGGGTGGTAACAGAAGACTAGCAGCGGGCAAATGTGGCAGTTAGATGGAAACAATGGTCAGGGGAGGGGGAGCTGTGGTTTGGGGCAGACGGGGAGTTTGAGGTACGCTTGCCAGTCCTTGCAAACGCGAAGAGGCAATTCATTAGCTTTAATTTAGGTAAATGTCCTTAGTGCTTCTGGCGTTGCCTCTCGTGGCGAACGTTGCAAATGCAACTAAAATGTTGCGGTTACCGCTGTTTTCATTTGCTTACCACATTTGCCTATGCGGTGTGTGTGTGTGTGTGTGTGTGTGTGTGTTTGTGTTTGTGCTCGTTATGTTTCTCTGGCAGCACACTTAATATTTAAAGCCATCAGAAGTCGACCAAGTGGCACACTTGCTGCAACTCTACTGCTTGCCTAAATTACTTAATTAACAAATCGAATGGCATTTTGAGAGACTCAAGTTTCTAAACGAAATTGAAATAAATTCATAACTTTCCACGCTCACATTCCGCCTTCAATATTCTTTAAAACTTAAGGTTTACAATAAGTTAAGCTGGCATTAAAGATGATATCAAGCAGCAAGACCAGTTTCCTTTGTTAAGCAATGATTAAGTACCTTAAGCTATATACATGTGTGTGTGTGTGTGTGTGTGTGTGTGTGTGTATACAGACAATGCTTGAGCTTGATGCTGTGTGCTTTGGTCCATGTCAATATACGATTTCAATTGTTTCTGTGCTGCTCAAAAATACTTTTTTGACTTTGTGGGATCGCAGATGCCTCCATACTCGGCAACAAAAATTACAATGCCTGCTGCAAATATGCGAGCCTGTGCTCTCTCTCGACTTGCAACTTCTAATCATATTTGCCAATGCTCTAATAATAATGAAAAAGCAGCATTCGTACTTGGTCGGATCTTTGTTTGACCAGTTAACAAATTGCGACTTAAAACACCACCAATGATGACCCACATCTCAAATGCTTAAACAATGATGCCAGCCGTATTCAAAAGCCAATATACCTCTGCAGCTGTCACTGAATTTGATGAGCGTGAGCACTGACTGCTGCCCCGTAATAACTAATAGACAGCGCCCAATTACCCTGACAACATCATGAGGCACCAAAATCCGCTTAAATTCGAATTGCAGCTTTGCATTTCCAGTCGGATGCAGTTGCCACTAGCAGTGCGACAGCGCCGTGTCCCATATCCTACGCAGGTTGAGTGGCAGCCGCAGCAATGGCACTGGTAGCTGTAAGCTTGCCACCAAGCAAAAGCACAGCAAGGATGTCAACAACAACAGCAGCAGCAACAGCAGCAGCACCAGCAGCAGTTGAATCGTCTGCCTAATTAGATAATGTCAGCAGCAGCATACAGCGCGTCGTTTCCAAGACAGGGTCGGAGCTTGGACTCTGGATTGAGTCGGGTCGGTTATGGATGCACGTTGGCTGCAGCCTTTATACTCAGTGTGGAACGGTTGGCATACACAACAACAACAAGACCAGACCCATAAGTATATACACAGAGACGTGTGCATATTCTTGACCCCAATTAAATTTAAGTCATTTGAGCGTTTTCAAAGTAAAACTAATTGCTTTTGCTCGCCTGCTCCTCTGTCACTATACCAATCTTGAGTGCAGACCCGGTCCTGGCAAGCCAACTTCACCATTGTCTCGAGTAGCCCATTCATATTAACTGTGTGTTGTTGTTGCCGTGCTTGCTTTTCTTGCTAAATTTGTCATAGTAATTCTCAATTGTCATTCGCTTGTTTAAATCTTGCAAATGTTAAGTGCCCCAACTCGAGCCTTTTGTGTGCTGCGGCTTAACAAAAATAAAGTTGCTGAAGTTGCTGAAGTTGCTGAAGTTGCTCTTGCTTTAATTCAATTTGTCAGGCCGCAAATAAATAGACACTTAAATGCCTCAACGTCTGCATCCGCCCCGCACAAGTTTTGTTTTTTGAGCTACATATGTACATAGAGGTATGTCTGTCCATTTGCGACCCATCAGTCTGCATATTAATGCGTCTCCCGACGCACATTAATGCATTGGATAATGGACAGCGCACACACACACACACGCACACACACACGCACACACGCAAGCACACGCATAAGAGCACATTGCTGTACGTGCCTGGCCATGTCATGCAATCATTTTAACCCCAATGACCCCAACATTTTAGAGCTGCGGCAGACATTTTCAATGTCGCTTAGTCGCTCTCCATTTCTCCAATTGTATTCATTCATTACGCCACGCCCTGGCTCCCGGCTCCGTTGCGCTTCTACTGCAGCGGAAATCAAACATTTTATTCGTTAATCGGATTTCAGCTGAAGATCAGCGGCACATTTTGTCATGCCAATGAAGTTGTAAGTAATCAGTTCGCGCAGCTCCACAACTCAACGGCTCAACAGGTGCTGTCCACCCTCCATTCAGGTGTCTATTGCTGTTGCTGCCTCAAATGGACCGTTCATTGTTTCGCGTCAATGGACGGCGTCAGCCGGGAGCGCTAATTATATATTTCTGCGTATTGTTGTCAACTGTTCTTAGTTCTTAGTGACCCTGGTCCATTGGCCATACTACTTAACGGTAATTGGCATCCACAGACAATGTGGCTCCCTCCAAAGTCGGAAATATCAATTCGCTATTTAGCAACTAAAATAAACTTGAGTATTGCTCTCGAAGTGTATTGAAAAGCAAACCCATTAAAAGAGACAAACAGAGAATTAAAATAGAGAGAGTTGAAAACAAAAAGAGAGCAAGAGAGAGAGAGAGAAGGGGAGAGAGAGAGAGATAGGGAAGGGCATTTAAAATGAAAATGAAGTGAGTGATTTAAGGCTTTAGTCTAAATACCAGAAGGACTTTTTAATTATTTGGTTAAAGAAAAAGCAGAAAATAACTATAAAACATTCTCGAGTTACTTTGGCTTACAGCTTTCCCATAATAATAATAATAATAGTATCTGAATTTTATTAAATATAATTACAAGAAATTCATTAAATTTAAATGCTTTGTAATCTTTTTCTCGCCTCAGATTGATGTTATTTTTTGTTTACTGTGTAATTGGGGCATTCTCGAGTAGTGACGGCTGCTGCAGGCATTTAACTATAATTGTTGAAGTTCACTGCAAGTGATAACTACTTAAAATATAATGATTTTCCAAAGCAATGTGCCTGCTTGTCTTCTGCCAACACATTAGCCTAATAGTTAATTATAAATTCCTTTTGTGGAGCAAACGCTGAGAGGCATGCAGCAAATGTTACCTTCAAAATGTCGTTAATAAATTTATTGTGTATGGCAATTAGTAAGTTATGCGAAGTGTGTGTGTGTGTGTGTGTGTATGTCTATAATCTGTGGCTGTAGATGTGTGTGTTTCTGTGTGTGTGTGTGTGTGTGACGAAAACCCAACAGTTTACAATGCCCGAGACATATTCAAAGATCCCAACTCATGTGTTGCGCCTAAAACAGGGCAAAAATTTGTTGCCTGATTACTTTTAAATTATTTTGTGGCATCATTTCTGTGGCTCTGCGCCAGGCACAACATCAACAACAACAACAACAACAGCAAACAGCGTGCCTAAAGAGCCCGCCAGCTGAAACTGTAGCTGAATCTGAGGCTGGCGTGCATAATAATAAATAAAAGAGCTCTGCTGGTGGAGAGGGGTAGGCTAAAAAGGACCAGGATGACAAAGCTGCTGGAGGGGCATAGAAAAAGCTTTGCGGGCTTTTGTTCAAAATGGCAACATTCACACACACACACACACACACACACACAGTCACACACATATGCAGTGGAGTAAACAGGAAACAAGCAGGACACGTTGCGGTTGCCTGACTAAGGAGCCCAAGCATATGCCATATGGATATAGATGCCCTTTAAGGCGCCTCGCATTATGATATGCTTAAACAGCACAAAACTGTTTAATTATTTATGGATGATTCCCTTCGTCATGGGGGAACAGCGACGGGGGATAGTGAGGAGGACAGGCAGGACAACAAGGACCCATTTTGTAGGCAATCAACGAAGCATGTGTGCTTGATGGAAAGTCGTGTCATGTTGCGGGGCAATCTTGTGTGTAATCGAGCAACAGCAACAACAAATCACAGTGGATCAAGAGATCAGCGTTTCACTTTAATGGAATATTTTCGAAACATATTGTGATAATTATCACCGGCAGATCAAAGGCGTGGATCATAGAGTATTTGCTATTCCTGTGATCAAAAGTCTCTGGCCTTCAGCTGCTCAATGAAACTTAATCAAAATTAAAGTTTAGCACAAATTTTCTTTAACCTTTTGGGCCTTTGGGCAGCGGCTCGTCATAGTTAGCATAAAACGCATCTCATGCAACCTTTGCCAACAGATCTGGGGCCCCCAATCTTGGTCCTGTTGTTCGTAGACATGCTTACATGCTGTACCTAAAATATGTTTGGTAGTGTGTGTGTGTGTGTGTGTGTGTGTGTGTGTTGTGTTATGTGCAAATTAATCAACTGTTTTGTGGTGCTTGGGATAATATAATAAAACACAAAAACACAAAGCCAAGTGACAACCGGAAACCTTAAAAAACAACACAAAATAAAAACAATTTTTTCATTTGCACAAAAAAGGCAAAGGGACAGACACGCACTACAACACACACATACACTTACACTTACACTCACACTCACACAAAGACAGCCCAACTCATAAAAAGGAAACATTTCACATCAAATCATTATCAGCCCCTCTGCGCCACTCTTCATTCTTCACCCTTTGGGGGGTCCAGCAGTCAGTACAACTTGGCCTAGTCGTAATGCCGTCTTATGTGAAAATGTGTAATCTGCAGATTGCAGACTCAAATTTAAAATATTTAAAAACTCTGAATAGGTCTGTCTGACTTCGTCAATTTCCCTTTTTTAATTTCAATTAATTTTACCGACACACATAGTTTTTACTCTAAATAGTTAATTGCTTGCTGACTGTAAGTGTAATTTCCTTTTTTTCACTATGCTTTCTTTGTCTCATTATTATGTAGATTTCTAGTTCGACCATCAATTGTACTTAATAAGAGTGCTGAATTTATAGCCTTTGTATTTAAATAAGACTCTTATCGCTTGGGGCCCAGTCTTCATTGCCAATAAACAGTCTGGTTTAACATATTAAGCTGAATTTGAACTGCATGCATGAATACGAAATGCAACTGCATCAATTAAAGGCTTTTAAATGTGGATTTCGGACATCAATAACTGATTCTGGGGAAAGCAATAGCAAAATAATTATGTTGTTGTGATACATTGGTAATGAGGTTTCTAGTGTACTTTCAATGTAGTATTACGTGCAGTGCAGATCCAAGAATATCGATTGTCAAACAGTCCAGCTCCCACACATGTTTGAGACCACCCCCTTTGTCGGAGCAGCATCCAACTTACACAAATTATTCTCTACACATTGAAATATATAATATCTGTGTGTCTCCGAGAACTGCTCGTCTTCAGTTGCCTGCTGATGCCTGGCAAGTTTCTCCTTACTTCTAACATTTTATTTGTAGTATCCAAGCAACGTCAATTTAATTGAATAGTTCCTTCGTTGAATCTGTGATGGTTATTAAAGTTTAGACGAAATGTGTTTAGTATCGCTTCTTCGTCTTCTTCGTCTATATTTTTGTCGTGTTCAAATACTGTCAAATGTAGGAATTTGAAGAGTTTGCAGCTCATCGTATTGACTTTAACATCGTGCTGATATTTTTGGCACGTCACCAATAACAAGTTAAAATGTAATTAACTCGAAGCTTTATTTAGATTCCGAACGCTTCTTGCTTGCCTACCATCATTCCAAATTGCCAGTTCCCACTTTGCATGCGAAATTCCACATATTTGTTCACGCACTCACACTCACACTCACACACACACACTCACACACTCACACACACTCACACTTAGACCCACACGCCAATTACGTTGGGCAACGACCCTGGGGGCTTGACGTAAATATGGCTAGCTGTAAATAATTAGAAGATAACGGCTTAAAAGTAAACAATGCAACAATGCAAACCAGAAACTAAATAAATAAATAACATGTCTATTATTGGTTATCAAAATGCAGCAAATGGCTGAAACAATTAGATGTGGTTGTGCCACCAATGCCACCGCCGAGTGGGCGGAGGGGCGGCTGTGACATGGTAATTTTGTCACTGCTGCTAATCAACGCAAACAACTTAAACCAACCGAAAAAGTGTACAATATGTTTGCTCATGTGTGTGTGCACACTACGTGTGTGTGTGTGTATTTGTTGGTGGTTTGCTGCAGCGATTTGTGGTAAAATTATGTTTGCAACATTGCAATTATTATATGTATGCGAAAGTGCAACAAGCAAAACAATCGCTTAACGATAAATAGGCAGCGCAGAAGCCTCCCTTTATAAATATATATATATATATAAATATAAATATAAATATAATATATATATATATATGTGAGAGTCCTTCTGCGTATAAATTATTCATCGCAAATGCAGCCAATGAACGAAACACACGATAATGCCATATAATTGACAGGCGATTTATGCGACATTTGCAAATACAACAACAATAACCACAACGGCAACAACAGCCACAACAAATTTGTTGCATATTTATTCAATCTCATTGTTTATGTGACCATTACTCTGCAATTTTTGTTACCTGTCGTTTTGCATCAACTAATTATTTATATATCAGACATTTTTTCAGAGACATTCTAACAGCAAAGTCGAAGAACGTAATGCAAATAAATTCCATTGCAGTTTACTGCAACAAATTGTACAGCAAAAATGTTGTCAATAGTCTTAAATATGTAGTTATGATAACTAATATGTAAGTAGATTAATTTTATACTTGCGAAATTTCGTGCAAACTTGTAATCCCCTCATGACACCCGCCCCCAGAACAAACAGTTTTATTTTATCCCATCGACAATTTTGTAAGAGAACAACATGACGATTTGACATTCTGTCCATGGCTAACAAACAAATACAATAAGAATGCAAATATACATTCCATTTTACAGTTCGCCCACATATTATTTTGAATTATTTGCAAAACCGCAAATATATTTGGTATTCAATACTCTACACAGCTATTAGTTAATTGAAACACTTCTACAAAGTGTTCTGCGACTACATTCCCAATTAAGTGGCATGATCACAATGAGACTCGTATTTAGTGAGGCGAGCCAATATATTCTCCACCTAACTTTAAAATTGAAGTTTTGAGCTGCTTAAGAGCTGATGAACTTGGCTATGTCTCGACGAGAAATACGACTAATTTGTTTGCAGAGTAAATAAAAACTTTGAAAATGGGAGCTTTGCTTAAGAGCTTTGATTATTTAAATGACGAATACTATTCAGCGCTGTGCATTCACAATAACATCCACACTCACATCTATTGAATTAACACATTTAAGCAGCAACGGGCTTAAAAGAATTAAATTTAAAATGCATGCTTAGTTACAGAGCCTTGGCTGGCACAGCAGTTACAAAAGGATATTTTGTAAAGCACAAATTCAGATGAGTTTCTCTTGACTGCTGTGGGTTCATTGAACCAACTCGACTTACTACACATTCAATGCTTGAATGGGCCCAAAAGGAAACGGATTCAGTGAGAGGCTGCATTATTTATTTGCTAGCAAGCACTTTCTTAGATTATTTTCGAACCAAATTTACTGTAGAAATTAACCAAATGCAGATGAGTTTGTGCTTGGTTGCAAGTTGTTTGCACTACAATGCCAATGCATCAGAATGATTAAATAAATGAAAAAGCTATGCTGCAGCTAAAGTCAACTGCCACACATGCCACGCCCCATCACGACTACGACAACAACTACAACGAACAGAGGAGTCGCTTATCGATGCCCATGTATCGATGCAAACATTTCCGGTACGAAACGATAAAATGTCACGTTGATGCTGAAATGTTGCTGACGATGACGCTGATGCCGATGCCGATGCCGATGCCAATGCCGATGCTGATGCTAACGCTGACGCCCGTCGCTTGACTTCTGACGTCTGACGTCAATGTGGGGCACGCGAGAGGCAGCAACAGAAAGGCGTTGCGATGTTTTCTAAGCGCCGTGTCGTGTCTTTGCCCTAGGTTAGCAAATATGTGTGTTAACTGCCAGACAGATGCCATTCTCTTCCACAGCAATGCAGTTGTGTTCGCAGTTGAAGCTTCGACTGTTCGGCTGTTCGGCTGTTCGAGCTGCCAAGTTTGAGTTGCAGCTTTCATGCATTCACTACGTAGAAAATACCTTGCATAATTATGCTCTGAAACCAAAAATGAACAGCGATAAGCGCGCACTAAACAGGAAGACAGTCTGTCTGCCAGCCTGCCAGTCTGCCAGTCAGTCAGACAGTCAAATAGTTTAGCAGCCCGGAAGCTCGTTCCGTTGTGGTATAATGGCTTCAAGTATGTGGCCATAACAAGTGCTTTCAACAACCATTTTCCAATAAGTTTGTCGCCATACTGCTCAGCCTTTCGCCACCTCGCTCTCCCTCCCTCTCTCTCTCTCTGCCTGCCTGCCTGCCTGCCTCTCTTTCTCGTTTGTCTCTTCTTTTTGCCAGATTTCAGCCTGTAGGCCCTCATAAGTATGCTAAGTTTTTTGCGCCTCAACGGCGCCTCGGCAAATGACAGAGTGTAAATCTAAGTGGCTCAAATGTGTCGACTATTAGCCTCGTTGGCCTGCTCCCCTCGCCACAGCGCTTCAAGCCCAGCCTTTTCGCTATCCTTATGCCCGTCCATATCAATACGGAAGCGATTTTAGAAGCGCTGCACGCTCTCTCGCTGCTCTCGACTTCGTTGGCATTTTCTTGTTTCTCTGTCCTTTTTCCTCACTGTCTGCATCCCTTCTTTTGATTGATTTATTTGTTTGCGCCGCTGCCTTTGCACTTAATGCTACCGCTGCCGCTGTCGCTACCGTTGCAGATGCAGCTGTCGCTGTCGCTGCCACTTTTCAATGCATTTTCATTTATTATGCAAATTGAAGTTTCCAAGCCTCGAACGGAATATATAAAGAAAAAATATTTGCACAAGTAGCTTGCGTTATTCTATCCCAAAGCTCCGCTGCCTCTGCCTCTGCCTCTGCCTCTCCACTTGAGCAAGCTAATTTGACATTGAAATTATGTGAAGAGTATATTTTACGCAACTTGAAAAACAACAAGCAAGGCAAAAGGGAAACAACATTTGCAACGTGGCGCACCTTGCGTGCCTGTCAATGAGTAGTCCGCCAAATAAGATGAATGGACTGGTTAGTTGGCCAGTTGGCCAGTTGGCCAGTTGCCGTTGCAGCGAGATGGCAGCCTAAAACTGTGATGAAAAACGATTTGATGGCAGTATGAGTTGATCAACTGGGCTCAACTCAACGCAATGCTTATTGTGGTTAGCGTATTGAGAAATGATTTGATCTGCTGTCTGCCATCAGTTAGCTACACTCAAATCATAATGAAATAAGCCACCAAAGGTAGAGCTGGAGCTGGTTAACAGTGCCACTTGGAGAGCGAGCGTATATGGAATATCGAATTATCAAATTGCGATTTCATGTTGCATTTATTGGACATCCATTTATGCTTGCTTGGCTATTTGTTTATTCATTATTTTCGATTTAAAGTCGATTCATTTTACGCTCGTTTCTGTTCGTTGCGAATCATTGGCAGATGTGCCTCCTAATATCGACATTATGTCACACCACTTTGATTTATGGCTCAGCAATCTCTCACACAAAAATAGAAACACACACACACACACACACACACATAGCCACATACACACACGCTGACGCAAACATCCACCCACTCGGCAGGTGACTCACCCACTTTAATGGGCATTATTATGAAAAGTTAAATGTTCACTGATTGCCAGCATTAAACGCAGGACGTTGCCTGGTCACGTGACTGGTCATGCTTATGATCGGCTATCAGCTTAGTGGGTCGACTCAATGAGTATTTGGCCTTTTCGGAGGATGGTAGCATCGCCTTGCCCACATAAATAGCATGCCTCATATTTGCACAAGAAATGAAATCATTTCTTTTTTTGTGGTGCAGTGCGCTCACTTCTGTCCATAATTTTCGCTTGCACTGTGCCGCCGTCCTCACCCTTGCAGCAGCCATCGCAGCTCTTCGTGCCACACATCGTTCTCGTCTGGCTTTGGCGCCAAAAATAGCCCAACGTGTACAGTCGCTGACATAAATAGGCTGACGCAAAAGTTTTCCAAGACACGGACAGACCCTACCAGCAGTTGGAGTCATCATTAGATGCGCGCACATTTTCCATTTTCCATTTTCCATTTGATATTTGGCATTCGCTTTGCACTATTCAGCATCGACTTGCCACCGTCTAACATTTACCAGCTACCATCTAACCATCTAACCATCTACCACTTACTATCTACCATTTCAATTTGCCATTTTCAGCAAACAGTAAATGGCGCGTGGGTGTCACGGTGGCTGGCAAAGGGTGAGTGGAGGAGCTTGAGGTGTGCGGGGTGTGGGGCAGTGGTGGAGATCGTTGCGCTGTCTGCAATTCAAATTGAGAAAACGCTTCAATGCTCCAATGACACTGGCGGAATGAGTTGTTGATTCATTTGGTTGTCTGAGGCAATTGAATAAAGAGCGTTTAAAATTTGGAGAAAAAAAAAAATTGTATGCTTGATTATTCAATTTGTCAGTGTGAATAATCTTAACTAGCAGCTTCAGCAAAATTGAGATCATTTTTATTTCGTTTGAATTTAGAATTAACTGAAAGATGACAATTGAATCTAATATGCTATTTCACTCAGCTGTGAATATACATGGAATCAATTACTACTTGATTCCATGTCTATTTTCAGCTGATGCCATTGAGCAACGCCCTATGTAAATGTTTAGATCCAACGTGCATTGCTTCGTTAGTGCAACATATGTCTTGGCAAGTTTTAAGGTTTTGCAATCAACTCATGCAAATAACTATTGATGCTGGGCATACACATACGCGGGTATATACACATACATACATATATAAATACATACATACATACGAGTATATGCATATATATTTGTTTATGTATGTTTCGGAGTCAGAAGTTTGCTAGCTGCAAAATTGAATAAAACAATTCATTCGCTTGAGATAATCGAATAGCGCACATCTGTGGGCTTATTGCCCGCTGGCATTGTTTACAGCCATCTGAATTGTAAACGAGCCAACTGAACTTCTATTACAAAGTTTGTTGGGGCCAAACATGAACGAAAAGATTGCGATTTGCGAAGCCAACAGCGACATGTTGAGCAAAGATTGAATAATCGAGGCTACTTTGTGCAAACACTTGAAATGTTAAGGATTTTGTCGAAAACGAACTTCAATTACTTTCCATGAGAAATATGTGTTAACCTTAGCTATATTTCTGCTAAAGTAATGATAGCATTATTGCAACTGCATGTCAACTTTTCGCTCACTTTATAAGGCTTTCCATTATATACGATTCTAGCAGAATGTCTTTTTTGTGGTATTTTGTTTGTATATTTTTCGCAGACACTAAATGCAAATCTCGAAATTACATGTGTATTTATTTGAGAACATAAGTGTAGCGAAAAAAGTACAAAAGCACATCCCGAAAAGCAAAAAAAAAATATGAAAAAAAGAAAGCGAAACAGAAGCTAGAAGCTAGAAGCCAAAACTCGTGCCAGGCAGACGACATCGCTGACGTTTTGGAATGTAATTTTAGCCTGGGGGAACTGGCAAAAGTGGCAAAGTTTTATAAAAGAGACAAAAACAAGCTGGCCATTTACGTTCAGCTGATCGACTTTCAAATACCTTTTTATTGCCATTAAGCGAAAAACAATAATTTACTGATATTTTGTTGATATTTTCTTAGAGGTATAAACTTTTAACGATTTGCTTTAAACATTGCCATATCTATTTTAATGATCAACTTGAAATAGATTACTTTATTTAACTACCTTCCAGCGACTAGGTGTATATTTTTGGCTCAGTAATAGTTAAGTGAAGCAGTTAAGCAGTCCAGATAGAAAATCGAAGTTCTTGTGTGCAATTCCAATATTTTGCCAGGGACAGTTCACAGTTCTTACTCATGAAGTTAACTATTACGAGTATGCTGAATCTGAAGTTGTATTTTTGTTTAATAGTAAATAATAATAGTAAACATGTAAATTAGCTCATATTCCATGTGCTCTTCGCATTTAGGGTATATAGTGAGAAAAATGCAACAGTTTAAAGAGACAAAAACAAATTGTGCACAAATGTCAAAACAGCGCCCACAAAATGTATGTATGTGTGTGTGTGTGTGCGTGTGTGCGCGTGTGTGTGCAGCATTCATTCCATATGCATGACGAGTGCGCAGAGCATATCACTGGAATTCTAATTTGCAAGAGAAATTGAACGGAAATGGCAATTTTCAAAGTGAAATGGCAACGACTGCGAGAAAAGTTGCGACAGCTGCAAATGTTGTGGGCCAAAAAGTGACTTATCGAGACGCGGGATGTGTCCTTAAATATATATGCGCAGCTAATGCTCAAAAGCCATTCACTAATGATGGCCAGTCAACGTGAGGCAGTGAGGCAGCGAGCAGCAGCACAACAACTGCTTCTATAGTCCATGAATGATGACATTCCGTGTGGGCATTCAATAAACAACCAGCAGCTGAATGCTCCGCACGCCTTGTCACGGCGAGTGTGCCACTAACTAAGTAACTTCAAGTGGCCATCAGGCATTTTTACAACTCATTTAACAAGGCATCGTCCTGAACCGTATTTCCAAAAACATAAAAAAAGTAAAACAAAAAAAAAAGAAATAAATAAAATAAAAAACAACATTAACCACAAGCACAACGATGATGACGACAATGAGCCAAATGCTGGCAGTAGCAGCAGCAACAGCAGCAGCAGCAGCAGCAACAGCAGCAGCAGCAGCAGCAGCAGCAGCAGCAGCAGCAGCAGCTTGTGGCTTGCCTTAAACTCACACCCCACACCCACTCTTGGGCACATCAACACACACACACACACGCACACACAGACACTTTGCATATTCGACTTCATTAAGCGCGCTTACTACAGAAAACGCGTTTGTTTTTGTTGCTGTTGTTTTTTTTATATTTTTTTATTTTCTTTTTCTGCCTGGCTCATCTCTTTTGCCACTCTATCGTGCTGGTCAGCGAAGCAGCTTTCTTGCAATTTATCACGCAAGGGTCGGCAGCTAGTGGCTGCCTCACCGCCACACCCCCGCAACACTCAAGTCGACGCCATGCCTAGCTGCCAAAGTCACCAACCAGGCTGAGGGTCACCATCGGCGTCGCTGCTGTTGCTGCTGCGTTTAATCTGCGTCTTGTTGGCAACAGATTGAAATTTATTACGCATAAATCTAGGCATTCATTTGCACCTGACCGGGCTGCCAGACGGGGCAGCCTTAAACGCTACGCTATGCAAACTATTTGTGGAAGCAACAGCTTAGCGACCCTATAGCTGGGATGCTTGGGTGGTATGGTAGCTAGGTGGCAACTGGTAGCTGCTGGCGCGTGCAGCTACGCACAGGTGACAATCGCGGGTAACCGCCAACGAGCGTGGCAGTGGCACTGCCGCCCGATGCCAGGTGGCAAGTGGAACGTGCCGCAATGCGCGTGATTGAGTGGTTGAGTGGCGGGAAGGGGGTGCTGGGGTTAGCGTATCTAGTGAGTTGCTGTGTTGTCTCATTGGCACAAATAGATTTTCATCTAATTTTGCTGTAGCTCACTTTTGCAGCCTTTGAAATTCGAGGCGGCAGACGTGCAACAAATGCCTAAGCCGAGCACCGATGACACATCAGCAAAATGCGAATAAAATTCGAATTTTTAACATGCAGTTTGAAAAGCATCCTTTGATAAATAATCGCTGACTGTTAAGCGAGCGGACATCGCCTTTTAGTGACCGACTGCCAGTGCCAAAACTCGTATTCGCATTCGTAGTCAGATTCACTCATGAGTGTGGCGCAGACAACGTCAGTCAACCAAAAGAGCAACACAGGATCCAAATATTAGCAGCACAAATCAGGCAAACACTTCAACTCACATGTGAATATATAAAATACAAATATCTTCAATTGAGTGCTTACTAAAATTCAACGAGCATTGTCTACTTGGGTCTCTTCGTCGAGGTTTTTTCAGCTTGTTTAAATACATTTTGTGTTTGTATTTGTGCTATTTTGACTGTTGGCGCCTTTGCTCATTATATTCATCAATTTGCATGGCCAAAAGAGCAGCTCCATAAGAACTTGTTCGGTATTTGATACTTGTGCAGAGGGTATTCAAATTTGTTCGTACATGTCTTATCGCATCGAAGGAGGCGTCCTTACATCTATATACATATATCTGTTGCTCGCCAAGATCTTACAACTATATATATATATATATTTTTTTTTTTATGGGATATATTTTATAAGATTCTAGGGTACGTAGTCGGCGGCATGCCCAAGATCATTGTTATTTTTTTTAAAAATATTTTCTTCTCTTCTTTGGAGTTTGCTGTTCCTGGCTTGCGTGTCGTCTATTTGCGAGGACTGTTTGCAGTGCCTTTATAGTTTTTACGTCTGTTCTTTGCTATTTTCATACTGTTTGACTTTTACATGCTTTTTGGCTCAGTTTTATTTCTGTTGCCATTGCTTATGGTGTTGGACTTCGTTTGCATATTCCTAAAAGTTCATGAGACTGAAGAGACTGAACTTACAAATGACACTAATACGATTCTGTAACATGCCTGGCCAAAGAGCTGTCAGTCAAAGTAACACTCACGCACACACACACACACACACACACAGTTACGGGCCAAGTGTATGTGTGTGTTTGCTGTTGAGCTTTAATGGGCATCGCAATGTTTGGAAAAAATGCTGTATTTTTTTAGGACGGCTCTCAGAGTAAGCAGCCAACAAAATAAAAAAAAAAATGAAGTCTGTAATTCCAGGAGAATTGAGAAGCGATTTTCCGCTTAAATGAGAAGCTCGTATTATTCGCAATTAAACGCACTAATTTTAGTTTATTTTTCTTTTGTAATTTCAAGTGTTTTCAATTTGAAAAATTTCACTTCAATAACTTGATTCTTAATTTAAAATTTTGAACTATGAGCAAGTACTTTGTGCATTAATATTAAACAATAGTTGCAAGGTGTGCAGGAGTCGGTAAGGGTATTTCAGATTGGCATAGCTGAAATTCAGTTTTCCCTTGTTTCTTTCTTGTGTGCCCTAATGGTGTGCTCAAGTATGCTGTGACTACTGCTGCGTGATGTGCGTGCGTGTGTGCGTGTGCGTGTGTGTGTGTGTGTGTGTGTGTGTTTGTGGATGCTGCTTCGTTGTTGTGTGACCTTCGTTACGTGTTTGGCAAGTTCATATTTAGCGCGCAAAGTTAACTCGCAGCAGAGGCTGCCAAATAAACACTGTGTTTGCTGAAGTAGTTGCAAGTGACGCTGAGTGCCTGTAAACTGCCCCCGATCCTCCGCGCCACCTTTGCAGCAAACACTACCCCTGCCACTGTGCGAGCGTGTGTGTGTGTGTATGTGAAGTGTGTATGCGTGTCTGTGGCACACGCGCCCCATTATATGCTTTATATTCTTTATTATATGGCAACACAAAAAACGCAAGCTTTAGCATGTGTAAGCAACTGTATGTGCGTGTCTCTCTCTCTCTCTCTCTCTCTCTCTCTGTGTGCTTGCCCGTGCGTGTGAGTGAATGTTTGCGGCAGTGTTTGACAAAACTTATTGTTAGCGAGCAAGCATCAGCGCAATCACACACACACACGCACACACCGAGGCACACACAGAGGCGACTCCGCCTTCATTGTTTCATACTTAATTGGCCACATTGCGAATTTCTTCATTTTTCATGCATGCTAATGTTGAATATTTTGACAGCTATTGCCATATACATAATATATTTACTCTGGCACATCTGAGAATTGCCCCTAAGTATCATGTGCGCATTGTTGGAGCTCAATCTGCTTGTCTTTGCTCACTGGCATGCATTATAAATGATTTTAATTTTGCACTATATTAAGTATATTGCAACAAAAATCAAGTGTTTTCATCGATAACTCCCATCTTGCGGCTTGGCTGAGAATAGCTCGTTGTCTTGGTTGCATATCGGAGCGGCTTGATATATACTCGTATTTGTGAAGTAATCAGAACTCGAAACAAAATTGGTCTTCTACTGAGCAATGACTGAAGAGCTGCTGTATCTGTGCTTCTTCCACTTCATCACTGCAACTTCTGGCGAAATCGCATTGAAGGACGCACAATCGGGTTGCAACTGATGTCTTGTAATGTAAAGGCAGTTCGCAGCGATCTTCAAGACCAGATCAGAGGTGTGGTTTGGGTTGACAGAGACATGTAAATATGTTATTGATAATTCTATATAAATGAACTGTGTAAGCATAATCAGTTCCGCTTGGAAGATGAGGCTAAGCATTAAAGATCTTTAAGATGTTTTTTCAGATGTGAAAAGTCTAAGGGCTTCACACATTCTCCGTGCTGCGTGCTGCATGAGTTTCAACTATTGATGTCCTCAGACACTAAGTATCAGTTCTTATTTGACACATCTTTTTTTGCTTACTTTTTCATTCCAATTTAAAAGAAAAAAAACAAAAATCAATCAGTGTCAAATCAGAGGAGTGCAGTGAAGTGCATTGTTCGTCGTGGTCGATTAAGAGATTTGTGTTTGGCTTGATTTGACAAGTTTGATTGGTATGTCTGCTCAAGTGCCGATTGTCATGGCATTGGCAACAAAACAACCAACTCGGCTGTCAAATATCAGATGTCATCTGTGTTGTTTCGCAACAAAGCTCGGCACTCGATGCTCTTCACTCGTCACTTTCATTATGAATGACCTTCACCTGTCAGATGCCACCTGCCACCTGCCACCTGCCCCTTGTCAGCCAGCGCCTTTTGAGCCGTTTCTAATCGAATTCAATAAAGTTGCATTGCAATTGCGCATAAACTTAACTCGAAATGGATGCATTCAAGGTATGGCATAAATACATGCGCAACACAAACAAACTCATGCATATGCAACGCGGCATTTGACTCTCTATCCCTATTTCCAATGCCACACGCAATTGCATGTACGCATAAATTTGTTCATCTGGATATATATATTTGTGTATATATATATATATATATATGTGTGTATATATATATACATTATTGAACTGGCGTAAAATTGGCAAACGCGGTTAATTCGACTTTTACTAAAAGCAGCGAGCTGCGAAGCGATTAAGAGTTGGTGACGGTGTGTGTATGTGTGTGGTGTGGTATGTATGTGTGTGTGTGGTGTGGTGTGTGTGTCTCTGTGCGTATGCGGAGTTAGATTTCTATGAAGCTCATAAATATACAGCGACACAGCAGCATTGCACTGTGCTGCGTGCTTGTGCTCGAGTTTGATCAAACAGGATGGCGGCACACACCCACACACACACACACGCACACTCGCACATGCATATGCATGAGCACACATGCAAGCCAGTGTTTGCTGTTATATGGAAGTGAAAGTGAAGCGCCCATCAACGTATGTACATAACCTGGGTGGGTTCTGGGTGCTGGCTGCTCTGGGTGTGTTTCGTGGCAATGCAGTTGTCGTTGGCAAACAAACGAGCATTGCGGCCCACGAAGCATCTTTTGATTTGCATAATCTCGGCTTAATGCTGAGGCTGATGCTGTTGTTGTTGCTGTTGCTGTTGCTGTTGCTGTAATGTTGTTTTTGGCTAATGCAAGCCAACGGAATGGAAAAACACTAAAAGCAAAACGCACACACAGAAAAGAGTCAAGCAAGTTGAGGCAACGCAATTGAATTTGGCTTCCTTGCGGCCTGTGAGCTGCTTGTGCCGAACTGCGAACAAAGCGCATGTGGCTGCCAAAATGCTAAGCCAGGACTTACAAGCAGCGACAGCAAGCTGAGGATTGACAGAAAAACAGAGGCAGAGAGAGAGAGAGAGCGAGAGAGCGAGAGAGGGAAAGAGAGAGGCAGAGAGATAGACAGAGCATCAACATTTGCACGCATCAGTCTCAACAATATGTCGCAACAAATTTTTTTGTTTTTGGCAACAACTGGAAGTGTATAAAAAGTGCAAGAGATAAGAGCCAAGAAGCAGCAACAGAAACAGAAACAGAAAAAATGCGAAACTCTGTCAATTTTTCACTGAATTTTGAAATGTCTCAAAGTTAAGTAAGATAAGTAAGCGGTATGAGTTCAGTTTAAGTCGCTAATAATTCTATAGTTGCATATTCAATTTCAGCTGCAATTGCACTCAAAGTCGAAGTCTTTAAATGGGCCAAGCTCTCGTTTAACTGGCTTTTCTCTCGTTGCTCTATTACTTTTGTTTATTTCGTCACACCCCGTGCCCTGTGTAAGCGCAGGCGGGCATATCAGTTCAGCTGTTGCTACGAATACAAATATACAAAAATCTTAACTCATATGCGAAATTGGAATTTAACTGGGGACAGATGCAAAAGTATATGGCGTATAGGTGTACGGCGGAATCAATGTAATTACCAACATTAAAATCTTATCTGCATCTCCGTCTGCACTCGTTCTGTACGCAGTATTTGACGGTGCATGCCTAATGGCTGCTGTGGCTTTATTTCAGTATACACTGCAATTGTATTTACTTATCTGCAATTTGCCACCCAAATGGGTTAGCTGCTGCTGCATGTTGTCCTCTTTTGTTTTCGGTGTGCTTTCGCAAAGCATATTGCTGCTCATTATCTCACAGGGATTAACATGTTATCCCTGGCACGCACGGGCGCTTACTCTGCGGCTGCTTCTGCTCATTATTATTGCTGTTGTTGCTGCTGCTGCTGCTGCTGTTGTTGCTGCCGCTGTTGTCTGTTGTCTGTTGCCTTTGCTCAGCACTCGACTTTTTTGTTACGTACTTTTGGCAACCCAACGTTGTTGAAGATGTAAGTCCGCGGGGACTGCTGTGCAGGTGGTGTGCTTGTAAGATGGTACGGGGGTTTTGGGCCAGATTCGTAAGAAGAATTATTAGCGTTATTATTATTATTAATGCAGCGTGGAGCGCTAGATGCGAGCTCGGCTGCGTTTCACGACATGCAAATTGCGGAATGCGCGTCGCCCTGCTTGTGGTAATGGTGTTACAAGGGGTTGGCTTTAACGTCATAATGTCATACGCTCATGCCTTTATATCTTACGGGTCGTGTCGCTCATACGCAGCGTTGCACCCGCAAAGTGCCAAACAGCCGGTAACAAAAACAAAAACAAGAACAAAAAAAACAAAAAAACATGTCTAGCGCAAAATGGAGCATATTAAACCGAACTTCGCACACAGGTTAAACCTGCTGCATGGCGTTAGATCTAACGAATGCCACCTTGTCCCACCCACAAAGTCTTTTTTTCCACAGACTGCTGCATGGTCTTCTTTCTGCTTTTTTTCTCTCTCTGTATTCCACCTACAGCTCTTTGTTTTTTCTTTTTGTTTTCATTAATTTTTTTTTTTTGTTTTTTACTGTGTCTGTGTCTGTTCGGGCCATTTGTATACCCTTGTAGAGAGTATTCTGATTTTGTTGTGAAGCGTATTTTGTTATTAATAAATGATAATTTTTGCCATCGAAACAATTGGTCGCCTTTCAAATTGATTATGTAGTCTGTGTAGATGTGAGAAGTGGACTCTCTTCCCGGTGTATGTAAGGGTATGTAATTTGCTGTATAGTTTGGTTTTTGGTTCTTTAGTAATTTTGTTGCTACGAGTTAAGCGCCCCTTGGCTTTTGGCTCAATGTATTTACCATTGCGCCGCGCCCCGCTCACCGGCGGACTCTTTGTTTTTGACTTGGTTGCTGTGAAATAAAGAACGTGGCTGATACAATTGCAGTGCAAGAACAAAATAACAAAACACAGAAACAACAACGATATTAATAACAACAGAAAAAAAACGGATAGTGCTAAGCCGGATGGTTAGTGGTGGGCGGGAAGGAGCGACTGCGGCAGGGAGGGAGGGAGGGACTGTCAAGACTGGCTGACTGAAAAACACAAAGCCTTCTGGATTGATTGAATTTCGAATTTTTAAGCATTTCGTCGTAGTCTGAAATTTCGTTAACCAAATTGTACTAGCCGAGTGCACATACCCAACAAATGCACAAACACAAAAACAAAAAATGTTAAATCAAAATAAAACTTAAAAGAAAAGATATTACAAAAAAAAAAAAGACAAAAAGGAACAAGATTCTCATGTTAACTGAAAAACAAATTATTTCCCTTTGTGTTGCAGATGGTCTGAGGTAAGGGACTGAATGAAAGGATGCCCATAAGCGGCAATAACAGCTTCAGGTATTTATGCATTTATGGCTGTTCAGATGAGTGTCAGAGGGAAGTAAGTCAAGACTGAAAACTTAATTTAATTGAGCCAAAAGGAGCTCAAGCGCTGCTTTTGACCGTGCTGGGCTATCAGCTTTCAAGAACATTGTTAGAAAAGTTACGTGAAAGCCAACAAAATGCAAGAAATGAAAAAGTGCTCAGACACACACAACACGATACGAATAAAAAGGCAAATGTGGCAAGGGTGTTAAGAGGACTTGTGCATATTGAATTACGCGACAAGTGCAAGCAAGTTTCAGGCATTTAAAACAGTTTATGCTTCAGTGGTTTGGGTGGATTGGGTGGATTGGGTTGGCGGCAGACACTGGTTGACTCGCAGCTGTTGCATGCGTACGCGTCAGCTTGTCTGTCGAGCGCTATTAGTGTGAGTGCGTACTGAATGCGACTAAGTAAGTGTATGAAAGTCATTATTTTGTTATAACAATGGTAACGTTTCAAACAGTGGCCCACTACCGCAAACCATGCCCACAAGAACATCAACACCCGCGCACCGTCAAGACCAGCAGCTCGCTTTTGACTGCAGCAAACACTTTGCACAATCAATAAACACACACACACACACACACACACACACAAGCATGGGGCAATACTGTGAAAATGAGTGAAAGAAAATGAGTTAATGGAAATTCTTAGCAACTATTGTGATTTGACAGCTGCGTGTAGACTTGAGCACAAAAGACCGCCGCCACAGCCTTCGAAAGCTGTTAAAGTGTTGAGCAACTGCACAAAGATGGCAAACCCAAAACTCACAGTTTAAAGAAAATTGCAAAGGAAACTCTCTAAAAGCAACGAGCCAACCAAAGTGGGGGCGAGTATCTGGGTTGAGGAGTTGCTGTTGCTGTTGCTGCCTTTAGTTTTCAAGCTGCCATCTCCCAGCTTACGAGGCTGTGTATTTGCTTTTGTCTGCTTTTTTAAAAGAGCAGCTAAGCAAAAAGAGGATGAAAAAAAACGGAGGCAAAAAAAAATGAAAATACAAGTTCAATTTTACTTGAAAAACAAGAAAGCACAGCTATTCTAGGCAGTGAAGGCCGAAGGTTATATACCCTTGCAAATTTCCTTATAAATTAAAAGAAAATATACAGATTGTTGAGCCTAGTTCCTATGGAAATAACAGAGGGATACGGCTATATAGGCTAACTGCTGTAACCATAACTAACTGCGAAGAGTACTTCTATAATCTATGTAACCAAACTAAAGCAAGCCAAACTATAGTAACAAGTGGCAGAGGAAGTGCCAAGATGCGTCACTGGAGAACATGAAGGGAAGCACGCACAGATTTAAGCGCACACAGTCGGCTCTTGGCCAACTCCCGCGTTTCTTGTTAATACAATATGCGTGTGTATTTTGGTTGGTTTAATAAAAACACTGGAAATATTGCGATAACTCCCAATACACAGACTCATCATTATCCGTTTCTATTTGGCCACAGAGTCAGCGAGATAGTTAAACAGAAGGAGATGTTTGATTTTGGCGATAGAATGTGCTGGCTGAGCTGGACTGGACGGGAATGGACTCGGCTCGACTCAACTGTGCTGTTGAAATCGTTTTTCGATTGTGGCTCATGTTGCCATGAGCAGATGCCACCTTTTGCTACCATGCCATATTATTCATTCAATCATTCGCTGCTTTATTCATTCATGTCCTAAAATAAAACCAAATAAAACTCAGACTATTTGTCAGTTGCTCCAGTGCTGTAGTAAGCAGTGCGCGACTAGGATATACTCATTATCCAGATAAACAATGTATAATAACGTATGTAATTCTATCTCCTTGAAAATCAAGTATTATAATTTGTATTAAAATACCCATATGTTCAAGCAGCACATGAGTCCCACAAAACAGCTTTCTTTTTCACAATGTGTTGAGCAAAAGCTATCGACCGAAAGTCGACAACAAGTTAACAACTATTCTGTTTCTGAGTATATAAAAGCCGAACTGAACTCAAAGGCATACCATTGGTCTGCTCTATAACCAGAATACTAAATATAGTATAGTAAATACAAATTCGGGATTACATTGCTGATTTGATGTACATAATTCATTTTCAATAATCGTATTGATGATTACAGAAACTCTTTGTATGCCATCCTAATGAACTTTGTTAGGTATGTGTATTTTATTCTTAGGTGATTTAAATATAGAATTCAGACTATTAGTTTCCTTAATCCAGAAAACTGAGCCACAGTTTCTATGCAACACCCTAATTTAGGCTTCGTATATAAGTTGCACTCTCTGTTTTTTGATAGTCAGTGATTTCGCTCCCTGCTGATTGTGTCCCTCGCCGTCTGTTGAAAATAATAAGTTTTGGCCACCCAGCGCTTCAGCCTCTGGACTCGAAAGGCTTTGGGCAATTGATTAATGATCGATGGCGTCGCTGGCGGTGCCATAAATACGCTCAGCAAAAACTATGAGAAAATCTAGTTAGTTTTCCAAACCTGGCGTGCCGAATTGAGCTCTGCCCAGTTTTCTATCCTGTTCCGTTTTTCTGCTCTATTCTGTGCTTTTCTGTCCTGTTCCATTCTGGCGTTGGCATTGCAATTTTCACGACATCTTGTCGCCCCACTCAATTAAGCGGGCGCGAAATAAATTTATCTAAATTATCGGCATTATCTGCGGCGCGTTATTAAAATCTAACGCTGACATCTCTCTCCCTCTCTCTCTCTCTCTCTCTCTCTCTCTCTCTCACAACTGCTCGTTTTGATTCTCGTTTTCGTTTTCGTTCTCATTCTCATTCTTGTCAACACCATCTTCCCGTAGTGGGCTTTTGCTTTTAAACGAGAAATTATTGTGGCATTGTTATTGTTATTGGTGTTGTTCTTGTCGTTGCGCGCGATGCCATCAAAAGGCGCTGAGTTTCGAGTGGTGTAGTGCTTGGTGGCTGCCGGGTGCGGGGTGCGGGGTGACGTGCAGAGGAGAACGGGAGAGGCAAAGCAAAATTCGCGTCTTTTATGACTTCCGTTTGGGCTAAAATGGCGCAGTGGGACCAGACGGGGTCCCAGCGGCGACTGCAGCTCAACATTTTGACTCCATGCTCGAGTGCGTTGCTAGCCATTGTTCCTTTGGCCCCAACCCCTCCAGCTCCATGCCACCAACTTGCCGCATTCTGCTTGGGTTAGAGTGCACCACGGTGCAGCGAGGAACAGTCATCGTTGAGCTTTGTTTGGCAAAATAAAACTAACAAACAAAATTGTAATGAAAAGCACAATAAACTGTCAGTTTAAATATGAAAGACTTTCCCTCTATCTCTCTCTCTCTCTCTCTCTCTCTCTCACTCTGTCTCTCTCTCCCTTTCCTTCTCTTTGTTCTCGCTGTCTGCGCTCAGTCTTCGTCTCAGTGTTCAGTCTCAGTCGTAGCTCTATCCCAAGTGTACGCCCACAACTGCAACTGCGATGACTGCGCCACTTCATTGTCATGGCATGGACATCTTTAAACAGCAGCGTCAAGTGGTGTTCAGTGAAAGAGCAGCAGCTGCCAGCTGCTGGCGATGTACTCCACCGGCCCGGGCCCACGCTGCGTATACGGAATGCTCTGTGGCACTTTTGCTGTGTCTGTGTGCAACTATCTCTCTTTCTATGTGTAGTTGGGTCTGTGAGCCTGTCGCCACTTAGCGGCACGTCACTCCCAGCAGGAACAGAGAGAGGCGACTCCCACAGCGTCAATGCGAAAAAATGCAGCGTTGTACCCTGTACTTGTCGAATGTATCCACAATTAAGCCAATATATATTTATTTTGTTCCGATATACGCGAAATATGCTCAACGGACTCGAGAAAGCCAATAGAGCTGAAAGAGGTGCAAATTAGCTGAAATCAATATAAATGCGATCTTGTTGTGCAAACACTTCTTCACTTTATATTATTCATGGGTTTTGGTTTTTTGTTGAATCGCCTCATGAATGCATTCATATTAAGCACATTTAATAGGCACTCCATGGCTGACAAACAACTTTGGCCATTGGCAAGTTTGCGCAGTGACCACCATCCGGACTGCCAGTGTCCGGATCGCAGTGTGCAATAAAAATAAGTTAAAATGCTGTAAAATAACAATAACAGTAATAATAATAGTAATAACAAGCACGCTGGATGTGCGCCGCCTGCTGCGGCTTTGGCCTCGTTCAGTGTGGTTGTCGCCTGTAGGCGGCGAATGTTGCCCCAGCGTCGCGTTGCCTCGAAATAATTAAATAGCAGAGACACTGGCAACAACAGCAGCAGCTTCTATACAATTCTCGCCCCACAAAAAACTAAACATGAAACTTAAAAGTAATGAGACCAACAACCAGCGAAAGCAACTCTGAAATGTGTTTTGTGCAACAGGAAATGCGGCACTGTAATGTGACGACTCTTTGCCACACTGCTGTACAATTGGTGAGAATAGCTTGCCACAATTTATGCCAGATTGAATACCATGCGATTTTAATGAATTAACTTTAAGTTGCAAAATGTAAAGCCAGGCAAATTAGTTCAATTTTAACAGTGATGAAATCAAAAAATAATGTTTTATCTCAAAAAACAAACAACAAAAAACAAAAAACAGCAAATGAAACAGAGTCGAAATTTAGCTGAATTAGTTTTACAGATGTGCTGGTCAACACATTCTCAATGTTTCCACTCCGGAAAGTGGATTTTTGTTCAATTAGCAACAACGTCTCGCAAAGCTTTATTCATAAACATGTCAAGTTTGTTGCTGGCGTTCCGTTGTTTTTGTGGTTTTTAGTGAGTACATAAATTAAAATGTATTTTTGGGTTTTAGTAGTGTTGGTTGGCCAACGACAAAGTTGCCTGAATAAACGACAAAATTCATCGGCAACAGTTCAAATTGGTGCCTGTGTCTGTGTGTGTGTGTGTGGTCTCTGTGTGTGTGTGTGTGTGTGAAAGCCATAAATCTCAACGCCTCAGTCTCGGCTCATTTGCAGCAGTGAATGTTTGGAAACCATGAGCAATTAAAAATGGCAATTGCCGAAGCACATAAAAATTCAGCTGCCACTCGCCAAAAACTCTCGCTAGTTTCTTGTGGCGTTTCCATAAGAAATTGGTTCTTGGGCGACACACATACTCATACAACCACACACACACACACATAGAGACGTCTTATGAACTTCAGCTTGAAGCATTTTTGCAACTCTGTAGTCCAGTTGGGTTGTCGTAAAACAAGATAGAAGTGGACATAATATCAAGATGCAGGACATCGTTAAAATTCCAACTGTCAAGGATGAGAATGAGTGACTGCACACAGTGTATCCTTGGCTGTGTTTAATGTTCTGTTAATTTTTATATCTAAGATCTTAAGTATTGGCCACATAATACATAGACACACGACACTCACGATTTCAAACTCATACTTGTTGCAGCAGCAACTCTCAACATGTTTAATTAAGTTTGTGTTTTTCCTCTGAACCCATCCAGCAATTTTTATTGGATTTATTTATTTATTATTTTTATTGAACGAGTGTAATTTTCTTTTATTTGACAGCTGATACCAATATAAATGTCAAACGAAACAAGTTACGTTTACGCGTCGCCCAACAATCCGTATTAAGTCTTTGTCTTAAATGTTGCGTATACGTTATATTTGTCGGCTCCTCCAAGTTTCAGTTAGTTTGAGATTTTCGTGTTGTTGATGTTGTTGCACCGAGTTTAATGTATAATTTGAAACTAATATTCAATTGGCACTTATTCCATTTCAAGCGCAATTCAATTGGACGCCTATTTAAACTGAGCTGTGAACAGGACAAGCAGGCGAAATCAGGGCAAAGTGATCCAGTTGTTATGCAAACCGCACACACACACACACACATGTTCACACATGTACATAAATATACACAGTGCTTACTATTGCAGTCAGACAAGCGCTAACCACAGCGATTAAAATGCAGTACAACAATTTACTCAATTTATGGAGCAACATAACTTAGAGACTAAATGAGAAAGGGACGCGGCTAGGACCAATCAAGAGGGCTGGTCTCCTCAGCTTGCTGTTTGCTGGGCCATTTCGCATAGTGGAGCATTTTTATTGTTTTTGTTGCAAAACTCATATCTCTCATGTGTGAGGATTAATTGCTATGCCTTAATATGATTGACCAAACAGAGAGTTCTTTTTTTTTAAATGTTATTTTCGGTCTCAGCTGTTCCAAACTAAAATCGAACAGTGAACAAATTTTATAAATGCAATGTTTCATTTTTCTGTTTGCACAGAAAATGCGAATTTTGTTGCAAACAGATTCGACGAGAAACGCACCCAATTTATTTATGCAAGTGGAATACTGGCCAATCCATGGACATTCCTTTCACAGATGCATGTATTTATTTCATAAAACGCTTCCGCCCACATTTCGAAATTTTTCCGCGCTTTTCGGCCAGTGGGTCCTACGGTGCGTCGATGGGTGGGGTGGCCTGTGGTGGGGGAGGCGCTTAGCGAGAGGGGAAGGGGGGTGGGGGCTGTTGGTTGGCCTATGCCGATGAGTGTTATAAAACCAAATGATTCTATTAAAACGAGATTTGTGCCATTCATGCGTAAATCAATCTGCTTTCATGTTCTTTGCTGTCCTTGTTAACGTTGTACGTTCAACGGGAGAGGTGGCTGGAATGAGGTAGACTGAAGTGGTCGAACGCCAGGCCCTAAATCATAAATTATTTTGCCCACCTTGTTGCCAACAAAATTTGTTGATGCCAACAATAAAATATTCATTGCTTGTTTATTGAATGTAATTTAACAACCGTTAACCCGTTCAGAGTGTTTCAGCAACCCCAATCACAGTATAAAAAGGCAACCGCCAAGTACCAGTCTCCCCGCTCGCCCCATCTATATAATGTCAGCCAGCGTCCAGGGCGTATGCTATATCTCACTCTCAGCCACCAATGGGATCTATTACGTGGTATTTAATCAGATTTTTTACGAGCGACCGACAATAAAAATGTAAATAGACACAAAAGGATTGCCATTGCCGAGTTTTTTGTTGTTTTTGGTTTTGTTTTTGTTTTTGTTTTTATTTTTGTGTTTTGTGCTTTGTGTTTTTGTATTCTTATTTCTTTTATTATATCGTTGGGCACAGCAGACAACACAGACCCAAGTCCAAGTTCAAGTCGCAGTCGAAGTCGTTGTCCTTGGCAGGACACAGAAACATGGCCAGCTGGCCAGTGTAGTTTTCTGGTACGTTTAACGCCGTTACCCTTAAGCGCTTCATTTTCCGCTGGATCCGGTTTTATGGCATATGCCATCGATGCTCATAAAAAATATTGTTTTATGAATGCCAAAGTGCCAGACAAAGTGAGTCTCTTTGGCGTCCGGATTGGAGTGAAAAGCGTTTAAGTGAATATATGTGTATATAAATATATATATTTTTCAATATGTGTACTCATCGATAAGCGCAATCAGACCGAAATTTATTTATTTATGTGACTCGAAGCTATACCAATTATGCGCAAATTTCATTATGCAACCCAAGTTGGCAGGAGACGCACTCAGCCACAAACAACTGCCCATTTGTCTTGTCGCTTGAGCAGGCTGCCATGCGCCATGCCCCCGCCACCGCCATCGCCACCGCCGACGCTTCCCGTCTTGTGGTTGACAATTTGGAAGCTGTCACTTGCCGGGCTGTCAGGTGAGCTGGCAGCCGGTTGACAAATAATTCAATTCAGCAGCGCCCAACAAAAACACGAATAAACTGTTATTAATGCTATCGCCGAAACTTAAATATCCTTGCCATAGAAAACAAATATAATGGAAATCTCAAGTTAAAATCTTTTGAAACAGTCGAGAGGCGTATTTAATGCAAAAGCCCATCCACTTGAGTGGTCCATCAAATAATAAGATTACAACTGACTATTGCGAGTTACTCGTTCAATATTAAAGTTAGACTAACTATATATATATACTCGTATATATATATGTAAGGCTGCCAGAATCAGCTTGAAGCAACATGTACCCTTCAGTTTGCATACTGTCAAATGTAATTAATTAATTTCAACGAAAACTCTTGTTAAGTTTGTTACAAACTTTACTAACAGCCAGTATAATCAATATTGACGCAATTAAACAATTGGCGATTTTCATCACATTTCATTAATATACAACCAGTGTGCAAATATTATTTCCTCTGTTAAATAAAGTTGTTTACTTTGCGCTTTTAGTTATTATTAGACCAAGAATAAAAAGAATTTCAGTCTTAACATTAAAATCATTATTTTGAATTGCTATGTTTTGTATTCATTACAATAATAATCATAAATTAAACGGGATTTTTCGAATGGAATGTAATTAATGGTTTTCAGTGAACTCAATCCTCTCTAAAACCTTCTTGTTCTTTGGTGCACAGTTCCCAAAACACACTTTTCTCGTTGACTTTATTGAATTTTATATTCGATTGCTCAGTTTTTGCTCTATATTCCCAATGAGTGTTTGAAATGCAATTATGATGATATTTTTAAATGTAAGGCATGTGTAATTAATTATATTAAGCAGGATCACAGGTCGTGCTGCGTCGTGCCCGCTCGTGTCACCTGGCACGAGCAGCTGCAACATATGTATGTGTGCAGCTGCAACCCTTCCAAAGTCCTGACGATGAAATACAAACAAGGCATTAAGCGCTGTGACTAACTGTACACACATTCCGATTAGCCAAGCGTCCGTGCTGCTGCCACAGTCCCGTGTCTTCTCTCTCTCTCTCCCTGTCTCTCTCTCTCTCTGTGTGTGTAGCTATCACTGTGTGCATCTCGGTTTGTGTGCCCCCAAAAATAAAGCACAAAATAATACGTTATATAAATATAACTGAAATATTTCGTGTGCTAAATTTTCGTTTTTCCTTTTTTATTTTTCGTGCTGTTGCCTTGTTTTCACTTTGATTGCTACGTGTTGCCCGCACTTTGAACATCCGCCCTACATACATACCAACCGCCTGTCCCGCCCCCGCCCGTCCCAGCGCACCGTGCCCGTCCCGGACTAGCAACAGTAACAGCATCACATGCAGGCAAATTGGATTTTCATGCATACTTGGTCACACGCGCGTTCCAGCGCTCCCTAAAAAGCCAGCTATTGAAACATGGCCAAAGCGGGGGTGTGCCGGGCCGAGAGAACAAAGCCCTGTTTCAGAAAGCCACCACAGCAGCAGCAGCAGCGATGGCAGCAGCGATGGCAGCAGCAGCAATGCCAGCAATGGCAGCTAACAGCCGCACAATCTACAGCCACGCCCCCCTTGGCCAAAGTCAGCGCCAACTCTTCTCGCCTTGTGCTAAACGTTGTTATCTGCCTTATTCCCTATCGTCCCCATGTCCGTCCGCCGACCTCCTGCGTCCGCCGTCCGTCGTCTACTGCCTTGTTGTTTCGTTCTTTTCGTTCGTTTCGTTCGTTTCGTCTGTCGTGTGCCGTCTGTCGTTTGTCGCCTATCGCTTTGCCTTGTGCCTTATTTTCTCGTTCTGTGCTCGTTTGTGCGTTCGATTCCTTTCTGTTGCTATTGTTGTTGCTGTCGTTGTTCCCGCCTTGGCATAAATTTATTATAAAATAATTTGCATAATTCGTTATTACTCAGCATAAACAAAGTGAAATTAAGACGATTTCTTTTATGCCCCATCTTTGTTAATGCCATTGTCCTTGGCTCTGTATTTGGCGTTGTCTCCAGCACAGTCACAGTCTCCGTCTCCGTCTCCGTCTGTGTCTGTGTCTGTTTCTCAGTCTGTGTCGTCTTCTTTATATCTTTGTATCTGCTTATTTTGTCAATGTCATTTGCCTAAGCACGCCAGTCAAAGACTCACTCAACTCAATTCATCTCATCTCATCTCAGCTCAGCTCAACTCTCGGCCCTGGCAGTCATTTCGATTGCCATTTGCTTGTGGGGCCCTGCACAGCATTTCATTTCGGCGGTGAGCAGAGCAACGGTTCACTCAGGTGTGCACATCTGTGCCCATTTGGATTCTTAAGTATATTCGATTTTCTAGTCATGTCCTGTCCGGGTCCGTCTCTCTCTCTCTCTCTCTCTTTCTCTGCATCAATGGACAGCCTAAGCTATTTGCTTGAGCTTACTTAATATTTATGATCAACCCTATTGTAAATCTATTTACAACATTTCCAGGAAGAAAAAACATAAATAAACCAAAAAACAAGCAAACAAACAAAGACGCGATGAAACAGAGATGAGAGCCATGGCATGGCGCACAAGCTCCAAATTCGATAAGCAGCTAAATTGGAAACTGTTGCATTTTGTATGAATAGCGTTGAATTTGTTGCTACAACAATTTGATTATGTAGCACAGATTAATTATGGATTAATTACATCCTAGAAGTGCCCCTTTTCCATTCGTATGAACTGAAATCTTGTCACCCAATTATCGTTGCTTTGCGATTGTCAAGCATTTGACCTAGTCTAGCGTGCGATTTACACACATTTACACACACACACACACACACACACACGTGTACACAGACGGATTGACTGACTCTCTGGTGGCAACGATTTGTAGCTTTTGAACTGAGGCTGACTTTACTTTTCAATATGATTGGGTTGTCTAAGCAAATAAAGTAGGTAGCTAACGTGTATAAACAAATGACAGAACTTACAGCTGCTAGGCAAGTGAACACACACACACACACACACACGGGCGGGGAACTTGTATGTATCAGTTGCTGTGTCTGTGTCTCTCTTCCAAGTAAACTTTTATTATCTCCGTAAGTAAATGTTATGCCCGTTAACTTGTACAAATAAGGCATACAAACACACACACACACACACACACGCACATGCATAACATAGACGCTGACCATCATCTAAAGTGCGTGGGCGTTGTTGCTGTAAATGCTTTTACCATGGCCATATTCTTTCTACGAGTATCTATCTGAACAGGGAGCAGGAGCAGGCTTACATATCATCTTATTTATTGCCTGGCGCTTACCTTTTGCACTTGAGTGTTGAAAACACTCAAAATTACGGGTGAGTGTTTGTCGCAAGTTCAATGTGCGTTAAGTATTCAAAGGAAACAACAAACAAGGCATATGAAAGCAGATTTAAAGTACTTTGTTATTGGTATAAACGTTTTAGGCTGAGGCCTGCTCCAAGTTAAGTTTTCTAGCAGTCAAAACTAAATAATATTTCTTTCTTATACACGCGTGCGCTTACTTACGTTATTGAGAACGATTGATTTCATCTTCTTCAAGTTGCTGATCAAACAAATGATATCGATCGATATCGATATCAATGTTATGTACATATTATGTTATCTTACAGCTTTATTACCACGTCACTAGTAGCCTGTTAGCTACATGACGAGAGGTCTGCTACAGTTTATAATTTTTAAATTAATTGTTTGATACCCTGTCAGAGGGTACACTTAAATGTGAGCAGGACTTCACTTTGACTTTTTATGTTATTCATGAGAAAGTTTTTTCCTCACTCGCTCAAGTTGTAATTATTGAAATCATTAAAATTTGTTTTAGCAACAGCAGCCCTGGAATACTTTCATTATAGCCACCGTGAACCCTCTGTCCTGGCTACTTTACTGTTGTGCACTTACTTAACTGTAAAATGCTGTAGTCACAATGTATGCGAAAGTATGAACAATAATTTCTTGCATCCATCTCATATTTCATATTTTTGTAAGTCGTATCGCAGTCGTCGTCTGTGTGTTTGTGCCTTATTTAATTACACATAATTTGCTCCTGCTGCTGTTGTATATTTCTGTGTTTTAGTGTGCGTATGTGTGTGTGTGTGTGTTGCATATGAAAATATGCCAAAAATGTTGCATACTAACTGGGGCCGAAATGAGAAGCTCGCTTGACTCTTTGGACACGGCTTCAGCTTCAGGGTGTGGGTTGCGGCAGAGCGAACAAAATTAGCAAACACACAAATATATAAATATATAAATATATATATAAATATATTTGTGTGTATATGTGTATACATATGTATGCATGTGTGTATACATGCTTGACTGCGCTCATTAGGCCCAGTGTTGTTACTTTCATGGTGCTTGCCTTGTTCTGACTTTGGCAGTCGTCGCCATCCGCCTGTTTTGACTTACACTTTCCACTCCAAAATGCTCATACAGTGTGTGTGTGTGTGTGTGCGAGCGTGTGTGTGTGTGTGTGTGTGTGTGTGTGTTTGTACGTATATTTCTGGCCGCCTTATGTTGTCGGCTGTCTCTTATTTTCGGCTGCTTTCATTTTTGTTTCAAGCACGCAATGTTTTGCATACTTTTGCGCACTGCCTAAATTTTCATCGCTATGTCTCTGTCTTTATTAAAAGTTGTGAAAAGTTGCCGCCCACACACAGCAGTTAGGGAGTGGGTTGGTACACGGCTCTTGTGAAGACTGAGAGACAATCTAACCGTTAATGTGCTTCCTCGTTTGGGGCTACTCGTTTTCGTTTCGTATTGCCAAGGGTATTACGATTTTGTTACCAAATGTTGATTAGAATATGTTTATATATATATATACATTCCTGATCGAGCCGATTAGGTCATGACTTATTAAATGTAAAGCTCTATCGATGATTGTTCTTTTTTATGACCGCCTTTTTCCTGAGAACAAAGGAAACAGAATTATTCAGCTATGATATCTGGCATATCTAATACACATATCTTATGTGGACCATCATTTATACCCTCATTCGAGAATAGAATAGGCGACATTTATCGCAGAGAGATCTAGCTTTAAGGGCCATGCCACATGCCACTTGCCACATGCCGCGTATTGAAGCTAGGGCAACCTTAAAGTTATTCTCCTTTATTTTCTGTTCGTTTGAATATTTAAATTTCAAAGTCGGTGCGTGCATTGTTTGCTTTGCCTTCGCCTCGTTGCTGCCTTTGCTTAACTCTGCCCCACTTGGCGCCTGCCTGCCTCTTCCACCCTCTTGGCTTGGCGAGTGCGTATTGCTTGCTTGCCCGCCGGCTAAACAAGCTTGTGTGCGGGCTGCGCTGCTATTCCATTTTGGTGTTTGCCCCTGGCTGCTGTCCTTGCACCATACCAGTTCATTCATGGGCCCGGGCACCGGTTGACCCTCAGCCTTGTCTTTCAACTTGACTTTCGGCAAGTGGGACTAGCAGGCCTTCAATTGCAGCAGCAGCAGCAGATGCAGCGGCAGCGACGGTTGCTGCACCTTCAATGCTGCTGCCACCAAATTGCATTTTGTATTCATGGCAACATGTGCGCCTCACATTCGGCAAGGACATTCATAATGGTGGGTCTCGGTCTGCCTTTTTTATGGTTTCATCTGTGCTGAGTATACATACTCATAGCCTTAGCCACACACACACACACGCCTGCACACACACGAACACACACAAACACCATGTAGCAGTTTTGTACTTTTGATTTTTCTTTTGTGACGTTGTGGAAATGTTGCGGTGCGCTCTTGTCTTTGATTTTCCTTTCTGTTTGTCCGCCCCGCCGTTGGCTATAAACTGTGCCACATAACGAGCACAAGCTAAACCGACACAGACAGCAGAGGGGAGCGGGGAGCGGGGAGAGAAGAGCGAGGAACGTGGAACGAGGAACGAGAAGGGAGTAGTTGAGCAGGCTCCGGTTATACAGAGCACCTTTGTTTTGGTTTTCTGGTTTTTTTTTTTAACCTTTATTATATTTTAGCCGAAAGGCAGTTGGCTTTGCTTTAATGAGCGCAATTTTATTAGCTGCTTCAACATTATTCTTTGCCTTTTGCCTCTCCTCATCGCGTTGCTAGCCGCTAAAATGCATCCCGTAAATGTTCCTGTTTGCCTCTGTGTATTTACAAACGAAGTTTTAATACATTTTATTTACAATTTGCAAATACAATTTTTACAAATTTATATAACCAAAATCACACACATTGCTAAACATATGCATAAATATATATATATTTATTTATATTATATATGCATATAAACATCAAAGCGGTTGCAGCTTTAAAAGTTGGCCGCAGTTGGGCCCAGTTTAACTCCTTGTCCAAAGATTGGTTTAATATTCTGAAAACATTAGCTCCGATTTATCGATAAAAACATATTTCAGGCGTTCTTCGCTTTGCTAAGAATCCTTGTGAAAGGCGAGTCACGCCCAACCCACACCTTAGTGATGCCAATCTGGCTTATACCCTAAGTGAAGCACTGACGTCAAACATTACTGATAATTAGATAATTTTAATTTAATTTCGAGCAATAACGAAGAGATGGGCCACTCTTTGAAGCCGTACCATGAATATGGCATATGTTTGTATTTATTAGTTCTTGCAGCTTGTAGATCTCTCACACGGCTGAATAGGCTGCCTCCGATGCCTGATAGACGTCGCTTTGGGACGGTGATTACACTGAATACAGAAGTTTGGAACTTTCAAGGACGTCGCATTAAAGTGCTGCAAGCAGTTTGCTGCGCTGCCTACTTTTGGGCACGTTATGTTTTTAAACGTTATTTTTTTTTATTTTTTTTTTTTGCTGCCCGCCACACTCCCAGTCATCTTGTCTGTCTATCTGTGCGAAAATCGTTTGTGCTGTGTTGGCATAAAATTAGCCCCGCTCTTCTCCTCTGCGACCGCCCATTTGTGAGTGCTCGGCAGAATTAGTGTAAATTGCAAAAGTTGGCTTTTTTTTTTTTTTTTTTTTTTTTTTTTGGTTGCCATCCACTTTTGCCAGACATTTTCTTTACGCTGCTTAGTTTGAGGTTTTGTGGCAGCCGTTCGCTCACTCATCATTAACATCATGGTCACGGGGCTGATGCGCTCATAACTTGGGGTGGGTTAGTCCCATACAATAGTGGTTGGGTGGATGGTGGGGTGGTGGCGTGGTCTTTGACAAGCATTCTAATTTGTTTTTAATTTTCAGTTCTGCTGCCTTGTCTTTTGTGCTTGTCGCAGGTATTAACTGTTTCCAGCACCTTTTTGCACCTGTCTTGTGAAAGTTTTTTTGTTGTCATAGTCGAGTGCTGGCCCTCCCCTTCTCGCTCTAACACACTCTCTCCTCTCCCCCCCACTCTCTCTCTCTCTCTCTCTCTCTCTCGTTCTGTCTGTTTGTCTGCCCGTCTCGCTCTGCGGCATATTAATGAGCTCGTCTTTAACACGCTTTTGAATTAGTTGGCAGCCACGTTGTCGTTTTCACCTTGCGCAACTTTCTTGATTTTGCCTCTATGCGTCGCTGCTTTTGGCGCTGATAAAAACTTTCAGTGGCCCATTTCAGACCGCCGCCACCACTGCCGCAAACCACCTTGCCAACCTCCTCCGCCCACCACATCCCTCTCAAAATCCCCGCCGATTTCACCCATTTGCCGCCCGACCAGACACTTGCGGTTTAGTCTTGGCCCGTTGAAGCCGCCATTTTAATTTGTCCCAAGTTTTAGCGCCGCCATTTGCCATTCGCCACGTGTTTTAGTTGTTGTTGCTGTGTGTTCGGCTATTGCCTGCCATTTTCCACTTCGAGTTGGAGAACTTATTCCGAGTTGCTAGGTGCTGCTGTGCTGCTTGCTTTTAGCTAATTTTGCGCCTAATTTCCTTTATAATTTGCTGCGTTTTATTCAAAACCTTTGCGGCTTCATTTCGCCTGTTGGCCATGTCCTGTGGCCGCCGAGAGCCTCGCATTTTATTTCTGGCTGCTTCTTGGCTGTTTCTGCACGCAGTGCCGACATTCGCATCATAACAATTAGGTAACACTACCACGCTCCACAAACTCGTTTGCCAATTTGAGCTCTTCTTATCCTTTCAGCTTTGAAATGCCGAACTGCTGGCTGGCTGCTGTTGGCCTAACTAGTCAATTGCCCTAACCAGCGCTATCCCCTTTGTTGTCATCCTTATTCTTCTGCTAGCTCTTCTTCAAATGCTGACGTCGGCACTCGCAAACACACACACACACACAAAATGACATACGAGCACCTACACAATTGTGTGTTTGCGTAAAAATTTCATACGCCAGCAGAAATTCATTCGCGCGTGCTTCTCTTTGGTCCGAATTTCGAGAGTCTTAATGTTTACAGCTCCAACACACACACACACACACACACACAAACACACACACACACACACACACGCACATATTCTATATAGCACACATTCTGGATGCTCACTATAGTCGACAGCCTCTGACAAATTGACACATGTTTGTTTGTTTGTGTGTGTGTGTGTGTGTGTGTGAATGGTTTGGGCTTGTGTATGATTTATAAATCAGCAGATACCTTCTGCCTGCCCAATTGGTCATTGAGGCGCCCACAGGGCTACCAGTCGCTTTCATTTGCAGCCGACATGCCACAGTCGTGAATGTTTCCCATAAATTGTCACGGCAAATCGCAGCATTTACCCTCAACTTCTCAACTTGATCGCCAGCGTCCAACCCCCGGCCAACGCAGTCTGTTATTCAAATGTTTGCAAATTTGCAATCGCTTCAGGGATAAGCAATTGCACAGTTTGTTTAGTCATTAAGACAAGGCGACCAAAGCAAAGATAAATTCAATTGTCTTAACTTTAAAGCTGACCCAAAAAACAACAACTTTAAATTCTATGGCAAACAAGCTTTAACTTGAACTTTCTAACACATATCGCTCAGTTTTTTGTATGGTTATATTTAGGTAGATATAAGTAGGACAATATTATACGGCATTTCACTCTCCTTTCGCGCTTTTGGCTGCTGCATGGCGCCCATCTGCCTCCATATCGGAATCAAGTCCATGCCCATGAAGAAAAATAGTTGCATTCGGTGAGAAAATTGATTACACGCATAAAGGATTTCGATTTCCGTATGAGTTTCCAATGTGAGTTCGTCATTACTGCTGGCGCAGTGCCAGTCACCAAATAACCATAATATGAATATGATCCGACAATGGTCAGAATCGATTTCTTAGATGAAACAATTACTCAATGCCGACTTTCAATTGCATAGCTGCACTTCACTTTGTGACTCGGAATTATATTAATGCCTATTAAGTTGCCAATTCCAAACCAAATATTGTTTCTTCGGCTTATCAGCTTATTACAGAAGATTCATTCAACTCCGAAAAACTACTGGCAACAAATGATTATCCGCAAAGATGTTGAGTTTGTTGTTTAATTTCTGAATGTGAACAAATGTGGTATAAGAAATTATGAAGAGATAACTGGCAACAACTGAGAAATACCTTAGATCATCGGCAACACAATAAGAAATGACAAAATTTGCAGAGTAAATATGATAAAACAATAAAAAATGATCAGGCAATTAGTAATATTAAATACGTGAATCAATGAAATGGCTCTGCCAAGGCATAATAATAAGATCATTTCACGTAGAAATAATAGGCTTAAGCAGTCGTACTTGCACCACGGGGAAATCTTCCGGGGCCAATACAACTCAACGACTTCGCTGGAAATTGGCTTCGACGTCGACTTCGACTTCGCTTTGAGATGTCAAAACTGACTGATTGCTGGAATACGAAAGTTGGCTGAGTCGCTGTCGCTTTGGATGTGAAAAGATGCAACATAAAAATTTCACAAGAGATAAGCAAAAACGACAAGCGTCAACTTGGCACTCTGCATTTGAATAGAGCCATTTTGAGCTGCTAGATACAAAAGAATCTTTTCTGACAACGGAGATCACCATAGAGGCTATTAGAACAGCAAGAAAGCATCTCTGGAGGAGCACGCTCATAGAATGCAAGCAGTTTATTAAATAAATGAGAGCTGCCAATGCAAAAATGCTCATGCAGCGACAGGTGCGAAAAATCAGCGCATTCCGCAAGAGGAGCATCGTTGGACAGGTCAGGACAGGACTCAACCTTTACACCCGACACCTTCAGCTTAACCAAAACTTTCAGTTTTTACGATTATTTCTTGCAGGCAGTTAGAGGATTGCCTAATTTATGTGTAAAAGTTGATATATGCAAACATATACAGTATATACATAATCAAGGCGGTGCCATCGTTGGTTGCTTGGAAATCTGAATGAGCTTCTTGCTGCCAATCGTTTGCGCAGTTGCCCATTTAATTTAATATTTGATTTGGTATTTGTCCATGAAAGTGCGTACTGAGAAACAGGTGAATTTTGATTTTGTGATTATTTACGGATTGTATGTGGTTGATGTGCATGTGTGTGTGTTGGGTGTGTTGTGTGTGCGAGTGCTCGATATTCAAATAGACTGGCAATATTATTAAATTTTTAATTGAAAAGTATTCAATAGGCAATATATTGCTTTCATGTGAGTCCGATTTGAGCTTAGGCTTAGGCTTAGGCTGAGGCTGAGGCTTAGGAGTGCGAGTTCGAGGAGAAGGCGGTGGAGGAGGAGGAGTCTGTACCCATCGACTGTATGTTGCCGTAACAACTGATAGTTTCTTAACTATGCTCGTCTGTGTGTCAGCTGCCAGCTCTTGTAAATATTTTCGACCTTTGCCGCTGCTTTGTCGTCAGTTTTTGCCCCAATGTTTTGCTTGTGCTGTGGAGTCCATTTTGTCGACATATCAAAACTCCAACTGCAAATGATATTTCGAAAGGGACTGGCAATGTAAATGGGATTGCGACTGAGACAGAGACAGAAACAGAGGTTGGGACTAATGTTGTCTGATTCGTCGAAGAAACTAATCAGAAGATGTGCGGCTGTTATTGTCGTTGTTGTTGTTGTTGTTAATATTGCTGTTGTTGCTCTTGTCATTCACTATATGGACGGACACACAAGAAGCTTGCCCCAGTATTGGTGTGCATATGTAATTTGCTTTGTTATTGTTGTCTGCCCGTTGCACGCTATTTTCCCATTTTGATTTTGGTTTACATTTTGATTTTCTTTTCGTTGCCTTTGCAATTCAATTTGCTTCGCTTTGCTTTGCTCCGGTTGCTGGCACCCCTTTTTTTGTCGAGCGGCAAATGCAAAATATTGACTGACATTGATTATACGCCGAGTGTGCTCACATACATGTATATATGTATATATTTATATATATATATATATATATATATATGTGTGTGAATATATGAATATGTGATAAATAACTATTTGAATGTGCTCGTGCAAGGGGCTTACAGCCCAAGTTCTGCCACCAGACGCAGTTTTTCTATTATGCTCTCTCTTATGCCATATTCCTTCTGCCTCCCACTGTCTCTCTCTCTCTGTCCGTCTGCACGTCTGTCTGTCTGCCAGCTGAGAATTGTTATAGTCCTTGTATTTTTGGGTGCCCACATGTAGACGACATAACCAGAGCATCCCTAACCGTGTCCCTTGTTCCCTGTTCCTCCTGTTCCTCCTGTCCCTCCTGTTCTACTTTCTCTCCACTCCTACTGTTACTACGTTTGTCTGACGACTGTTGCTGCGACTGTGGCTGTGGCTGTGGCAGGCTGCTCGTATTGTGTCCGGTTAAGTTTAACAGTCAGCCAGGGACTTTGTTGTTGAAATTTTGATTTTTGTTGATTTGGCTTAGTGGCTGCCACTCGCATCACATCACAGCACATCACAATGGCTGACTGCCTCTCTATGCCTGTCTGTCTGTCTGTCTGTCTGTCTGTCTGTCTCTCTCTCTCTCTGTGTGTGTGTGTGTGTGTGTGCTTGTGGCGCCAGCAGTGAAAGGACATGGCGTGCATAAGTCCTCCCCTGCTTCTTGTGGCCTTCAGTTGGCCACTGGCTAGCAAATTTTCTAAAAGCAACTAAACTGCTGATGAAATGGATTGTCATGTGCGTTTCAATTTCCGTCAATGACATTTCACACACAACCACAACACATCCACACACCCACACACACACACACACACACACAGACATATATAAAAAGTTTGCACAAAGTTTCACCATGTCTTGAGTGTGGTGAGTGTGGGATGTGAGAGTGAGTGGAAGTGGGAGTGTTTGTGTGTGTGTGGCCATTAAGTGCCATTGCATGGGTGCTAGAGCATGCTATATATATATATATATATATATATATATATATATGTATGTGGGGGTGGGTGCGTTTGCCTGCGACACAGTACGTGGGTTATATGGGCGTGGCAAGCTAGCCTCTGTGCCGCTATGTGTCGTTTTGTGCCCCTCTATTGAAAAGGATAATAAACTTTTGTTCGGCCAGCGGGGCCAAGTAATTGTGTGTGCGTGTGTGTGTGTGTGCCTGTGTGTGTATTTACTGAGCATTTTGGCACTGAATGAATCAAATGACACCAATTGAATATAACCATAAATTTTGCATATGACCGCTAAATGGAAGTAAGTATCAAATTAATGGATTTGAGCAGATGAAAATGACAATCTCAAAATGCACATTTTGTCATTTATTTTATGCAGAATCCATGCAATTTACAACTTTAGCACACAAATAAATGTCAGCTTTAAAATCACTGGATTGCAATACAGAAGCTGCCTTAATTGCAGCAGCTGAGGGCTTAACTCATTGTTAATTCGATTTTGCGATCTTGACTATTAAAAGTTTTTAGCCTTTTGGGCAAACGGGATTGCGCTCTTGCCGCACAATATTGCAGCAAGTAACAAGTATTTATACATGACTAGAATTGTTCAACAGAATCTGACAAACATGGCTGGGGGGCAGGATTCTGTGTGCCATCGATTGCTGGATACAGCTTTGACTGCACTTTTTCACTTACAGTCAGGCAAAGAGAGAGAGAGAGGGAGAAAGAGATAGAGATAGAGTGAGCAACACAATTTGTAGCAAAGTTTAATTAATTTGCTTATGAGAGTAACGAGCAGGCAACGACTCACTCCAAGTTGGACCTCAAGGTTGATGATGACCTTAAGTCGAGCGGCTAAAAACTTTAACATCAACTTTAGCAGCATCAACAACAACTTGAAATTGAATAGCTTCATTTCTGGGGTTTCGATGAATTCCGACTTGCTAAATGTCTCTCGCTCTCTCTCTCTCGCTCTCCATCTTTCTCTCGCTCTCTGTCTCTGTCTCCATATCTGTCCGACTGACTAACGGCAGTTTCAGTTTCAGTTTCAACAACACAAAATTGTTCACTTGCACAGAAGAAAAAAAAAAAAAATAAAAGAAAACAAAAATTACATAAAATGAATAAATAAAAGTGAATAAAATAAAAAAGGAAATAAGCAAAAGCAAAGAAAGCAGACCAACAACAAAAATGAACAGCAACAGCGGCCAAATGAAAGCAAAAGGAATCAAACTGCATACTATTGGGCGTCGGCGGCGGCTGCAGGGCAGCAGGAATCAAAGGCAACTTTGCCACACATTCGCCATTCAGTTGCTGGCAGCTTGTGTTCCGTTAGAAAAGCGCGCAAAAGTAAAGTTTTTGCTTTGCAAACAACAACCAATAAAACTTTAAGCAATCTTCCACAGCTTGAGCGTGAAGGAGCGGATGTCCTCGCCTCATTCGGCACACCCAGCACCAAGCACCCAGCACCATCCATCCTCCAACGTAGACACACTCCAGCCCCACGCCTCCCAACCACCAACCACCAACCACCACCCACCTCTCCCAGAGCCCGTCAACAGAGTCTTGTGCGCGTCTCGTCTCGTTTCGTCGGTAGTTAGTTCCAAGGCATCATCATAGCCAAAGGATAACAACTTTTTGGGCGCAAATGCCTTGCATACGTTTCGGGGCAGTCCTTTCGCTTCTATTTTTACATTTTGTTTTTGTTTTTGTTTTTGTTATTGTCTTTATTTTTATTTTGGCCATTCGCTTTTTTTCCCTTTCACATTTTTTCGAATTTGTTTTGGGCTTGTTTTAATTTATTTCCATTGCGCTTTTTTTCATCGCCAACGCCACCAGCCACCCGTCACCCCCCACCCGCCTCAGCTCATCGCCCGCAGCCTTTGAGCCAATATGAATGCATGTGAATAGCAGTGTGCAGCCAGTCGAAAAGGCATCGGGAAGGAAGTTGTAGTAGCGGCGTTTTCCGGTTTCCGTTTTCTCTCTTTTTTCTATACTCTTGCATTGGGTATTCGAATCTAACCGTGACTTGTGCAGCACATTGATGCAGACGTCTCCCGATCCCGTAACGCCAGTATTTTCTGGTTCTGTCTGTTTGTATAGTAACTGGTCTCTCCGCTGGCTCAGCTCTCAGCTGAGCCAGTGGATCCCGGTCTGAAGTGTATATTGTCTTCGACGTGGCTAAGATTATATTCCTGGATGTGTTCCATTTGAAAAAGGCAACAGTCTCCGTCGGCAGAGCATTGCCAATCTGCATACTAAGGCAGTTGCCAGCTCATTGCAGTGCCCGTCCCGTCCCGCTCTGGGTGCCGCATGTCCTTCGCTGCAATTCGATAGAGGCAACAACACCGACGACAACTGCAACAACATGCCAAACGCAAACAAATAAGGCAAACAACAAAAAACACATCAGATTTGTTTTTGTTTGCCATGCAACGTGTTTTAAAATTTATTTTTAAGTTTTGTTACAACTTGCAAAAATGTTTGCCAGCGCACAGTCACATCTGTCTGTAGGTGTATGTGTGAGTGTGTGCGTGTGTGTGTGTGTATCGATGTATGTGTGTGTGTCTGTGTGTGCACAATTTGGATTTCGGTTCTTGCAGCTGCAGTGCTTTCAACTTCGCAGTAAGTGCTCTTTATCATTTACCATACCACTTACACACCCACACACACACACACACACACACATACACACAGACGCACACACACACAAAGCGGATCTTTTGGCCATGCAATATGCTGCAACAAATATGAACGGATTCATATGCTGAAGCTGGCTTTTATCAGCTGTCACTCGATTTGTAATATTTAAGATTTCAACGACAAAATATGTTTTCTGTTTTATTGAGTGCTTTAAAGTTGGAATCGATAAATAGACTCATACATTAAATCACAAGTTAAGCATCAACTTGTTTTCATTCGAATGGATCTCGACGATGCACTTCTTGGTGGCATACAACGTGCTGCAATAAATATGAATGTATTCAAATGCTGAAGTATAATTGAGCCCTTCATCAGCTGCCACTGAATTTTCCATACTTAAATTAGCAATATTAAAAAATATTCTCCGAATTAAAAAACTTGCTAGCGTCTGCATTAAAGTCGGAATCGATAGTAGATTAAATTATAGTTTAAGCAGCAAGTAATTTGCATTCAGATGGATCTCGACAATGCAGTTACTCTGGATTCAAACATTTTCTTTGCCTGCAGCTCCACACAGTGTGTGGTCTTAGCGGGTCAGCAGCCTAATATTAGTTCGTGGAAAACCGAACATTTTGGCCAGTAGTCGTTCGCTGTAGCCTCCACTATGCTCACCTGAACTTACCTTACACTAAATTGCTCCGACACAAAATATGAAAGCGCATTATTTGGCTTGCCACCCTTACCAGCCTCCCGTCTCCACCCACAACCACGCTGTTCTCCACTGAGATGTGTAAGTGGGAAAAAGTTGTGGCCTGCATCTCTGTGCTTTTTTAGTTGGTTGCTTCTTTTATTTTGTTTGAACTCTATTTTTATTTTTATTGGCCCAAACGACGACACAACTTTCTAGAGCGGCACTTGAGCAACGCGCCAACACAAATACACACAGCGAGAGTGAGACAGAGAGAGAGAGAGAGAGAGAGAGAGAGAGAGAGAGAGGGGGATACAAAGATAGGAACACATTCACATATGCAATTGACATAAAGGAAAAGTTGTATTACATTTATGACACTTTTGAATATATATTTTTATATATATTTTTGTTGGCCTCGCATATTTTTCGTGTGCTCTGCTTTTTTTTCCTCAGCACGTTTGCTGTTTTATTTAACTCGCCATTACGTTTTTACAACCCTTTTTGCAGCCAGTGTTGACAAAGCGGAAAAAGCAAACAAAGCGACGACTGCAAACAACACGACAGTAAGCAGCCCAAGCATGGGGTTAAAGGGTTTGATACTGGGGGTAGACTGTAGCTGGGCCTGGGCCTGGGGCAGGGGCACGGGGCAGGGGCAGGGGCAGGGGCAGGGGCAGGGGCTGGAAGCCATGGAGTAGGCAAACATTTTAGTTGGCGACATTTCATCAAAATGGGCAATGAGTCAATCCCAGCAGTAGCAATCCGAGGGAAGGAGGACACGCACTTAATCAAAGCACACTTTATGGCAACGTCGCCGATTTGTTGTCCTTGTGTAAAAGATGAAAAAGCTCTCTACGATTTTTCCATGCTGCCGCAGAATAAATAAGCTGAGCCCCAACAATAAAGCAAATGCAAGTAAGTAAACAAATGACGAGTAGACAAATAGAATCTTTGGGTCGCATATGCTGTCATCATTATGGAACGGAGGCGGAGGCGGAGGCGGAGACTCTAACTGAGGCTGCCCAGAGTTGGGAAGGGGTTAAGTCAGTTAATGCATTAATGGAGCTCGTTCCTTACACAGTAAAACTATATAAAGAACCATATAAAAATAATGTGGTTTTTCTTTTAAGTAATCCCACAAGTTTCACTTGTATGTTTATTAAATATTTTTAATATACAATTATAAGTAAAAAAGACGTACTTTATTTGTTTACACTCAGATGGAATTTAATTTTGTTTGATACCTTATTTATGGTGCTTAAATATTCATTTTTATAATAATAGTTATAAGGTTTATAGGCACCATATTTCATTGAACTGGGCATCTCCCAGTAGGGCACTTTCAGTCCCTGTACTCATTTTGCATTTCCTTTATTAAGAGAATAATATCAAATGTATTGCAAGCAATTAATTTCAGATTTGTAAGAGTGTTAAACAGCTATAAATATTTCATTTGAATTGAGTTAAATAATTTAATTGACTAATTTCAGTAGACGAAACATACATTTTTTTAAATTTCTTTTAATGATAACTTCAACTGTTATTATTTAAGAGTATTACCTGATTGCAGATGCAAGATAAAATAAAAATAACAACAGACTACCAGTCAAGAATCGAGTTGAAAAACATGCTTTTGTTGAACTTATACTAATGTCCCAGTGTTGTCTGCTGATGAATCAGCAATCAGCTGTTTATCTTGCCAATTACTAAACTAAACTGACCAACTGACAAAATGCAGACTGACTGCAGACTGAGGCTCGGTGTAGACAAATTGTAGTCTATTTGATGGGGTAATCAATTGCATGCAATCGAAATAATTACGCAGACACCGACAACTAATTGCACACATTTAGATGGACACAACTCGTCTGTTGTAACTATTCTCTGGTGTGGCGCTTTGCGAATTGTGCTAATTCCATAGACAAATTAAAATGGATGGGAGGCGTATCCTGAAGTTGTGCCATAGAACATATGTATTCTTGATCAGCATTAGCAGCCCAGCCATCTGTCTTCAGATCAGAGCTTGACACTTTAAATGTATATCCGAAAAACAGATCAAGTTCAATTAGTTTTCCAGATATATCGATCGATTAGTGAGGGGATCACTTCCGTAAAATCAATATCTGACCTAAGCCTAACGGTTATGAAAGATAGAAGCAAATTTTTGATTTGTACATTAGTCCACACAGAAGCTATTTAATAATTGGATCCTTAAGCTCAGTGACACATAATAACAGAACTGGGTACAGGGCATCAGCTAGCCGGGCATGCTTGAGCCGCACGCAACTACTCGTTCTCATTGTGGCATGTAATTGATAGCAGGCACGTAGCGCCACGCGACAGTCACAACCGGTGAGTCGCTCTGTGTCTGTGTTTCATCAGTGGCAAATCAAAAGACTTCATTCAAATGTTTACCATGCAAACCAAAGCGACTGCCAGCGAAGCAGCAACTCGCACACCCATCAAATTCGCGTGCGTATGTGTGTGTGTGTGTGTGTGTGTGTGTTTTTGTGTGGCATGTCCTTGCTGGTGCTACTCATTTTGCTGCGTTGATGTTTCGTTCATTTGTACAATCTATTCAACTTGATTTGCTGCAATTTATTTCAAGTGTTGTCGTTTACTTAAATACTTTACACACAAGCGCGCACACACACACACACACACACACACACACATATATATAGATATATAGAAATACTTTGAGGGCGCGTGTAGAGTGCACCGCAAGCAAAATGTACTTAAACGAGGTGCATAATTGTGCGCTACTTATGGTTACCAAAGCGCCATACTAAAAAAATCCACAAATAGTCGCACTCACACTTGCACTCACACTGGCACTCACACTGGCACTCACACTCCAACACTTGTACTCATTGGCGCAATGCAATTAAACCTTTGACTCAATGGACGCCATCAAGCTGCTTGCATAAATATGAATTTAAAAAAAAGAAAACGAAGAAAGTTATGTGTGCATCTCATAGGAAAGTTGCAATTGAGGCGGGTGGCATTCTGCAGTCGCTTTCATTTCTGCCCTTCTGCCAACAAAACATACGCGTGCAGACAACCTTTTTGAATGGAATGTCCTTCTGGCAGCAGCGACACATTATTGGCTTATATGCGTCTCTACACTCAAAACGAACATAACAAACTTTGATCAAATTTGAAGAGATGAATGAAATGTATATTTTTGAATACATAAAAAATATTTTATTTCGCATATATTTCTTTCTGCAATTCAGAAAACTGTAATGAAATTTACTATTTCGACTGCTATGCTATATTTTAGCTGATGTCTGCATTAAGGGTAGCCCAAAAGCCCAAAGGGTCTCTAGTTCTAAGCGCAGTAATACCATAAAATTTTTCAAATGAAATGCATTTGTGAAATTTTAAAATACAAATACAATTCCGATGACTTGTATGGAACTTGTTTGCATAGTTTAGCACCTAGCAACGGGCATAAGTAAAGGCAGCTCTTGCAAAGGATTTAATTGATACACTTCTAAAAAAATCAGACAATAAACTTTCTTAGTTGAAACTGTACTGTATTAACTACAACAACTGATACTACACTGCATGACATACGTGAGCCAGTCGATTTCTTGTTCTCTTTTTTTATGTACTATCAAATCAGAGGAGCATATATATATATATATATATATATATATATATGTGTGTGTGTGTGTGTGTGTGTTGACACTGTCATTGGCTACACTTTCCAGTGAGCATTACTGTGTGCAGCTAATGGCTAATAGCGCTCATTTATTATATTGACAGCCCGCTTTTTGCCTACGTTTTTTGGCTAGCTTCCTTTAAGGGCAGGACGCGTTTCGTTCAGTTGGCGGCTAAAGTGTGCAAATTAGTTGATTTTCATGTTGTTTGATTTGCCAGTGAAAAATGAAGTGCGTTTAGTTACCAAATTGCCAAATTTATGATGGCCGCCGATTCGAGCAGCACTATGAGTAGATAAGGGAGCAGGGAACGGCCACAAGCCGACGCGGAACCTTAATTAAATTGATGGCTCAATCTGTTTGTGTGTGTGTGTGTGTGTGTGTGTGTGTGTGTGAAATTCAATAAGGATACGTACAGCACAAGCAATTTGCATGCCACCACTTCAACTGGGGGAGGGGCGGCAAATGAGTTATTTACAGCAACAACTTTCAAGTCGGGGGGCGTGGCAAGGCGTATTTTTAAAATGTCGCAATAAAGCAAATGCTGTTTATTTCTCCATAATTAATTAATTTTAATTTGTTTTCCGTTTTTTTTTTACAGCAACGTACAGCAAACTGGCGACTGCAACGGAGCTATTGGTGCTGAACCCTTAATTGATCATATTGGATGCATCGCATTGCGAACTGAAATCCATTAGTGAGTATAAATTAAGCCTTGTATGAGTCATTATGAAAACATTCAAATAATAAAAAAACATCCAGCGAAACGTCATCGAACGACACGTCGTCGATATTCAGAGCAAATCAGGGCCGGGTTAAGTTGAAATTGGGTGTAGGGATTCGCGTCTGGAACAGGGATTCCAATTGAATAAGGTAAAACTGATTACACACGCGATTGCTGGTATAATTTCACTTTCTCTCTCTCACACACACTCGCTCTCTCTCTCTCTCTCTCTCTCGCTTTCTGCTTCTGTGTGTGTAAGTTTTAATTGAAGCTTTTACATTTGGCTTTGCGGGAAGGATAATAATTAATAAATGAAGGCAGCAGAGCACACATTGGACACAGCATTGGACCGAGCAGCAAAAAGCGATGTATTTATGTGTGTTTGCCAGTTGGCAGTACTCGTTTCCGACCACGTTAACATCCAACATTCAAAATGCTACGTCTTTTTTGCAACTCTTACCAAAATTTGTGGCCCAACCGCAAAAGAACAATATGAATGGCCGCTTGTCCAGAGCACAACAACAACAGCAACAGCAACAACAACAACAACAACGGCATTCTCACTTGGATATCTTTGTCTGCTGCAGCCCTTTTCATAAATGCGGATGGTTAGCTGCCCGTCAAACACTTTGCAAACCGAATAAACCGCAAACAAATTCAATTCTCTGGCCGACTTACAAAATTTGTGTGCCAATGATCTGCAATTGAGGTCCGGGTTTCAGTCGCTTTGCTTGCCAATGAACACAACAATGGCAGGCCGCACAATCTTTTTTCATTTCTTTTTTGCGGCAGTTGAATGTATACGCCATACCACCAGCACCACCAGCACCACCACCACCCCGCTGTGTAATATTATAATTTACGACTTTTTGACAAATTATCGGCATCGCTTGTCCAAATAAAACGCAAAACATAAATTTTGAAAAGGCAATAAGCGCAAATTTCAATAAATTAATCATAGCAAGACGTCGGACGTGGCATTTTTGGGCTGATGTGGCATGGCACAATAAGCGGTTTATTCGGCATTCGTTTTTATTATACCCTGGCTCCCTTAAGAATTGCCAAGGAGTGGCTATGCTATAAACATAACTTCACATCGCATTGATCAACTGTATAAATTTCTTTAAGATCGCTTGGGAAACACTAATCTTTTCTCGGCACAATTTAAGCATATTGCCAACAATGAACATTTTTCTATCTGTTGGGGTTGGACTTGCATACTGGGTATCTGCTATTCGAGCTCTCTCAACTGGAGTCCGCGTACTTATTTTGATTGGGGTTGTGCACATACAGCAACAGGCACCCAAGTCACCACCCCCACCCACATGCTGAACAACACGGCACACAGTTTAAAATGTTCTACAAGCAAATGCTTACGCACAGGGTGATTGGGTGAGGGGAGGTGGGTGTTAAGGAGGGCGCGGGTGGGTGGTGGTGTGGGAAGCGGATGCTTAGTTATGCTGAGCCTTGTCGAGTCATGTAGCAACAGCTGTTGTAGGCCATGTTTTAATCCTTGTCAGCAGTGGGTGTCGCCCATGGAGCGAAGTGTTTAACCACAAATTGGCTTTAAAGTGCAACTAGCATATGGTAAGCGCAGCGCTTCTGGTCGAAACCTATTACCATTTATTGTGTACGGAAATTTGTATCGTTATTTTATTTTATTTGAGGCCATACAAATCTTTAATGGATTGGTACTGATTAACACTTTTACTATTATTTGATGAGCTCCAAATACTGTATATATTATATATTACAAATTTCAATTCATATTATTTGTTTGATGAAAAGGCAATTTTAATATAGATGTAGAAATATATTTATGCAGAGGAGTTTTGTAAAATTCGAAAAAATATTGATGCACCTATTGTTAAAAATTATTAAAAAGAAACAAATAAATAAAATTGTGGCTGTTGCTCCACTGTGCCAAATTATCCCTTACTGCGCTCAGTGGAGTGAAGCACAAACTGTGCAATTAAATTTGTTAGAGGCGTATACTTAATGGCAAATCGCCTTCGGTCCTTCCCATTCCCGGAAGCAACGCACACTTCAAATAATAAGAGCGGGAACTTTGCTGGCAATAAATTGATGAGTTCCCATCAGTTTCAGTTTCATTTGACTTTAAGGCAATTGCCAACAGTCATTTTGATTCCCCTACCTAGTGATTTATAATTTTGCTGTAAAGTGTGTAATATTAGCGGAAAAGTCTCCGGGCCAATGCGGCGTATACATGTTTCTACATGCAATGTTTCAATTTGAACTTGCTTCATATTTTCAGAAGACTAAGCAATATTTTTAAATCGGACCTTGATAGCTAAAGGTTAATTTGTGAAATTGCTTAAATATATTTAGAGGTGGGCACCTTGCATATTGGTAAGTCCATGTAATTTACGGCATTTATAAAATTGGCTATGTTTCTTATACCCTGTAAATCCATTGAAAATGGGTATATCGAATGTACAAACAGCTGCATTCAGGGTAGACCGCAGTCGAGTTCTCTCGACTACAGCATACTTCCTTGTTTTACCATTTTTACCAATGTTACACATGGTGTTTTTTGTGAGCTGTTCTTTTGAAAAAAAATGCAGTTTTAGATAGTCGAATGAGATTTGGGGAACTGTTCGGACTTGCATCTCCAGTCACAAGCATGGCAACTAATCGTGGCGATAGCAACTAAGCAGAATTCCTTTGGCAACGCTCAAAACTTTCAAATTAAATTTTTATGCGAGGCCATTCGCGTTGCCCATTTACCACTTGCCACTACCCAGTTGCCGGTTTCCGTTTTGGCAACGCAACGCAAATTGAAGTTAGCAGCCAGACACCAAGAACAAACCCAAAACAAAATCATCAGCCCGCTAGGTAGAACAAAAATAAAAATAAAAAAAAACAAACAAAAATACAAAAATACAAAATAAAGTAATTGCTGCTTGGGCAAACCTCATTTCTTGGCGTCGCCATCAGCCTCAGTATCTGCGGCAAAAGTTTAACAAAAACTGCGCCATATATTATGTCAGAGGCGTCAGATAAGCGCTCAGACGCCTTCCATATAGCAGGCCCCAAATCTCGACTCGACTCGACTCAACGCGTCGAGCAGCCAGCAAAAAGCGCAGGCGAATGTAAATCTGTTGCAAAATTGGTTTCTTCTTTCAAAGCACGATTACAAGTTGATGAGCCGCCCGACATCGGCAACCAAAAGTGGCTTATAAAATAGAAAAACAAAGAGAAGCAAGATAGAACAGATATTGGCAGGCCGAAGTTTGGATTCTCTTGCTGACCACACACATAGGTATTTTATTGGTAATTTCTGCTCATGGTTGAATTAAATATTGTTGCAGTGCTTTGCAATATAAGGTAAACCACACTTAAAGTGCATATTTGGTATAAATCAATAGGTACATATAAAAGCTTTAAGTGATTTCAATAAATGCAAGCAATTTATTTATGAATTACTGTCCAATTTGCTGCTTTCAGTATTAACTGAAAATTTGAACTTTTGACTTCCGTTGTGAGCACCTCAGCTGAGACAGTAATCAGATGATTTGCTTATAAGTTATGCCAACTGAAGCCAACTAAAATGACCAACGATGCAGTCAGGCAGGTAGAATGTAAATCATGGCCAAGGCGACTGTTGCTGTTGGCAAAGTTTTTAAGTGCTTCCACAAAGCTGGCAAATTGTGGTGCTGCGAAAAGTTCAAGTGTCTGCTGGCGAGTATTATCTGAAAACTCTAAATTCCACAATCGAGAACAGCTGGCAGTTAATTTTGATAGTTAATTAACCACAGCAACAATGAATGCTCTCGAATTTCATATCGAAAGGATGGCCAGCGTTAAAGAGCTCTTGGTGGGGCTCTTCAATTAGATTGTGCATTGAAATGTGCACAAAGTATATTTTAATTGGGGAAAGCAGAGCGAGTTAAACCACATAGGGTTATACAGATACAGCAATTTCTTAACCAAATTTTAAATGTATACAAGTGAAATGTATCACAAACTCAACGTTGATGATGACGACGAAGACATGAAAGCATTCATTACTCATTTCCCAAAGTAGGACGGAAGTAATAGGGCAAATGAGGATATCGTGGAAGGAAGGCCGAAAAAAAACAGCAGCACGGTTAGCAACCAGCAACCAGCAACAGCAACAGCATCAGCATCAGCCAGTTGAGCAAGTAATGGAATAGACCTAGACAAAAGTGGTTGGGTTATGCAACAAAGTGTGCGCAACACTGCTCGTGTCTCGAGCACTCCACTCCTGTCTCAACTCTCAGCATACTCGGCTCTTCTGGCTGACTCCCAGCTGGCTGCTCCTTTTTGAGCGTTGCTCAGTTCAAAACAATTAAAACCCTTAAATGTCCCCACATGACAAAGTGTGAACTTAATTTCATTTTTGTAAATTACAAATGCAACAAGAACATTGAAAGTGCAAAAATGACAGCGACAGCAACCAACACAACAACAACCTCAACTGCTGGCTAGCATGGGGCCATGCAACAAAAAGAAGATGCAAAGAAAGGTTGATAATGGCCCAGTCAAGAAGTACGCAGAGAGAGAGAGAGAGAGAGAGAGATATAGAGAGAAAGGGTGAAAGTGAGTCAACTAAATACAAATGATTGTGTAATGCCACAACAACTATGCAGCAGACGCAGCAAATGGGTAGAGTGGGAAGGAAGTGGGGGGGATGGTGTGGATGTGAGACCAGTTCATTGGCAATGCCAACCAGCCAACTAGTTGCCGGACCAATTCACAATAACGAGCAAAATGAAGAACTAAATTTTTATGCATGTGCAATACCCTACCCTCTGTGTGTCTGTCTATCTGTGTGTGTGTGTGTATCTGTGTGTGCCAGCTTATGTGAATGTCTGCGGGTGAAAGTGCGCAACCCATTTTTCAAAGCTTAATTTCCACAAAGAAGTAACAAGCACTCGGCATAAGTAACAAGAGGTTCACCAAAAAATACTTACTCAAGGAGTGGCCAAAAGTTCTGCTTTCAAAGTTGGAACACTCTTATGCGGTATTTGTAATTTTTAATTATGAATATGCATTAGTTTCGACAAAATATTTTAGCATATTTACTTTTAAGCGCATTAGTTATCCAATAGTTTGATTATATTTCCATTTTGTGCTACCGAATCAGAAAGGATTATTTCAAAGGCACAAAAAGCCCAAAGCTATTTGGTGACTGAGGATATTAATGCCATCGTGCCCAAAGAAGTATGCTTCTTTTAATATTTTAGTCATTTATTCAAAAATAATAAATAAATTGAGAGTATGTATTTTTGTAATTTTGATATTTGTAAATGCTGAAGACTTCCATTTGTTCATTATTTTGAAGTGAACAAAACATTGCTTCATATTCAATTATGTGCATCTCAAACGAGATATACTCGTATAAGCTTTTGGATACACTGCCGAAATAGTGCACTCGAGACTTTTAATCAGAGACTGAGCATTGAATATGACTGTGCCACAAACAACTACTGTAATAACAGCAGCAGCAGCAACAACAACCGTTAGAGCAACAACAGCTTGCTACAAATTACCAAAACACTCGACTTCCGCTTAACAAAACGCAAAGCATTGCTGTCGCTCTCGCTCTCGCAGTTACCCTTAGAGATAGTGAAACGGAGATAGAGGGAGAGAGCTGGAGAGGCGAAGTCTCTGAGCGTTTCTCCGTGCGTCTCGCAGCGCATACAAATTGCCAGGAAATGCGAAGCGGTTGGTTGCGGCTGGGTGCGTCGAGGCGGTCTCGGTGGTGACTTGTATTTTGTGTGCTGTTTTCACGTAACCTTGCATTACGCATATGCCACGTTTGCCGCGACGGCTGCTGCGGCTTTGCGTGCACAAATTAAGTTAGTGCTGCACTTAGATGACTCCGACTCTGACTCTGACTCCGACTCCGACTCCGCCTCCGCCTCAAACTCAGACTATAACTACGACAACAACTTGAACTCCATTCGCCGGCTGTCATTCTGACTAGCATTCAGATTTTGCCTGAGGTTGCACACTTGGCTGCCACGTGGCGCATTTAGACGCATCCGCAACCACCCAACCAGGCTGGTTGTCTGCCTGTAAATGTGTGTGCAGCCTGCACAGGATGTTCATGAAACATTCATTAAGGACATTGTGTATTTCCGCTTTTAGTTTTTATCATGCGTCGTGCAACATTGCGCAAAACAGCAGTCGCGAGGCGTTGCAAAAACCGCTACCTGCAAAAGAACCGTTTATAGCAATTGCCACATTCTCCACATTGCTCTCTATGTGCGTAAAAAGTGCCCTCCAACAGGGCGGTCAGCATGATCAGCTGGACAACAACTGGTTAAAGTAATTCCACTTTTTTGTACGGACAAAGCTCGTTTCGTCTTTGCTTGCAAAGCTGCTCGTTAAAAACTCGTCCGTTCTTTTTGGTGGGGTCACTGACCCAACAAGTTTACCCACAAGCGTTAACAATGCAAATGCTTTTCATTGAAATGCTTCAAATTGAGCTGCACTCTAAATGAATTGAAGAGACTTGCAACATGGCATGGCTTTGCGGTCGGAAATGATTGCTCGAGGGGATTAGTCGACTAAGTCTGAAAGTGAATGGCTTTTGGACTAAAGGGTCAGTCAAGCAAAGGAGCAGGGGCAAGGACTGGCAAGGCGACTTTTAATAAATAAAAAAATCTAAGATCAAAGTTTAAAAATTTATGTAAATAAAAGTTTCTCCTCTCAAAAATAAATATTCAAAATTGTACTGTGTTTGGAATGTGCACTTTTGGAAATTATTTGAATATTTATTTAGGTTCCCCTAATTGTTTTTATTTTATATTTTTTTAAGGCACACAATACATACATACATACATACATGCAACTTTATAAATATATTTCTCTTATTGTTTTTATCTTGGAATGAAATTATTCACTTTTTATCTTTGAAAATAGGAAATAATAGTTACGGGAATTGTTGGCAAGTAAGCATAGAAATCTAAAGAAACTTACCACTCAAACTTCTTAGTTACAAATTGCCGAATTATAAACATTTAAGGAATACTTTGAGTGTGAAACATTAGGATGATGTCCAATTGTGACAAACTTTTGTTGTTCATCCTAATGTGCTGTGGATAACTCGAAACTCTTTATTTCTTTTGACATCTTTTGCCATTCATTATCTCCATTTTAACAGCAGTCATTTTTGCGAAGTGCAATCAGCCCAAAATGTGCACTTGCAATGGGTTTTCGTCTTGTTGTTGTTGTCGCTATTGCTGTTATAGTTGCTGTTACTATTGTCGTTGCTGTGTCGAGCAAACTTTCAACTTCTTATCTAAGTCACGCAGCAGGCGAGCTTATAATGAAGTCCGAGTTGCAGGGCAAGCAAATAATTAGGGCTCGCATTGGGCCAGCTCAAGACGCCTTGGACTGGCAAGCTTTTAAACCTTACCATGCATCGGTGTCCTCCAATTTTCAATAAGCAAAGTTTGAACCAACAACAGCTACACAAAAAACCAATAACGCTAGACAAACCTAGCTAAGAGTTTGAAAGCATGAGAAGGGGAGATCAAGTTGGGGTATGTCGAAGAGATACCCTTTATGTAATAGTCTAAACTTGAAGAGGTCAATAATAATAATTATATTCATAACAACAGCTGATGGCTTTATGTAACAGAATTGTTCAATTTGTTTAATCTACGACATCGCATAGATATATGCTTGCCGATAAATAAATATAAATATACAATAATCTAAATATGCTTTAAACTTTTCAAACTGTTACAAAATAATGCACTCGATTTGTCTATGATCCCATTTGACCCCTTCAGTGGCTGCAGGGTGCACAAAGTGAAAAAAGTTTATCAGAAATTTGGGACTAATCAACTATTCTCACTCAAACACACACATAGACACACACACACATATATATATATATATATATATATATATATATATGGAATTGTACGAACGTACAAAGTAAAGTTTGTCCTTTATGTAAAAGCTGGCAGCAACAACAAAAATAACGCTTTGCTGTTGTGTTGTCTTGTTGCTGCTGACAGAGCTAAAAGTTGCCAAGTATTAGGCCAAAGTGTCACAACAATAACAAGAACAAAAATAAATACCAGCAGCTATTTCTTCATAACCAACCTGCGGCTGGCAAGTCCATTTGCTCACATATAAATAACTTTTGTAACTATTTGAGATATACTCGTATGTTGCCAATCTAAAGATATACAAATTAAGCAATCGTTGTATTGATCACCTATTCTGTATTCTGTAATTATACATCATATTCTGTTGATTTATATATTTCTTTAAAATAACTTGAAAAATAAACCAAAATTATTTCCTGGGAAAATTTCTCATTCGATAAGAAGCTATCTTAGAAGGAAACGTCTCCAGCATTGCTACTTGATTTGAATACTCTCTGCCCGTGTTTCAAGAAATGCAACTGTAACTTGTGCAGCATCAACTAGAGGCATGGCCAAAAGAGGAATTGCAGCCACATCTCAAATAATTTCATTGTTCAAATACTTTTGCCGCCTTTTGTCGTGGACTTATTTATTATTTGGCTAATTCGCACGTTGCCAAAGTGGCTTTCAAACAATAACAATAAAAAACTAAAGACTGACAAGAGAACAAAACACGCAAAAAAAAAGCACATGATGACAGAGAGAGAGAGAGAGAGATGGAGATAGGGAGAGAGAAGGAGAGAGATTGCAAAAAATGGAAAACAAAACTTTCGCTGGCGGCGTCTCCGTTTGCTCGGCTCTCCAATTCTATTTCACGTTTGCACAAACTTTAAACAATACACACAATGAGATGGATATATGTAGATAGACAGAGAGAGAGAGATGGGTGGTGCGGGGGGTGGTGGTTTGTGGAGTGGCTAACTTTGGCAGCGCCTAGAAAACTTTAGTAGCAGCTTCCACTTGCAGTTGCAAAACAAGTAGCAGCCAGCCAGCCACCACCGCCGCCAACTTGCAACTAATTTGTCTTTGCTCCTCCATTTTGGAGGCGTGGCATGAATGGGGCTGCAACTTTTGAGTTTGCCCACTGCCAACAACAACCACAACTAAGCGCGCAGCTCCAGTTTCAGTTGTAACTTGGACAGAAGCGCCCGCCCCCGCCCCTCTCCGCCGATCCGTTCTCAAAGCGAGCATTCTGTGTGCAGCTCTGAGGCTCGTGTGTCACTTTGGCTTTTGTTTACAGCTGATTGTATTTAGCTTTTGTTTGGCCATTGCGAAAGTTGCCTCGTCGTTGTTGTGGTCTAATGAATTGAAAGTTAAGCCATGCCAAGCGAGCTGGCACACCACACTCCCATCACTTACCACACTTCACACACTTCCTTAAATGCCCGCAACGACTTGATGTCACTATTCATGCCATCAATTTAGTCTTGTTATTGCATTAATGGGTGCATGACCCTAAAAATACATAAGTCGGATGGTCTACTCCACCACTCCCCTCACCACCCACCACCCCGCTCCACTTACATTCGCGCATTCGACTGCAACTAAATGAGGGAAAAAAACAGTATTTTTAAGTTGATCAAATTCAGTTTGCCTCTCTTGAATTCAATTTGCAGACAGCATCTGCCTTATCAAATTTTCAAGTTGCTTTTCTTGGAAATTTTCAATTGACACCCAGCTGCGTACACACATATAAATGAGGCGTCATCTCATCATCTTTAATATTTGCAACAAATCTCCTTCGCTCGTCAGTCAGTCTCTTCAAAGCCAAAATTACTTGTGACTTAAAAGAAAGATTGGCGCTAATAAATATTCCAAACAAAAAGTACATTTTTTTAGTACAATGTTTTGAACTATATTGAATTAAGTGCAATCAAACGTTGAATATCAATATTCAAAAAACCAATGACAATAATCGGAAAAAACATATAAACTTATATAGCGATCCGTTAAATATAGCATTCTCTATTTTCAACTAATTTCAGTATGGCTCTGAATTATTTTCGAAAATTACTGAAAAGCATTTTGATCACGCAAAATCGGAATACGTCCTTCTTGAAATACATATATTACTAAAAAGAAAAGAAAATCTTGAGTCGTTTTTTTTTTTAAATCCAACTCGGTCAATTTTTGTTTTTCCCTTGTCTCTTGCTTTCTGAGCCAGTACCTGAGCTCATTGGCAATTCGATTTTGTGGACTTAAGCTTACAATAAATTACCCAATTTGCAGCACTGGCTCCCCAATTAGCAAATGTGCTAATGCTCGTATCGACTCGTATCTTTGAGCAAGCCACCAAAACCAGCCAACCAGCCAACCAGTCATCAACCACCAAATCCCCCAACCCCTTCCCTGTTTAGCGACATCAACAATGTCCAAACGGTACCGAGAGCTGGCTGGCGTCGAACGTATGCTCCCTATTCAAGCCGTAACCCGCCACTGGTCACCCATCTTCACCCGGCAACCGGCAGGCCCCTTCCTCTGGCACTTAACATAAATTGAAACTGTGCCCAGCTACCATCAACAGCAACATCATCATGAGTTTGGGCCCGAAGCTCATCGATAACTGGATTTGCAGAAAACAAATCGACAGCACACTTGAACACGCTACGCACCACGCTCTGCTCCAGCTGTATTGAGGGGCGGAAGCTGGTGAGGGGGGCGGGGAGAGGGGGTGGTGGCTAACTTATGACGCCGGCGCGTGTGTGTTTCGGCAACTTCATTATCGATTCCTGATCCATTGGATTAGAGCAGACAATGGCAACAAGGCGTTGCCTGCCCCACCAACATTCCACAGCTACCACTTGGCCAACATCCGTTGCGGCGTACAAATTTGTCCACAAATTAACACAAAGCGCAACAACAAAAACAGCAAAAACAACAACAACACCAACTACTATAGTCGCATTTGCTGCACCTAAATTGTACTAGTTGCCATTTGAGCCAGGCTCCTAGTTCCTGGTTCCTGGTTCCTGGCTCCTGGCTCCAGGCTCCTGATTTCAGCGTTCAGTCGTAGCCAGGCTATTTTGTACATGGTACGCACATTTGCTAGTTACATTTATCGCCGGATTTCCACTGTCATGCCGAAATGTGGACTCACACGCACATTTTTGTGGGTAGGGGAGAGGTGAACGGGGAGGGGAGGCGAGGGGTGACTCGTTTTGTCTCGTATGTTGAATAGAAATAAATTTGCGACTTAAGTCCTTGCGCGCATTAATTCGGCCTAATGTCGTGTAGTCGCATCCGCAGACCCCTCTCACCGCTCAACGATCCTAAACTGTTCTCGGACTAACATTTTATTTATGACCAACTAACACACATTCATACACGCACACACACACACACACACTCACACACAGTGAGAAAGAGGGAGCGAGAGTGCGGTCAGCGGGTCTTTTGTCGCTTAGGCGTTTTCCTCTGACCGCAGTCGGTGGCATAAGCCAGCAATACACAAACATTCGAAACTCTCTCCCTCTATGTGTGTGTGTGTGTGTGTGCTGGTCAACAAAGCCGATTTATGATTGCGTGTGAGTGTGTGTGTGAATGTGTGTGTGCCGTGGGCCATTCGAATGCGTGGCGTGCGCGCGTTGTGGCTATTAAATTATTTGTAAACAATTTTTGATATCTGATTTTATGCACACCCTCACCCACACACACACACACACATAAATACATACTCATACACACTTCCTTACTCAGATTTACTTTCATATATAGCCACAGGCTGTCCGAGACTAAGTGTGCGAGAATGAGAGAGAAAGTGAGGAAATTCTGCTTGTTGTGCTGTCATAACTCGATTTAAACATTTTGCGAGTCGTTGCGCAAAACTGTTGGGCACAACTGCACACACAAACACACATACACACACACACACACACATACGTATATGCATATTTTTATGGTAATTCAAAGTCGTTTTGGCCTGGACAAAGGCAAAAAGAGCAAGAGACGCAACAAAAACAACCGAGTTGGCATTTTTATATTGTTCTTATGGCCCAGATAGGGGGAAGTGCTTTTCGGCATGGAGAGAGAGAGAGAGCGGGAGGGTGTGCTTTTCCTCTAAATTGCTTGCCAAACGGCATAAGTAGATAATAGCTCATAGCTGGGCTCACACCACTACACAGCAGAGTGTGAGAAATCGACGAGCGGTTCATCTAAGAACTACCAAAATACTTTGGGGATAATCAAATGTTGTAGAAATCAAGCACAGAACATAAATTAATATGTACATAAATATCAGTATATGTATGCATTTCATTGTATACATTATGTTGACTGGTTTGTTAAATGGAAACCTATTTTCTTGCCCGAACTCCGGAACTAAGACTTTGTACCATTTATCATGGATGATTGGGAGCTGAAGTCCATGTTCTTTAATGGAAGCTGCAGTTTTCGCTAAAAACAAGGAACACTCTAAGCTTGAAAGTTGACATAGATAATATTGGTCGAAATATTAGTGCTTGTCGTGTTGAAATGAGTCACAACTTTCCTCAGCCAAATTTCCAGAATATTTTCCTTCAAAGTTTTGTTGTTCACAGTTTGCCATCTAGATTAAAATGGCATTTAAATTTTGATAGTCGAGTATTCTATAGTATGTTCAGATATATTTATCTTCTATGTGTCAAACTCAAATTCATTAAACCCTCCGCAATCACGATGCTTAATCCCACTTCAATTACCTAACTTGCAATTATTTCGCAAATGCCAGCTAAAGCCTTACATATCTAATTCGAATGAAATGTGGACAAAGCCTGCACAAGTGAGAGACTTTCCCATGGCTGCTCGTGAGAAACAGATCCAATTTATGAGGCATTTGGACGTGCAATGAGGGAACTGAGGGGCACAACGGACAGGAGCCCTTAATGCACCTAAATATATAGTTGATATGCAAAATCTGCATATATTATGTGTATGGTAAGGGCAGTCACGTGGAAGCTGCCACGTAGAGCCCATAAGCTTGCCAATCACATGTGCAATCAAATTTCAAAGAGCCAAATGAGCCACACGGCCAAACAGGTTGCACCAGCCGCTGAATGGCAGCTACATCAACGATAGCACTGCACTCTCCTCCCCAGCTCCTATTTAAGGCTTGCTGCTCGCCACTTGCAATTGGAGCGAGGTCCATTCATGTGGCTGCAGCACGAAATAGCATAATATTGACTAGGAAAACTATTAAACTGTCAATCGTGCAGTGCTGCAATACCATAACAGAAACAGCTATAGCAACACACTGCACTCTGCACTTTCCACATTTCACCACAACTTTCCATTCAGAACTCGGCTCAGTTTAGTTTAGTTTAGTTTAGTTCAATTTCCGCTTAGCTGCACACACTTCACTTGAGACTTTGATGCCCATTTGCGAAGGGGAAATTAAACTCGATATATGCGATGGTTATTAATATTAAAATAAGGAACATACCTTAACTGACAGACTCGTATACCTCATAATCCTATCTAGAAGAGGGTTTTGTCGAACACATGCATTAACATTGAAATTTTCTGAAAATGTTTGCTTGAATAGTTTGTAAACTTATAATAAGTCTTTGGTGGACTGTTGTAAGCCTTATAATTTCAGCTATAGAGAGCTTTATTGTCCTACAAATAAGTCTTAAATATGTTTATATTATATATTTCCATCACACATAAATTAAATTGCAAATAATTGAAATTGAATACATTCGACTAAATAATTTGAGTAACTAAACTTATTGCATTATGGGGCTTTATTAACGAGACTTAAGACTTTTAATTAATATTCATCGATTCACATTATCTGGCAGACACAGAGTGCCACATGGTCACCTCTTCGAGATATGCAACTAGCTGAAAGTTACAATAAGCCGATAGGGAGTGGGGAGCCAAAGGAGTGGCAACCACCGCAGGCGTTAACAAAAATACAGAAAACGGCGTCGAGCCGAAACGAAAAATGGGTTGTGTACTCAAAAAACTGATTGCTTCACTTGGGTGGGGGTTTAAAAGCTACGCCCAACGCTTAACTTGATTGTGCTATTCGCTCCGCTGGTAATATTCGCTCGTCTCTGCTTGGTTGTGGTTGTTATTGTTGTTGTTGGTTTTGCTGGTGCAACCATTTCACATTTTTCCAATGGCGGTTCGGCAGCATCACGTGCCCACTTAAGCATCAGCATCAGCATCATGATGGTATTCAGGCCAGTGAAGCGCAGCGATGTCCAAGCTCAATCTGAGCCGGAGCCAAGGACTTCAGTTGCAATGCAAAGCATCTGGGGGGCTGGTGGACGGTCGGGGATTTGGTGGCATACCGACATATATCACAGTCAGTTTAGAATCAATAAAATATAAATTCACGTGCTGATTTCTGGGTGCGCCCGAGGCAAATAGCAGCGTCGTCTCACGGTGGCATCCAAATCCAGAGTTTAGCAGCCGCCAGCTGCGAAATGTATTCATAAACATCGCAGGCGACATGAGAGCTAAAATACCGGAACCAACAAGCGACTGGCAGCAGCACATGCATCCATCTATCTGTCAGTAAATGTGTGCGTGTGCGTATGTGTGCGTGTGTGTGGTGAGGCGTTTTGTATGTGCTTAGGGATTTCCGCTTGAATGCGAATTTGATATGCGCAATAAAATATTAAACAAGAAAGAAAATCTCACCGAAGAAAAACATATCCATGCAGACCGAAGTCTACCTGCTGAAATCAAAATCTCATTACTAACTAGTAAATATCGACAGATTGTACCCATGGGAACTATGCATATGATATAGTGGTGGGCCAAATGTTAGGAGCTTGATATCGCCTCTAGAAGAAATAGTTGCTATAGCAGCTATATAATACATAGACTGCCTGCAGCAATATAAGCAACAAAAACAAAAGAAAAACAAAAAAAAAAAACAAAAAAAACATATTTTAGAAACTTTATTCAACATTTATGACAGAATTATTATACCATCTGCAAGGGCAAAGAATCAACCAAATTGTTTTTAAAGCCCGTAATTCAGCTGACGACGCCTTCCAGACAGATCGGACGGACGGACACACAAACAGTCAGTCAGTCAGTCAGTCAGTCGGTCGGCAGTTAGGCGTTAGACGTTGAAGCCATCACACACTCACACACACACCCAATTTGTATGCATGAGTGTGCGACTGTGTGTGCGTGTGTATGAGTGACTGAGAGCCAATACCAAAACGGAACGCGTTTCCCGGCACATTTCGAGCACTTCAAACGCGTTTCGCATGCAAAATGAACTCTTTAAATGTGATTTAATGCTCTTTTAATGTGTGTGTGTGTGTTATTTTTTTTTTGTTTTTGTATACCCTTGCAGAGGCTATTACAATTTTGACTTAAATGGAGAAGGCGGTTTCAATCTTATTGATCAGCATAATAGCTGCGACAGGTGAAAGTTAACATTGCCATGCTTTTTATTAGCCCAGAATGCCAAGCTGGGATTTCACCATATAAAAATCCGACCCATCGATTCCGTTGAACTTATTGTAACTCAACCATATGTAATTAATCTACGACACCCCAAACAACTTTACTAAGCAAGCAATTAAATAAATAGTAATTGTGTAGTACAGCTTCAGCTTTGGGCATACATGTCACCCTCTTTGAGACAATATTATTACACAAATGAGGAATTTTCAGCTTACAGCCAAATCTAAAATAGGGTTCATAAAAAAAATATTTGTTGAAATTATTCAAAAGTAATAGACGAATGTAAATTGGAGAGTAAATGAAATTAGTTTAAACATATTAGTCCAAAAACATAGTATTTCGAACTGTGCATAAAAAGGTAGATTTCAGCAAATTAACTCCGTTCTACAAGGAGTTCTTAAAATGACTGGGTTTTCCTTTTGAAAGTTACATTTAATTTAAAAAGGTAAGAAACCTTGCCATCTTGTTGAACACAAGAAGGAAATGAACCAATTCGAATGCGTGTCAAATAAGAAGTTGGTTTGTTAGTATGTTGGCGTGGCATATGCTGTTGACATAGTTGCCATTCAAGTATTTTTAATTTCGGCACTAGCCAACACATTTTGAGTGGAGCGACAAAGCGAATTGATTTTGACCAAGCCTTATATTACCACCAGTCCCCTCATCCATCTCCAGACCACTCCCACTCTCATTTGCGAATCGATTTGCAGTCCATAAACTATGCTTTCTGTGTAATAAATAGAGCAAATGCGCCTGGAAAAATAGTGAAAGAGAAGAGCTGAAAGAGAGTGATGAGTAGGCGGGAATCGCTTAAAAGTTTGCACAAAATTTGCCGCAAATTTGCAACTTTTGCATAAAGTTTGACTGAAATTATAACGAAAACTGTTGAAAAGTGAAAAGCGCAAAGTACTTGGCCAAACTTGCCAGATTGTGTGACAAATGCGGCACGAACAAACACCTCGACAGCGACTCGCAGCAGCATCCCCAGTGCGAGGAGGCTGTGTGAAAATATAGCTGCCTGATCTGCCATGTCCCTGTCCAAATAGTCAGCAGTAAAGAGTATTCAGCATTAATAAATCAACCGAATGCAAGATGCCCAGGCGACTACCAAACTACTCTGACAATACATTTGCTGTCTTTTAACTTTATTCACGTAACGCAAAGCCTTTAAAGAGTCAGTTGCATCCACTCAAAACTGTAAAACGTTTTTACTTCGATCACAAAGCGTAGAAAGACTGCAGCGATTAATACTGATAACATTCAGTTTTAAATATTTCGATATATATTAATTTTTTTCTCATTATATTAAAATGTTGAATTCCTTCAAATATAGCACTTATTGCAAGAATCATTATTTTGACACAGTACTTAACAAACAACTTTAATTACTTTACTTTATAATACGATCCCTTTCGTTGCCATCGGCACAACCTTAAATTACGTGTGTCCATTTCGATTTAAGTACTGACTCTCAATGCCAGAGCTCATCCATATGCTAATTCGGGGCGCTCGTTGCTCAGACCCGAGAGCAGAAAGCAGTTACAAAAAAGGCACCCAAAAAAAAAGGGCACAAAAAGAAATGAAATTATATTTGGTCGCAAAAAGTGTGAAACTTTCTCTGAAAGCCCCAATGAAGCCCCAGCCCCAGCCTCAAACCCAGCACAAGCCCAGGCCCAAGCCCTAGCCAATACCCATAACCCTGTGCGACTAAAGACCTAGCGCCTCTGATATGGCTAATGTCGTTGTTGTGGGCAAAATTCAATTTACTGCCTGAGTCCATAAACACACGCGCATAACAACCACACCAGCAACAACAACAGCAGCAACAACAAAAACAAGAGGCAGGCAACAACCAAAACGCGGCCTCTGTGTTGGAGCGTACGAGCTGCGTGTGTTGGCAGCTCTGTGAAGCATATAATCGACAATACACACACACACACACACACACACATACACACACATACGCACACACATACAGACGCACGCACAATGACACTCGCACGTACACCCCGGCCACATTGCGTATACGCAACCAGCACAAAGCGACAGGCGAACGCGCAAACCGCTTAAAGCCAACGAAAATTGCCAGCGACAACATCATAAACTCAATATGTATTCAATCCATTTGACTTTTTGCCCGCCATCGTTGATGTGCTTGCCACATGAGTGGGCATGGCAATGGCAAGCAGCAACCAGTAACCAGTAACCAGTATCCAGCAAACGACAAAACTTGCCCCAAAATACATTTTTTTTCCTCGTTTTTTTACCGTATCTCTCGCATAGATTTTCAGACACTGATTGTATTGTGTCTGACCGACAGATGTGTGTGTGTGTCGGTGTGTGTGTGTGTTCTATTGTGTATATATTAATATGGATGTGTTTGTGTGTGTGTAAGTATGGGCTCATGTAAAGCGTTTGATATAGACATTGGCATGACCAATAACCAACGCGACTGTCAATAGATCAGCTAACCCGACAATCAAGGGATTGACTCACTGGCGAACCGACTGTTTGACTAACTCACTGACTGACTGAGAGACTTGAATGGCTTATTAAGCATGCTGCATGCTGGCAGTTTTCATCTGATGCAGCTAATGCAGCCTGCTTTGCATTTTATGCAAACGCCGAACATTGAACTTTTTGGTTGACTTTCATTGCATTTGTAATAGGCGCTAAGTCTACGATAGAGAGTGTTCATGTGTGGATAAGTTTGTTTGCTATGCTGTTGCTGAGCGCTTTCCAGACGGACCTTCGCCAAATCAACAATAAGCAGTAGCTGCCACTACACCCTAATGACACCAAGCAATATGTAAATTACACAAGAGTTGGGTAATTGAAATTGTATCGTCGAAGAACAACGATAACAATTATGTAGAGCAACCAATCCAAGTATGCGTAATGTATTTTAAACTCATTTCCTTGAGTGCAATCCGATACACAGAAGTGTTTCATTAAATGCTCCGCATAGTAATTAATTCATTTAATCGATTGTTTAAATCCGAATTCGCTTAACGCATTAACACGAAATGCATGCATAAACATGAAGCATTAAGCATCTGCTGAAATCTCTGAGAGGAGTTACGTTCTCATTGCTTGGATTCCTTTTTTTTGCGGTAGGTTAGTCCATTTAAATTTGCTTTTGGCGTGAATTAAAAAAGAAGTCAGCAGAGCAACTCGGCAGCCAATTGGCAGCTGCATTCCATAAATACATATATATATATATATATATATATATATATACACGTTTTTTTGTACATATTTCATGTGTATGTGTGTTTGAGCCTGGCAAATGGCAGCAGTTTTGGAAATTTCATCATTGCATTTGGGTTTTCGTTTCGATCAGCATTTTGGTAGTTAAAGAATTTCTCTAGTGCCGAGCGTTTCTGTCGAGCGATTTCGCTTGCCCTTATTGTGACACTTACAGTCAATGAAACTTCTCTCTGCTGTCTCTTTTTGTTTCCCTACCATTCTCTACCACTCTCTACCACTCGCTCTCTCTCTCGCTCTCTCTCGCTCTCTCTCTCTCTCTCAGTCGATTTGTTTTTTTTTTTTGTTGGCCTGTGCCTTCTGTCGTGGCTGAGTGCCTCTTTAGCGTGGCTCAAGTGGTCTGGGTGTGGATGTGAAGTGTGGAGTGTGGAGTGTGGGGTGTGGGGTGTGAGTTGGTGACAGAACCAAGCACGAGAAAGCACACATATATGTGAATTCGCCTCATCCGCAGACAACGCGCCCATCGCTGAGTGACTGCTCAAATCTGACGGGCGTCGTCCTCGTTCTCGTACTCGTTTTCGATGTCATTTCCAATACTCATTGCCGGAGTTCTTTGCCATTGATTTGTGTCGCCTCTCAACGGTCTGCCAGACCCAGTCCAGCCCAGCCCATCTCAGTGCGAGACTCCATCCAGTGCCGGCAACAGACTCCAATACCATCGGCAGATATGGACCCAAACCGCTTGGCACATTTCGCTTGATTGCCCATTTCGGGCAGCTCGAAACGTTTTGTGAAGCAACTGCTACCCCTGCCAGCCTACAGGCAGCGCATTAAAAAGCTGGCACATACACACACACACACACATACATATGCAGACTACACATGCTGGGAAACTAATGATATACACTGAGAAAACAACATTTACAACACAATACTTACTAAAGCCTTGAAACCGGTACAAATTTACCACATCAGGCTGCAGTTTTGGGCTTTATATATATAAATCAACAACTAAACTCAATAAAAGCTTAAGCAATGCCAATGCTAGTGATCAAAGCGATATACAGATATATTATATTAAGTGCCAGGTATCTGAATCAGGTATCTAATTAACAGTCAAGTGAAACAGCAATACTGAACATCTGGAAATGCCAGTGTTTTAATTATATCAATTGATTGGAAATAGTGTTTGCCTTAGATGTATTAATAGTATGGATAAAATGCGTTTGTTTTGCTGTGACTGTTTTGTTTTACACTTTCCTTATTAATGTGTATTCAATGTACATGATACCCAATTTGTTTTTCAAGTGTATACGTATACTTGTCTGCATGTGTATATGTATATATTATATATACCAGCAAACATATACACAAGCAAATATTTTTAAAGTCAATATAGAAGAGAACGAGGCAATCAGGCGAAACTGCTTAAGCTCTGGCCACGCCCCTGTGCCTGTCACAGCCCCAACTCCAGCCGCAGCAACATGCCTCCGTTTCAGATTATCATTATCGGCAAAGAAGTCATCATCACAGAGGGTTTGGGGGGGCTGGCAGAGGGGCGGTGGGTGGTTGGTTGTTGGTGGTGAGGCCTGAACTGGCATAAAACAACGCATAAAGTTCGCTTCCTTCACGACTTTCGGCTCAACTTCAGTTTCAGTTTCAACTTGGCAGCCACGCTAATAAAAACATTAACGTTCACCCTCGCACATATGACAGGTGATTGAGAGGGGGGTGCTGCGGCTTGGGCTGTGGCTGAGAGCGGGGCTCGGAGCAGACAAGTTTACTCATAAATAAATATTTCTTTGGCTAACATTTTAAGCAGCCTGTGAACAATGCGGATGATGCTGCTGGCGTCTTAAAGCAGCCAGACCTCAGCCCGGACACCGCGTGCCAATTTGTTAATAGTAGCAGTAGAAAACTTAGCTGTTGTAATTTGAAACTGTTTACACTCGCCCAAAGGGCCGGGTGGTGGGTGGGTGGATGGGTGGATGGTTGGTTGGTTGCCCAACCGCTGGCTTGGGCAATCGCTTGTCCAATTGTGTAACTTTCGAGAATTCGCAAGATAACAAGCGGTAATGCCAAGCAAAAGTTTGTGCCCCGGCGCATGTAACAATGCCGTTCAAGTTTTCTGAGAGGCTATTCACTGCGTTGTGCCTCCACCTCCACTTCTCTCACACTACCAGATAGCTCCTGACCATGGCAAGTTGGCCGGGGCCATGGCTGATTGCCTGATTGACTTGCCAACGGCCCGCGACCCACTTAATTGTGCAGTGCTCGTAAAACTATTGGCCACACTTTCAGATGTGTCAGATACTATCAGACACTACAACAAATTGATGTATGTCGCCATGAGCTCAGCGTTTGTCCACGTTTACTCCGGCTTGCAACTTGGCAAACTTGGCCAGCTGCTGGCTCTGCAAATAAATCAACAAATTAATGACAAACAAGCACTTTAAAGTGTTACCAGAACTTTTGCACATTGCACGGGGGCTGAAATTAATGCATACATAATTAACGCAGACAAAATAAATTGAATTTAGCTGCTATCGAGTTTTTGAAGACTTTTCGTTAACGTTTTCACTCAACAATAAATTGCCAGCCATGTCTTACTCATATGCCTTCCACTGCCTCCTTTGCCCAACCCCCTTCTCTGCCCATTAGCTGCTGGGTGTGTGTGTGGTTTTTTTTTCATCACATGCTATGCCTGGCATGTTGCATGCCTCGGTGAGCAATAAGTTCGACAAACTCATTTCATTAAGCTCAGCGGCACATAAAAAAGAGCTAATGCGCTGCTGCTGCCTATATCCGCTGCTTCCCTCCCTTCGCGCCGCCCCTGCTCGTAAGCCGTGTTGCAATTTTGCTGCTGCTGTTGCTCCTTCTCCATTGCAGATGCCTCATCATTTATTGGAAAGCACTTTTTAAAGGATTGGCAGTAACAGCAACATACGCCTCGATACAGTGTCGACACACACACACACATACATATTACAGGCAGAAACTGTAGAGGAATCTGTTTAGACTAAGTTTCACACTGAGACGCAGGCTGAGACTGAAGCGGAGGCTAGAGTTGGCGCTGACACCCAATCGACGATCCAGGAGCATACCAAGGACAGCCAACAGTGCCTGCTGGTATTTATTACCAGCTGGTAGCCTCAATGTTCGCCGCACTCTAAAGCCATCAATTTTTTATTAGATTATATAAAATTTACAAACGACTTATCTATGCTCACGGCCGCGCCTGTCGCCAACTCAGGCTGCAGCCCCATCCTCCGGCTCAGATTGTCCTGTCTATTGAATTGGCGCAATCAGGCAAGGACAACATCTGCAACAGGATGTACTGGGTGCATTTAATACAACTTACTGATTTCCCCAGCCCAAACGTTCGCAGCGGAAACAGTGTTGAATAGACACACAAAAAAATAGAAGACCTACTTGCAAAGTCATTTGACACTTATAAATATTTATAAGCTATTCTTAGTTGTTTCAGTTTGGCATCAAACGGTGTATAAGTTAACAGAAAATTGAGATCATGTTTTTTATTGTTTCTGCAAAAGTCTTGAATTAATAATCAACTAATTGGGTTCAATTTAAAGCCGGGTAAAAATTGTTCAAAATGTATAATGGGTAAAGAAGATTTACAATTGTCTCAATATTCATTATTGTCATTAGCCCTGTATAATGACAATAATGAATATTGAGACAATTGTAAATTTAGCCAGAAATTGCCTCCACCCTGAAAAGTTCCAATTCTAAGTAATGATCATCTACAGGAATAAGTTGTTAAATGGAAAGCCAAGCAAGGACTATATGGCGCCATCGCTTAGTAACATAATAAACATCGCTGTGGTAAAGCAAAATGTCTTTAAGTGGACGACGACACAACATAAGTAAAACTAAGTAAGTTCGGGGAGACTTCCGCTAATTATTTGCCAGACTTTAAATATCAATAGACAGCTATTCTGTGCTTTCCGTCCAAAGAATTCACTTCTTTAAAATGCTATTCGCAAAATCCATAGTAGGAAAAGGCAGCCACAGCAATAGTATTGTAAGTTAAGCTAAGAAAATGTTGTTTAAGAAAACATACAAGTAAACATTCAGGAAACGTTGGCTTAAGTGAAAACTTTAAATAAATAAATAAAGTAAAAATATCAAAATATGAAAACATACGACAACAGAGCTTAAAAGTGCACTAATAAATCGATCTAAGTGAAATGCTGCGAATGCCAATAATAACAAGACTGATTCTCAATACATGGCGGGAAGTCCATAATTGTATAACTTCCAATATAAATGACTTAATTTCAAAGGACAATAACAAAAGTAGTCATAAACAAACAAACAGAAGACAGACTAAATCCACTAAAATTTCAATCGACCTAAGTAACTCCATAATACGAGATGGCTCGCTCTATAATGGAATTGCTATTTGCTTAAATTTCGTTTACTTTACTGGCCGGTTGGCGAAAAGCTGTGGATAATTAATGGTATTTGCATTGGAATGATTTACTACTGCCAATCGATGATTACATATTCACAACATGCTTGAATTTAATTCAACTAAAATTGAATTGAAAGCTGTACTTAATTAAACGCAAATTAAAACAGTTTTGTTGATTCAATTTATTTACTCACATCTGTAATATGTTAGTGGGATTACCAATGTTATCGATATGGTTGCCATTTTACTGTTATCGCATGCAGTAGTCGCGTGTAAATACTGTAAATGACGATATCGGTTCTGTTTAATAAAATACAAAAATGCCATTAATCGCATTTCCCAAGTGGCAGCTACTGTCCTGCCTTTTCCCTCCGCTCATTTGCACTTGCAATTGAACTGAAATGTGTCTGTGGATCGATCGACAACAGCACTTCCACCAGCGCCATTGCCAAAATGGAATTCTTACTTTTGCTTTGCTCGTATTATTGAAGTTGTTGTGCTTTCTTTTCATGCCACGCCCATTGGACACACGGGGCACCTGGGCGTTAGTCAGTGTTACAGCAGCTCCAGCAAGCAGCTGTCGTTTTACTTCCATCGGCAGCTGCAATGAAAATGCATTAAAATGCAGCTGCAATTGCTTTTGTAGTTACCGCGACTGCCACGCCCACGCCCAAGACAACGCCCACCCCAGACCCCAACTGAATGCAAGACGAATGTGCAACGTAGTTGCCACTGCTGCTACTGCAGCATTCATCAACGTTATCCTGTCTCGTTATCCTTGTGCCTTACATGCAATGCGAACATCTCAACGGCAAATCCACTTAGCATTTTCTTCGCTCGCTTCTCAATACACTCCACACATTATTGTTGCACACAATTCCAATTCCTTTTAGAAAAAAATACATTCGAATGGAAATTATTTAATTGATTTCAATCAATTTTGTTTTCTGCTTAACATTCACAGGTTTTTCCAGACCATCGCAACTCAACTCAACTTAACTCAACGCAACTCAACTTGGAGCTTACGACTCTGCCGTGTAAGTGAAAAATTTCTTGCAATTCAACGAATTTAATATTGCTTTACACTAGAAGTGGATCGAATGTATTATTTTGTATGTGTAATATTGTGGTAAGAGTATTTGATCTTGTGCAAGCAGTTGAGCTTTCTGCATAAGAGCATCTTTAAAAATTGCCTTAAGGCCACCAATTTCATTTCGAGCTTGTGTAAGTCGAGACGAGGTTTCATTCATTAATTTAATGCGCATCTTTTTTGCATTCGATTTTGGCGTCAGATGCGTGTGTGCGGTAGAGTAAGTATATATATATATATATATATATATATATATGTGTGTGTGTGTGTGTGTGCTCTTTATGTAATCAAAAACCACCTCTGGTGTTGCCACGACAATCTGTAAGCAGTCGTAGCAGTTGCCTTCCTTCCCTCACATATAAGCTTTCTACTTAATGGCGAAGACATTAGTTCTGCCACTCTTTCTCTTTCTTTCTCTCGCCTCTCTCTCTCTCTCTCTCACTCTCTCCGCCTCTCTCTCTTTCTTAATGCGATGCGCTGTCGTTAAATGCGGTGGCCAAAGAAATTGGCACTAAATGTTATTGAAATTGTATACCGTATTTTCTGCGTATTGTCAGGTCTTGTCGACAGCCACTTATCAGCTTGGTGCTCATGGCCTCCAAGTTCCCTAATGTATGAGCGTATGTGCTCATGTACGTGTGTGTGTGTGTGTGTGTGTGTGTGTGTGTGGCAGGCACTTCCATCATCATCAAGAGCAACAACTGGAGACCAACAGTTAAGATAGATGAGCGGCGGGTCTTTAATAATCACAAATTGATTTGTCGCCAAACGTCAAATTCGTCTATCATTCACAACACAGCAGCAGCAGCAACAGCAGGTTAAGCAGCTGGAGGAGCTGCAGGAGGATGGCAAGCATACCAATCGGCAGGACATTAGCAATGCAACAATAAAGCATTCGGCTGACTGGGCAATGTGGTTGTGTGGGTGGGTCGCATGGTTGTTCGTTCTTTGGCTATGCTTTTGACTTATTGCCCGCAACTAATTCCTGATTATAATTTCAATTAAATATTTATTCTAATTAAAAAGCAGCTTCAAATACATATCCCACATCCGTTTGACCAGCGCCAATGCTCCAACTGTTCGCGAGCTAACCAGCCATACAGATCCCCACCAGCAATACACGTTTCACCATTCACCATCCACCGTCCACCATTCCTCAACCTTCAAAGTCCATAGTGATTTCAGTCAGCCCACTTAGTTTGCCTGCTTCATTAAATTTCATGAATCGCCCGCAGCATTCTCCCATATCCTGTGAATGTTGTTGATGGTTTTACACACACGCACACACACACACATATTGAGTTGGAGAGCGACTGCGTCGAAGGGGGGTGATTGGGATAGAAGAAGAGAACGCTGACTCTTTGTTGTCTGCTGGTTGGGACAGACTAAGGGTATAACTCAGCAAAATTCGCGAACCTCGTACCTCTTGCCAGTATCCATGTTGTCCCTGCCACTGTCTCTGTCTCTGTCTCTGTCCTTGTCCCCATCCCCATGCCTATCGCCGTCCATATGCCAACCCTGTACTGTACTGGATGATATCTTGTCTGGCATATCGGTCCACGTTGCTGTTGTTTCAGTGAAAGCCACAAAAACCGTTTGCGCTTTTATTTATTTGCTATTGATTTCCACTGTCCCAGGACGCAATTTGTTTGCAATAAACTTCATAACAATAATTCATGTCCACACAAATAAATAATTCATGATTTCTCTCGATACGCTGCCCGCTGCATTCACTGACCAGCAGCTGGCGGCTCGGCCCGGCAGCAGCCTCGAGCGCGGCTAATGCTTTACCCTTCACTACATATCCGGCGCGTATCTTGGTCTCGATAGATAATTTCATTGCGCAACGTTTGCCAAGATGGCTGGGGGTACAAGAGCTCGGAGCAGTATGAGAGGGCGCTTAGGCATAGGTTTTGGATTTGGCTTTAACATTGGCTTTGGGCATAGGAATCGCCGGGACGCACATAAAAGTCACTGGCAGGCTAATAAATTCTGCACGCGCTGCGATCATAAAAACTAAACATTAAATAAAAAGGTGTTTCATGCGATGTCAATTCCATTCATGCGTGTAAAAGCACTCACTCAGAACTATGAATGATTACACACTGTGTCAAGTGCGAACGTAATAATAATTAACCACAATTCACTCAAATTTAAGCATATTTTTAAATACGCAAATTACACTTATTTTTATCAGAGTTCACTGCATAAACAATATAAAGGAATGCTGTTTGTTTTAATTAATATCTCATAATCAAAACAAAAATATTTATAATATAAAAATGCTCAGTAAAATGTATAGATAAAGCCATAAAAATTACGATGCATCATTAAGTACGAATTGCATGATTAAAGAACAATAAATTATGTAAAGCAAAAACAATTGAAATATGTGCTTAAATATTTGTTCATCCATTGCTAATTTGCAGACATAAACATTACTTCTAAATGAATAATAAAGTGCTGTGAATAGACTTTGAATTTCATTCTTTATTTGTTCAACTGCCTGCTCTCAGCAGTGCCTCCTTTGCTCATTTTTCTTGTTGATCGGGTCTGTTCGCAAATGTGAGTCTCTCACCAAGCTGTCAAAGAGCCCATTCAAACATTTATCAAACAATTTCTATTGACGTTATCCACTCAGGTAGCTGATGCGTCCGCGAATATTAAAAGAGTTGGACGTATTTTGCGAGTGTATCTTAGTAGCTGAACGAATGGTTGCGCATAAGTAATCGAAAGCAAAAAACCATAATCGGAGTGGACGCCACACTGCTCGTGACTTTCGCCCGAACCTATACCAACTATGTATACATATATGTACACATACATACATGGATGCCATTAGCATTTCCCACTGCCGTCATCACATCCATTACCCCTTTCTAGCGTTCGACCGAGAAATATGGGGTGGGAGACAGAGGGACACACGGAGAGACAGAGAGAAAGAGAGAGAGAGAGAGAGAGAGAGGGCAGACGGCAAATGTGTCGGACGCTATGCATGGAAAATTCAATTTCCCATTATCGTATAAATGAAAATTAATGAAATTTTTGCTTGCTTCAAGCTCACCCGCCCGGCCCTTCTGTAATAGCATCTTCTTCATAGCTGCTGAGTTAAACTATTTGTGCGCTGTTAGTTGATTGAATGCATAAAGTAAAATAAAATGGCCATTGGTACGACAGCTGGAACAGTGGGACAGTGGAACAGTGGAGCAAGCGACTAAACAAACAGTCTGCGTGGAGCTGCGTTTTGAATTCGCCAATGCGGCATTACTCATACGCCACGTGTTGGGCTTTGATTTTTGATGTGCTGTCATAAAAATGACAAGGACAGAACAGTCAGAGGGAGTCAGTCCGTCAGTAATTTGGGATCGTGGATGCGGAGGGGAGGTGAACGAATTGGACACTCATTCGTATTGATTTCGTATGTGGCTCATAAGTCAAGCGAATTTCGTGTCAATAAGCACAGAAAGAGAGGACAGGCTGCCAGAATGAGCTGGTCAGTCAAGCAAATATAATAAAAATGGAAATAAAATAAAATATTTACACATACAAGTGCAAACAAATCAATAAACACAAATAAAATATAGCTCAGCACAACGATGACATCGATAAGGACAACGACATCGAAATGGACGAGAGCCAATCGAGAAAATGAATTTACTATGTACAAAATGGTTAAGCACAAATATCTTGCAGTAACAGTAGCTGTCTCTATAGCTGTGGCAGTGGCAGTGGCAGTAGCACTGACTGGGGCAGTGGCAGCGGCAGCAAGAATAACATTGACACAGCAGGCAAAGTTGCACACGCACAGTGAAACCAAGCAGTCCTAATTAGATACAATTTTACGGTCAGCACCATATACATTTGATAAATGACACTAGATATACGAAGATTCAAGTTTCAAAACTGTTCTTAATTATAATAAGAATTATAAAATCATACAAAAAAGTTTAAAAAACGCTAAACATTTTATAGGATTTTGCATACAAAATATGTTTAGCCTAAACAAATTTCAACACAAATGCAGAACTGAAGCAGTATGTGCGAATTTGGCACACGGTGCACCGGAGTTGACAGTGTGCCGTCTGACTGCTCTTCCTGGTAGTCATCAGACATCAACTCCTAACTGCAGCTCACTGCAGGCCGCAGTGCACCTCCTTGGTTCTCGTTGCTCCTTACTGCATCTGACTGTGGGAGCTGCTGCTGGTGCTGCCTGCGCGAGCGTGACGCTTGTTTAACTGTTTACAGTAGCTGAACGTTGCCGTCGCCGTTGCCGTTGCTGGAGCTAAAGTTGATTGAGGAAATGCGCATCAAGCGCTCTGAGGCACTGCCAATAAACTATGAGCCTGTCTCCGACTGCCTACCTTGGGTCGCATCGATCTCAAGAGAGTGTGTGCGAAAGAGAGCTGCTGAGAGTGGATTTGTGGAGAGAGCTAGCGAAATCCTATAAATATGCCATTTGAGAGATAATGCAGCAATAACGAAATGACGGCCAGGACGCTGTTGACCGTGGCAAGGGAACTTGGAAGGTCGTGGATGGCAGGCGGGACGAGCACAAAGCTTGGCCAAAGATAAATAGGCAGCAGTAGGTAAACAAGATGAACAAACAAACGACAACGACGAGGCTGTTGCCAGAGCCCAATTGCACTGCTCAGGACACGTCCTTGCGTGCCAGTGTCCTTCCACGCAGCGCCTGAAGTGGGAAGACAGTGCAAACAGTCAGTGACATCAAGGAACGGTTCGGGAGGAGGCGTAGCAGAGCGGACGAGAGCGCCAAAGGCTGCGAAACGCATTTGGAAACGCAGAGTAACAGCCGTAAATATATACACACATGCACAGACACTCGTATACTATAACACAGAGACACATGCACACACACACTCACACACACGCACACACACACACACACACAGTCTCATCAAAATGCCAACTGTCCGCTTGTGTGACTGAGCCTGTCAGCAGGACATGTGCATGAGACACAAGAAAATAGATAGATTTCGACGAAGAGCTGGGATTTTTCAAAAGTAAAAATTAGAAATGCAGCAGCAAGAATAACAACAACAACATCGACTTGACTGAGCATCTGTGTGCAGCGGAGGGGGGTGGCGGACGCCCATTTGAGGGGGGAGAAGGTGAAGTAAAGTCAACAACTGAAATAGTAAATAGTTGTTTCTGTTTAAAAGATGCAGCGTATTTTATATGAGCTTCGGCCAAAAGAATAGACTGAAACACATAGCAGGCGAGAGCAGTAGACGCATCAGCTATGTGTGTACATACACACACTCACACACACACACTCACACACACACACTCACACAACTGTGTGTTTGCTAGATTAAATTTAGTACATTTGAAATTGAATAACTAAAGCTCCCGAAGGATCATCTTCATTTTGTATTTATCCAGAATGAATGGTAAGAGACAGTTGAAAAAATACACACAAACTCACAAACACACAAATAGACACACAAACAGACACAAACACACTCACACACATTTGGAAAGAGGCAATAGATTGATAATAGAAGAAGCCGTAGCAATGGCAAACAAAATATTGTAGAAATACGTCTGAAAGCCAGCAGCCAGCAGCCAGCAGGACAAGCGGCAAGACCCAAGGACACTAAGACAGAGAGACCGACACAAAGACACGCTGACAGATAGACTATGCGCCATTGGACAGGCACAAACATACGAAAACAATCAGTAATGTAATAGAAATGACGACGAACTGAAAGCAGAGCAAGTGCAATAAAGATGGGGCTGGACGGATGAACTTGGGGCGATGCCCACGTCGCCTTAGTGAGACCAGCCTCTGTGATGGGACAGGATCGACTGAAAAAGAGCGAACATTGTTGGAACGCCGGACGTAAGCGGCAGGCAGCCCTTACAGTTGCCAGCGGCATGCTGCAGGAAGCAGCTTGACAAGCCGTTGAAATATATTGAAAGATGTTTGTCTGTGCTACATGGATTAAGCAACTATTCATCATATTAGCTGTACCAAAAATACCAAAAAAAAAACATGTTTTTGAATTCGTTGTAAAATAAAAGAGCTGTATTACAAATGCATTATAAATGGTTTATCAACATGGTTTATCAAGCAAACCATTTCCAAAATCAACTCACTTTATCTTTAGATAATTTTTTTTTGCCAAACAAGTTGTTTCTTTTGTTGCAATTGCATATCAAGGCATTGTATATTTAACGGCATCATATCGACGCTCATTATGGCTAAGGGCTTAGTGATTTGACAATCACCTGCCACAACGCGGCATTCAAATGGCTGCCACAGACAAAGCGAAGCCAGCAGCAATGTTACGCATCTACGGATATGCATAAATGGCAAATGTTTACGTCAGACATTTTTATATACATTGTGTCTGTGTTTGCGAAACATTTTGCAATAATGCCTGTGAACGGCTGAAAGGGGTAGATGCTCTGCGTCCTGAGTATTGTGTATTGGGTATTGCGACTTTTGTGTATTACAAGTGCCGCTGATGCGGATGCGGATGCGGATCGGATCCGGAGCTTCTTCTCCTTTTTTGAGACGTCCGTCTCCTGTGTTATGAATAACCATAAAAGCGTTTTGGTTTCTTATCACGCATCAAGCATCACGAATTCAATTGTATTTAATGCACACATACACACACCCACACACACACACACACACACACACACACACACCAATAAACAGCAGCACAATCGATTGAAAAGCACAAAAGAAAACAAAAATTTGTTTGCCTTTTAAAGTATGCCATATATGTTTTCATACCCTTGCTGAGGGTATTATAATTTTGCCCTAAAGCAAACGTTTGCAATTCCCTCAGCTACTTAAATATATGTAGATCGACATGAATGGTCGCCACAATATATAAAAGTGCGACTGTCTGTTTGTATGCCTGCTACTCTCTCAATTGTAAGGCCATCTTGATTCCGATATATGCACTGACTAATGTCATTCTGCTTCAAGCAAGACATATATGAGAATATCATATAGTAACTGCGTGACTAGTCCGTTGGCCTTAAAAGCAAATAATTATACTTGGGATACGAACGGGAGGTCCACGGAATGTTTTAGAGTATACAGATAACCACTTTCCGCTACGCACTGCTCCTCTTTGGATGTCAAATGTGAATTGAGCTATATATACATATATAGAATCGCAAAAGAATCGCAGACATCTGATGTGGCCGCTTTGCAGTCATCAAGTTTGACAGATGGGTTCTCAAATGTCGTCAGTCATTAACATATAATATATTTTAAAATTAAATAATTATGGTTTGCATATCATATTTAAAGTGATTCAAATATTGTGTTCTTAAGAGTTGTGTTTCTCCAACTGCCCTTGGTATTTGTGGGCAACATTTTGCATTTGAATAGAAGGCAAAAAAAAATATGAAATTCCAAAAGACCTCAATGAAATATTTAATTTAATAAAAAAAATATCGCAAGGAATGCAAGGAATGCATTTAATTTAATTTTGCTTATTCCTGAGGCATTTCATTGTAACTCTTGTTGACATTGCACACCGATTTGTGCAAACATTTATTATTATGGCTAAAGATGGGGACCAATCTTTAATTTTTGTAAAAAGCTCGTCATAGAAATAAATACGCCTCGACAAAACATATTTAAAATGCAACTCAGCACTTTAGAGATAATAATTCAAAAGGAATTACCGATGAATCACTTTTGATTTGATGTCACCTTCAACTTTACCAACTTTGCTTCACTTTTTGACCAGTTTCTAGGGTAAACTCAAGTAATGTTGATTGTTCCGTCGATTCAGTTCAGCTTAGTTTAATTTAGTTTGACTGAGTTCAGCTCGGTTGAAACCTGTTCAGTTTCCGCTACGGCCTCGAACACGTGTTCGAGTGCAACGGGACAAGCTGCTTTTGAAAACCTGATACTCAAGTTGAAACTTGAACCAATTCAGCCGAATTCAAAGTCGGATGTCGATGCGGATGTGAATGCGAATGCGAATGCGGGGATTCCCTTTAGGTTGGACTACCTCACGGTCAAACGGATATTTGTCTCGTCTCTATCCGGATCCGCATTGCTCATGTCGGCGACCTACGTTAAGTGTCAAACGCATTTTGCTTGGCAATTTCTTGGGTCGCTCCTCGTGGCCTCAATGCCGCCCCTATTGTGGCCTTGCACCTCCATCCATTCCCCCTTTGCCCCCGCTGGGAGCGCTATGCCCTCATGTCGCATGCTCATGTCGTAGGCGTTGCCAACTCTAATGAAATGATTCATTTCCGTTTTCCGTTCTATTTGTATATGAGTGTGTGTGTGTGTGTGCGTGTGTGTGTGCGTGTGTATGTGTATGTGTGTGCATCTGCGCCTCACACACTTGACACTTTCTTTCCACTTTGGCTTTGGGTTTGGCTCGTTGCTACGGTTTTGCTTCGTTGGTTTTGACTTTGCCACGTTGATAAATTTGTGTAAATCCGTTTTAGCCAATTTCCACACACACACACTCACCAACACCGCCATACGTGCTAATGTCCTTGGGGAGAGACGTACACCTTTTTGCTGCCACAGCTTGCGGTTTTTTTGTTTTCTCTTTTTGTGCTTCACCACTTGGGATTTTGCCTGCTGCTGTTTCTCTTTTTATGCCTTCAATGTGTGGAAAACCTTGCAGAGGGCATTTTAACTTTATCACGAATTGTGTAACGCAGGACATATCCAAAGATCTGCCAGATGGCAAGTCAATAGCATATAACTCCAATGAGAACAAACGATTTTCCTTTTTTCATTTATATTAAAGTTGTCTGTGAGCAGATGGACTCCGGTCAGCGAGGGTATGTAATATTCAGCATGCCTAATATAGCTTTCTTTTCATGTTTTCAATTTCGTTTTGTATCAGCGCCCACTAGCAAGATAAACGATCAATGATAAGTTTTTATGATAATATTGTCGCTTTTCTTTAACTTTGGCGTTCACTGCTGGATTGCAGCTGCTTTCAACTTTTATTCTCTTAAAGAATTTTTTATGGACTTTTGCTGTGTGTGTCAGCACGTTAAAAGGTTAAATCGACTACCACTACTTGTGTGCAGCTAAACTTTAACGGGTCATGGCTCTATTTGAGTGCTGAATATATCCTGTTTATATTCCATCAATTGAATCGAATAATGTTACAAGCAATGCTTGTGCTGCATGGCTCTTTTGTCACTTACTTTGCGCGTGGCTTTGTCACTTTCAGTTGCCACTGGGCTGCATGTCCATGCCCGCCGTGAAAATTGGACACACCTATATCGACATACACAGGACTTGTGGACGGACACAACTCCAGAAATCGCCTCGTGCTTAAATAATTTGCGCAATTCTTTTTCGACGCTTTGTTAAACGTTTCTTCGCTTTGTTTGGCACTTTTCCGTTGTTGACTTTTTAGTGCTTTTTTATATTCACTGCGTTTTTTCCGCCACTGGCCTGTGGTTTCATCTGCAGCCGACAGGGGGCGGCAGTGTGCTGGCTTGTGCCCGGTCAGAAATGTCGCGGCTTTGGTCACATGTTTCACGCCAGTTCCAAGCGTGTAGACGACGGTCTGCGTGCCCCACCCCGCTGCACAGACTGCAGCTTCCTATAGTAGCTGCCTATAACTTCCTGCTCCGGCCCGCTCATAACTTATGCCAGGGGCGGTGAAAATGTACCAGGCCCAAAATGGCAAATGGCGGGCAGCGCAGCGCATTTGGTTCCACCAATGGTAGTGGAAATGCTATCACACACACCGACACACACACACACGCACATACATACATGTGGCCCAACTGCCTTGCCCCGGGGCGTCACTTTTGAAACATTTACTTTATGTTGTTCACAGGAAATTAGATTTTTTTCTCGCTGCTGTTAGTTCTGCTGCTGCTGCTGCTGGTGCTGCTGGTTCTGCTGCCACGCCCTCAATGTCATTCGGCCCTTTTACAGCAGTGTTGTGCTGCACATTTAGTTTTAGCTGAGTTGTCAATGGCAGCAGCTTTGCTGGCATGTCCTTACGGACAGGAAGCAAACTCATTGCGGAAACAGCTTTTTAGCCGTAACAAGCCACACACCCACCCAACCACACATACACTTGCAGATCAGCAAAGTTGGCAACTTGTTTGCCATGCTAATTTATTTATAGACAGCATTTTCATTTTCAACCTGGTCAGGAATGTCTTTTTTTTTCGATTTGCTGCTGCTGCTGCTGATGTTGTTTTGTTCTGTTTTGCTGTTGGTTCCGTGCAAATTTCCGCCACAGACGACAAATTACAAACGTGCGATGACCATGTGGTTCTGGATGCTGTAAGCTTGTTGTATGCTTTTTTTCTGCTTTTTAGACTTTTGGTCCCTTCTTAATTCGATTTCGAGCTGCACAAACAAATCATTAAATGACCGCCAAACTCATTTGCGAAAAAAATATTTGGGTCAGTCCCAATGCGCTGCTCATCGCAGTTTTCTCTTTTCTCTTTTGTAGCCACTTCTTGCACACCTTTTCCATTACGAGCCACGTTTCTGCCGCCCATCCAGCAATGGCCCAGCAAAAAAAAAAAGTATAACTAGGAATGCTTCGCTGGTTACCGTTCTCATTTTATCACTCCCACCACTGGATGGACCGATGCCCCTTTGAAATAGTAGAAAAAAAGAGTCACTAGGCCCACGTGGCATATTGCTTTTGGTGTTGTTTTTGTTGCTGGTTGTTGCTGTTGTTGCAGCAGTCGTTGTAGAACATGATAAGTAGCATAACCATTAAAATCAAAAGCAGTGAGAGTCAGTTGCAAATGGAACGCGACCACTTTGGTTAATGTTCGGCTGCCAGCGGTAAAAGCATATCGCTAACGGCCAACATTCAGCTGCCACATGGACACGCCCCATCGTCCACATGCCGCAGACCGTGGCATGCATTAATTTTGGTACAGCGTCCTGGCATTTGCGATCTCAATCCAAAGTATGCGGAATCCTCTTACAAAAGCAGATGTTGCACAATTCTGCGGCACATGAAGTGAATACCCCGGATTTTGAAAAACTTGATATGAATCTTTGCAATGCTAATTTTCGACCATGACGAAAAATAATATTACTACAATTATCCCATTGCTAGAAACTCCAGAGTTGGCTGCCCTGTCTTTTTTCATGATTTCCAGTGAGACTGTTCAATTTAATCTATAGCAGAGGGAATACGCACATTTATAATTCTACGGTCGCACTACTAGTGTGCAAAAAATTAATTTTTTTTCAGATAGAATTAATGTGGATCAAAAAAAAAGTTGAACAATTAATTTAAATTGTATGTGGTGCCAGAAATTAAGAGACGTTCTTTTTTTAAAATTTTATTTTATGCGCACGGAAATAATTGTATTTGTCGAGCGTGTTGTCGAGCGGCTAAAAAACACTTCAACTGAATCATAATAAATGACCCCACTGAGTAGTGGTTTGCTTCCAGCAGCCACTTTTACTTTGGCAACTGCGGCAAGTTGGGTAAGTGTTCAGTCCACTGTGCGTTCGTTCATTCCCCTGTTCCGCCTGTTGGCAGCTGAGAAGTGGCAGGTAAAGGGGGGATGTCAATTCCGTTCCTCCTCTCAATCTGCTTCTTAATTTCTGCGGTACGCGAGTGAAATTCGTTTCAATTTATAAAACGTTTTCATTGTGCGAGCTGCGACGCAGTACAGTAAAGGACCAAGCAAAACATCTGCCACGCCCGGATATGACAGCTGTTGACGTCACCCCTTTTAACAGAGCAACGCTCGCCAACGTTCTCCCGCCACCCCTTGACCCTAACAATAAATTAAAAGTAATTTGCGAGAAGCAAGGTGCGACGGACATCGCCAGCAGCGAGAATTGAAGATATAGTAAAATGAATCAAGGCATTTTCGCCGCATTCAGTGGCAACAACTGCGATGCTTGGCACCCCCTCACTACCCTTGCTGGTGGGTTTCTCTTGTTGTTTCGAAGATTTTAAGCTGTTTTAATGGACCGCAACATTTTTGAATATTAAACTGTCCGCAACATAATATTTTTTCAAAGGGCGCGCTCGATTTACCGCCTCTGTTTTAACTACAATCTTACTCCCTGCGAAATTAAAAACTTCAAATATACGCAGTAATCAGAAATTTATACCTATTTATGACTTAATTATATAACGCATAAGCAAAAATACATTCCAAGCAGCCAGACCCACGAAAAACCAACAAGAAGAAGAGAGAGCTCTAATTATTTTCCAATCAATACGAGACGACAAGTCAATTGCATATATACAAGTAACAATTAATTCGCGTTATCGAAGTGTTCAGTTAAAGGAGCAGAAGGACCGTTTAGCAAAGTCGGAGATGCCATACTGGCAACTAGCCTGCACATTAAAGATTCGAGAACGAGTTTTAAGCTGAGTGCTTCAAGCTGGCAGCCGTAAATATGAACATTTTCAAAAGCGCCTTTCTTCTATACAGAAAAGCTGTTCCGCCGCAGCTGTCGGCTGCTGATGCCTCAGCTTCATTTTTCGCCGGCGTTTGGGTGGGTTGAAATTGTGACTGGGGAGGGGGTGTCTTGCCATCAAATTTGACGACGAAGTTGCTTTGGCGTCGCTGCGGTTGCACACCTTTTGTCGGCCCCTGGAACTTAAATTTTCTTTTATTTTGCATTTTGTTCGTGTGTATCGTTTTTCTTTGAAAACAACAAAAAGAGTGTAGAAGCAAGAAAGAGTGCTAAATTCGAGAGAGCTCGACTAGGAAATATCCTGGATTGAAGTCATTGCCATTGTCAGAAATCTGCTTTGTACATTTGTACATAATGTGATCGGCTGTGCTACCTTCAGCTTGCATAAATTCATGATACCCAGTTAACCCAATTTTTTGGTGTAGGGTAGAAAAACACGTTCACAAATTTTCGATATAAAATTTATGGAAATTAAAAATACGTTTTGTTCGACCCACAAAGCATTGTTTGTTTTTGCAGTTCTTGTTGTTGTTGTTGTTGTTCAAGCAGCATGTTGAATTTATGGCCAGGAAAATGCAAATGCTAAAGGGCCAAACTGATTTGAGAGTTGAAGAATTCTCTAGCTGGTCACATCATCTTTTTATGGCCTCAGAGCATCATCCAAACATAAAGTTTAACCATCTGCTGTAGCTATTGAGGAATACATGTTTTTAATATACCAAAGTCTTCGAAAATTTATAAGTAAATTACTAATACCAATAAATTTATAACGGGAAACATTCTTTTTATGAGAAACATTTTTATTTAATTTGCAGTTGAAAAAGTTCAGCTGTGCTTAGATATATTTTATTTATTTCCTTGTACTAACCAGTTGTATATTCAATGCCGTGATTTACACATAATCTGCTTAAGAATCTGATATACATTTAAGTAATTATATATTATTGATAATTGAAGTATATTTGATCTGGCGACATTCCACATTCCTGTTGCTTCTGTCGTACAATTTTGACAATATTTAGCCATAATTCGGAGCTGAATACATTCGTTAAAGGATTTAAGTAATTTTCCCTCGGAAACTCATTTTGCCTGCTGGCACATTTCCTCCTGACACTCCACTCATAACAATCTCATTGGACGCTCGGTGAATCCTGGGAGAATTCTGTCATCTTTAACGTGTTCATTTGCGACGCCTTTACCAGTTGTGTGGCGCAGTGCGTGGCTCGCCAAGCTCTCTAGCCATACCCCAGGGCTGGAATCAGCTGACACTGGGGCACAGTGGGTCGTGGTGCAGTTAAAACAATAGAATTATGTGATATGCATTGCCGAGCCAAAAACAGCTTGTTGAGTGCCAGTGTGCGTGAAAGTGGACCCCACAGCTGGACATTAGACGACAACTCTTGAGCTTTTGAGCATATCGCCTTGGTCAGTCTGAACCCAAAATCCCATTCCCAGTGCGTCTCATTTCATTTCATTTCATTTTGTTTTAATAAATTAAAATGTCAACTTGATAAATGAAGGTTCCGGGTCGTGTGTCGGCGGTGGCGGCATTTTTGAAGCGGCATCAGCCACCAAAAAGTGTCGCATTTTGTAGGCGACCGTACGCACACACACACATACACATATATACATGTATATCTATATATATATATATATATATATATGCTTATGTATGTTTGTGGGGAGAGACAGAGGATCACATTAGCGTGTGGCCGGCCAGTGCTCATTGTCCTTTTTGCTGGTCGGGTCCTTCTTCATTCAGCGCACATCCGTTTCAGTCGTTTTGCGGTCGCTCAGTAAATTATGTTGTTGTTAGTTGCAGTGCCGAGCAACAGCACAGCACAGCACTGTACAGGACAGGACAAGGGCTGAAACTGGCTGAAACTGGCTGAAACTCGGCGGGACATGAGACATCAGTTGGCCAGAGCTTTGGGACCCGCTGCGGTTGTCTAAGTGGTTATGAGTTAATTTTATTTATTTATTTATATTTTATTGTTATCATTTATTTCACTTCTTTGCAACGAGGCAGCGCCCGCCAGCCGACCGTCCGACCAAGCCCTCCACCTCGCCAAGGAGACAGGCGGTTTGCCTTTGCGGTCTTGTAAGTGCGCCTTATTTTATTTCTCATTTGCCGGGAAGTTAAACAAACAAACATATGTACAAGTATTTGGAGTCGTATTTGTATTTGTATTTGCAGTCGTTTTCGTATTCGCATTTGTATTCACATTTGTATTCCTATTTGTATTCGTTCCTGTAGCTGAGTTTAGGTTTGATTTCTATCCGGGACGTAATTTTTATGGAGCGATATTGCTGTTGGCTTAAAAAAGGTCCTGGACCTTCGGCCGGGCCATAAATTCATGGGGCCGGACAACACGAGGAGTCCCAGGCATGTCAAACCGAATGAAAAGACATTTCCGCCGCTCATTAAATTTGTCTACGCATTTATTTGTCAGCAACTCGTAAAACTTGAAACACCAATTTTTTAGTGAATGCCAGAGGACATCTGCCCCTGCTTGCCGCTGGTTCCCATCCACCAGAGGCACCATATTTCCCCCCTTTTCCTTGCCCCACACTTCTGTTTTTTTTTTCTTTTTGCACACCTGATTGCTCCTTATGAATGAGTGTTCCGCAAAGCTGAAGTGCTGCCATATGCTAGATGAAGCGAAAAGGTCGCTGTCAACGTTGGGATAAAAGACATATGCGTAAAATTGGACATTATGAAACCAGGTAGAAAGAAGAAGCTGCGAAACAGCCCATGAAAAGTTATAAAATAATATAGTAAGTAGTTGCCGAAATTTTTGACTTCGTCAAGACAACGCGCCCAACTCTTTGCAAAGTTTCCATATGACAAATTTCAGATTTTAGCCAGCACAGTTGGGTGGCAGCTCATTGATTGGGGGTAGTTTTTTTCTCCTTTTTTTATTTAATTCAATTTCAAATTCATCTCAAAAATTCAAGAAACATGCACAGTAAGCTCCGGTAATTGCCACAGTGGTCTTATTAAAGAGTCCTCTATTGACCGGAGTAAATACAACTTGCCAGCTTTCGACTTCAATTGTTTTACTTTATTTATGTTTGCTTTATTTTGTTTTCTGGTTGGACTTATGCATTATAGGCACCCAAGAGAGATTGAGAAAACAACAACAAACAGAAAAAGATAGAGAAATAAAGATAGGCTGAGGAAATAAGGGTACTTTGCATTAATTGTTGGCAATAAAATAAAAAAAAAAACAAAAGAAAAGAAAATAAAATAAACAAACAAGCAACGACGTTTAGGATTTTTGGGCGACAAATCAACAAACTTGACTTTAAATAAATGCACTCGGCCATGCACTTGGCCAAGTTCAATTGCCAACAGCAACCGTCGTAATCGGAGTAGTTGCTGTTACGGGGTATGAGTGGCAGAGTGTGTTGGCAGCTGCTGTTGCTGCCGCTAGTGCTCCTAAGTGCGTGAACTCAGCCTAGGTTGAGCAACGGGCTAAAGTTTTTGTATTAAATTAAAACGCTGAGCACAGAACTTTGCCACATACAAGGGAGCAGCGTGGACAAGGAGGGCGGGCCCACCTGGAGTATGTGCGCTGTTAGGGCGCCGAGGGAGGAGTAACCTTGCGCCATTGTTGCCACTTTCCGCGTAAATCGTTTTTGTTCGTCGTTATTTCTGGGCCGGGTCGTATTGCAACTGTTATTAGCTGGTAGTCAAGCAGGCCGAAGGTGGCAGGCAGGCAGGCAGGCAGACAGGCAGCTCAACCTAAAACAGACTGAGACTGTAGCTGAAGCTGGGCATCTACTGCCTGCTGTATGCTGCGTGGTGCCTGGTGCTTGTGTGGCGTCTCTGAAGTGCAAGTGCAACAACAGCAGCTTCAAAATCCCAAAGCAAAAGTTTTTCTTGCCACCCGGTTAGTTACTGCAAGATCTTGTTTGGGTCTAGCGCACAAGAGCATTGATGCCAGCGGCTTCAGTTGCGGCTACGGCTGCTGCTGTGGCAGCAATTCCAAAATCCTAGAAACCTAAAATAAGGCATTAGTGCCCCCAACATTTTCATAAAATCGTTCAATTTGCAAAAGCGTTTTAAATACGTTTTAAATTCATGATGCAACAATTTGAGGTCATTTAATCGAATATATGTTAATAAAAGTAAGTTCTTTGTAAAATATTTGAGCTAAAAAAAAACATTTCCAGCTTATGTCATTAATTAATAATGTGCTCACACATCAATAGTAATAAGAATTAAGCCATATTCACAAGTTCAATTAATTACTCTATCGACTGAACTAAATACCTTGAACTCCACACAGTTAACTTTATTTTAGCATTAAATATATATATATATTTTTTATATTTTATTGGGACAAAAAACTCTTCTCTGCAAGCCAAGCGGATAGTGTAAAAACAAAAATTATTATTATTATATTTTTTTTTTGGTATTTGCTTAACATGATTTGACACATTGCTTTATAGTTGATTTATGGCAATTCGCAGTTATTAATATCACATTATTATCATTTGCATCGCATGAAAGTCAATCCTTTTTTCTCTGCGGTTGCTTGATGACATTTTAGCAAATGTTAATGAGAAATGCTGAACAATTTTATCGAAAAAATAAACAGAATTTATAAAATCAAACCCACAAAATAATGGAATTGGTTTTGGCAATAATAAACGGTTGCCTGTATGAGTGTGTGTGTGTGTGTGTGTGTATGTGTGTGTGCGTTGGCGTTATTTTATGAGCGTTTCGTTTTAGTTTCCTCTCGTTAATGGAAAGAAGCGCAAAACACATGTATACAAGCCCAGAGGGACGGACACACATGTACCCGAATGCCGCGTTTAATAAATATGAGTTCCATAAAAAAAAAGAATTGCAATTAAAATAAATGAAAGAAACTCAGCGAAAACACACACATACACACACACACACACACACAAAGCCACACTCACTCTGCTATGCCGATGCTGTGGAAGCCAGTCATGCCCAAAATCAAAGCGCCAGCAAGCGCTAGGAATTTCCCATTGCATACTTCTCGGCACTCAGCCATAAGCAGAGGTAATCATTTGCAATCAGGCAATACTAATACAATAAAATATGCGTGTGTGCCACGGCGTGTGCGTGTGTGTGTGCATTGGTGCTGATTTAAATGAGTTTTCGATAATTAACAGCCAACCATGAAAGCAAATGCCACTTAAAGCTTTAAATATCCCAGATTTCTGCCCATACCCCATTTGCGAACCAGGCGACACGAGTGGCAAGAGTCAGAAAGTGGCCTTAACTAAATGCCGACTCCATTCTCTCTACCCTATTTCATCAACTTTGCTATCTTTGCGCTTTGCTCTCTGCACTTTGTTGCTGATGCTTTAGTTGATGTTTTCTTTCGGTTGCTTTTCACATGCGATTTCCTTATTGTTGCCGTTATATGATTTGCAAAGAAAGTGCAGCGCCCGCTCAACGCCTTCGTCCCGTGTTGCCGACGCCGACTTCCTAAAGCTTGGCTGGCTTCAATAAGCCAGCGATTTCAAAGGCTGCCACCTTATTCTTGACATCCGCCAACCGTTTATGGCCAACTTCATTCCTGCCCATTGCGGCTCATTGTTGCCAAAGTGCCAACGGAAAGCGGAAGTCAGCAAAAAGGCACAGCTACGCTGCTATTGCCCAGCTGCCTGGCGACAACCTCAAGCCCAACCCCAAGCCCAAGCCCAAGCCCAAGCCCAAACCCATACTCACACCCATTTCTCGGCATTCGCATTGTTGCGCTTTTGTGTTGTACGATTTTATTACCAGCAATCAATCGACTTAAATGGCTGCCTGACAGATGACGAGCCAGGCAAGTACCAGCTTCTTAACGGGAGTGAGCGTGTGTTTGTGAGCCACGGTGCACCTTAACGAGCCTGTTGATTACAACGTATCAGCACAAAATGCCAGGTGTGTGGGGGAAGCGACTGGGGTTGTTGGGCAACCCGAACAATGCTCTTGCTTAGCTGAATTCAGTTAACAATTTCCACTAGGAAATTCAATGGCCCCACAAAAGACGCAGGGCTAGCAAGTAATAATCCAATACAAATGACTAAAGTCAAAAATAAGTAAGGTTACCAATACCAATATTCACAATGCTCAGATATGAAATTCAAAGTTCCTCATTTATCAGAAACTTTGACTTTACTTCACAAAGCAATAATATCTCAACAACTATTTCATATTTGTCGTTTGCAATCGATATAAAATAATATTTCGAAGGGAAAATATTAAAATACACAATGAATACAAAACGAATTCAATGTAGATGTGTAGGCAAATATTATTCGTATATAGATATATATATATATACATATATATTTGCTCTTATTGAATACTGTGCTGTATTCTGCACATGGCAACAGGGGGAATAATTATGAAAACGGAGATCCAAGTACGTTGCCAACATTAATTACATGTCAATGAGTTGTCATTCATTTGACCATATATTGCCTTTATTCACATACTCGTACTTGTATATACTCTAGTGCCTTTGGCATTCAAGACAAGGCTCCTGACAGGCATTGTTTCATTTGCGTGTTAAGCTGTGGCTGCCGCAGTGAACACTGAAATTGCCATTTGGCTCACAGCAACTGCAACTGAAACTGGAATGGGCCATCGAAACCGTTTGTGATTTACATGTGTAAGCAAGTTGCCTTTCTGCTTGACTCGCACAGCAGTTGAAATCCGAATGAAATACGTAAATGAAATCACAAGCTGTTGACGGGCCAACATCGAAAAGCCAACAAACATCTATGCAAATATGAATGTGAATGAAGGCAGCTGATATTTCGACATTGAGCAGTTGGTTGCCAGTAGCAGCTAGTGTTGCACTCGAGGCAAAGATTAATTGCCAGGACTTGCTAAAGCAGCCGAGCCAATTGCCAGACATCAGCTGCAATTCATTCCAGCCAAATTTAATTTCAAATGCTCATCAATTCAAACTGACAGCATCAGCATACTTATTTCTAGGTACGTGTACACAACTTCATTCATATAGAATTTCTGACTATCCAATAACTCCCGCTGCTGCAAATTAACGATTGGCTGGCAAAAACAAGCGAGTTTGTTTCTATTTATGCTAATTAAGTGGCCTAAAGCTTAAAGGGTTGTCAAACTGTTTAATTACGGTCATATTAAACATGCTTCACTATTTAAGAGAAACAAGTTTGAAAGCGTTCAAGGTGCTCAGTGACTATAATTTTAGTTAATAGCTTTTGTGGCTATTGCCAACAATTTAGTTGTGCAAGTTCTTGAATATCAAATATACATTATATTTACAGTTTGCTGATCTTCACCAATATCAACAAAATTAACTTTTTCTGTCTGTTTTTTTAAATAATAATAATTTAATGTGATTTTCTGTTTAAGGCTGTCTTCGCTATTAACAAAAATTAAAAAACATATTGTAACGCGCCATCTGCAAAACGAATATTATAAGATGTCTTTTAAGTAATCCGATTTGAAATATGCTCTCTTAAAACACCAATAAAAAACTTAGTTCGAAGATAATAAGACTTCACTAAGAATGAAAAATGATTGAAGAGTGTTAAGGCTTTTGATAATCTACGAAGGGGTCGAGTTGTGGTAACTGGAATACTTTGGTTATTTTGACTCTCTGTGATGTATAACGTGGCTTAGTTCAGACACAGCCTGATACATAAGTTAATGTGCCCAGTTCCATATACTTCGGTCATTCAACAAATGATCATTTACGGATTTTTTGTTTTGTTTTCACTGATTGCTTTTCGGTGTTTTTCTTCTTATATTTGTATAATCAACCTAATAAAACTGTGAAAAAGGGCATAATGCTTATGTGCGAAAGTATGTAACAGGCAAAACAAAGCGTCTCCGAGCCGATAGAGTAAATATATTCTTGCAGTCCTACTTACATTTGAGTGTGAAAAACTTTTAAGGGTTAAATTTGTCAGCTGGGTTCACGATATATTGCAGTCGAGCTCACTAGACCACAGCATTCTTACTTATTCCCTTTATTGTTATCCCTTCGTCGAAGCAGTGGGTCAGCTCTTGGTCAGTTCCTGGCCGTAATAGACACCAAATAGCAGCAACAACAATTACGTGTTGCGCTTTTATTTTGCCTGTGTATCCTGCATCCTGTGTCCTCGGTGTTGGTCATTGGGCCCAATTGGCCAGCCAGCCAGCTTTCTAGTGTGAAAAAATGTACTGGCTCAGTGGGCGACCCTTCGATGTGATGTTGCTGTTGTTGTTGTTGCTGTCTGCTGTCTGCTGTTGCCTGTTGTTTTTTTTTTACAGTAATGTTTATTTGCCATTTGGCATTGTTGTACTGTTCATGCCACGTTCATCGCAACCCTTTTGCTTTATGCATCCAGCAGGTGCGACATATGGCAGGTTGCCGCAATTACCCCATTTCACAGCGTGCGATTCACCTGCAGTTCAAGGCAATGGTGACAATTTGGAGATGTCGATTGCGAAATGTATTCTCCGAGCTCCACTGGATTTGGTTTGTAATATTAATATTAAGATTCCGCTGGATTTAGTTTGTAACTTTGATTGAAGTTTAGTTTTGGAGTGAATTTTAATTCACGAAATGATTCTTACAATACACAAACTGTGCATATTGAAGCACCAATTGCTACCAGTTCTTATTAATATCTCTGAGGAACTTATTTCTTTGTGGCTTACTTGCACTGTTATATGTTAATCTCTGTCCTGTTGTGAATTGTGCTAGAGTGCAAGGAAAGCAATGAAATCGATATTAGGAATATTTAGAGACTGTAATCCATGTTTGACTGAGCTGAGCTACGTCTGCTTTTGCCTGGCATCATCTACAATTAGTCAACGTTTACTTTTTCCTTAATTGATAATCATAAATAAGTAAACAAATTCGCTTTTATCGGTCTTAATGTTTTCAAACAAAGTGCATAAAAAGCTGGCAATGAAACACAGTCAACAGCTGGCAGCAACAACACATCATATACAAATATTTGATTACAGGACCCAGAGGCAAAGGAACACCAACTATGATCCACTCCTTGTGTCAACACAGGGTAATTTCCTTAGGCAAAGACACTTGTTTGAAACTGGACTTAAACTTGGTGCAATGGGTGGGTGGCTGCTTTGGTGGTCACTTGCAGGTTCTGCGGCTTGGCTCCAGAAATGATTGCAGCACTCGAAAACAGATGCAGACTGACCAGCACTTGTTTCTATACATGGATAGATTTGAAATCCCATGCATAATATAATATGTGGAACAGACACCACGAAGCCATGAGGGGGAGAAGTCAACCACCAAGAAAATACAAGCACAAACCACTCGCTTCAGATTCAATAAAAACTTGCATAAAGTCATCATGAATAGTTTATAATTATTTATTTTTTTTTTAGGTAAAATTCCATTTCATTACAAATGTGTAGCTTAAGGGCGAATGCTTACTTTAAATTAAAAACAAAAATATTTAGGAGTGCTACAAGCGAGTAGTTATCGGTCTGAAAGGGCATGTAATCTTCGGCATGGCTAAGACTGCTGTTGTTGATTGAATTAATTATTTTTAGGTTTTATTTTCACAGTGCACATTGGAGGGTATTACTTTTACGAATAGGCCATAAATTTATTAAACAACTCAATAAAATGCACTTCCTGCTAGTCGTAAGTCGTAAGTGTTGTAATACCACCCGGAGCTCATTTCGACCTTTCATCAACCCCTCTCCCCATTCCCATCTGTTTCACTCGCTTTGTGCTTCACTTCAACTTCAACACTGCCAACTTCAGCTGAACTTCTTCTGCAACAAATTGTGTTGGCCGAAAACGAAATGCAGCTTACAATAACAAGTTAGAGGCATTTCATTTTAATCTTGCAGCAACTGGGCATGGAGGGAGCCTGGACCGGAGTTCGACTTGGACGGGGAGCTGCAACAGGGTCTCGACTCCTGGCACTGTCAGCATTGTTCTTTGAAACGGTTCTCTGTTTTGGTTTTACTTTTAAATTATGTGTTTTAATATTTTACAAAGACTAAAAACTGAAGCTCTTTGCTTATAATCTTCTTGCCGTTTCTCCCACCCTTAATAGCCATAATGAGCAGCAGGAAAAGGCTGCATAGTTGAGGACAGCGGGCAGTGGGAGACGGCAACAATACGGAATGGGCAGCTTCTAAATAACTACAAAAGACAGCAAAGGCTGAAATGGCACATAACGAGCAAAGTCATACAAAAATGATCCCAAGTTGTAACTTTTAATTTAAGAAAAAAACCAGCACAGGAATTCTACTTAGCTTATGTTCAGAATGCTCTTGGGATGCTCTTTTACTTGACTCAGGTCACCACTCGCCTGCTTCTTGCCACTTTCGCTTTGTTTACTGCAACATCAGACCAAGGTTTTGCAAGCTATTTCATCATAAGAAGATTGAATACTTTCTTAATTAACACAATTAAATTTGTTGTGAAAAGCAGAGAGCTTTAAAGTAAGGGAGACGATACCCCTCATTTTCTTGGCAATGATGCCAATTAGTCACAAGTTTTTCTCAATAAATACTCGTACAGATAATTCATTCATAGAAAATACAAATGATGCTGGGAAGTACGATCTGAAAAGAAGTTATTCAGTTTGTATACCCTGATCTAATGTATGTATGTATGTAACGGCAGAAGATGCATCTAAGGCCCCATAAAGCTTACAATTCTCGATCAGTATCAACAGCCAAATCGATAAATACTTGCCCGCCAGCGGATCTCAGGGATTATAGAGCTTGGACTTCGAATTTGGAATATAAGTTATCGTATACCCCGGCAGATCAGGTTGAAGAGGGAAATTTGGCAATAATACAAAAAATTATTTAGCAGCTGGGCTCAGGGTATCCCGAAGTCAAGCTTACTCGACTATAGCAGTATTTTTTCTTTTTTTTTGCTGCACTTTGCACAGTCGATAAATCAACAACTTTCATTTGCGCTCGCTAGCCACACCACTCCCGCTCCTGCGCGTCCCTTTAAATGCATTTATGTTTGCTGTTTGCGTGCGTTTAGCTGCGTTACTTGTCGTTAGTCTCTGAGCCGCTTCCCAGTTTCCAGTTGCCAGCTGTCCCGATTCCCGTTGGCAGCCCGAACAACAGCCTGGCGAACGCTCAAAGTGTTGATAGCGTAACAAGGGCGTGTGTGCATGGAGAGGGGAAGAAGGGGGAGTGGGGGCGCTGGTTCAGGGCAGTTTCCTCCTGCTGTGTGAGTTTAATTGTCGCAATGCGACCGGCAACAAAGCGCACCAGAACGCAATCGCATCTGGTAGTACGCTGAGCGCAGGACACCCCCAAAGAGCACAGCATCCTCACCCCTTGCTAGCACCCACATCTCTCCAGCCCTAAGGGTATTGCCAGCCATTTTTCAAAGCAGCTGTGTGTGTGTGTGTGCTGTTGCATGTGTGTGCTGTTGGCAACGTAAATCGCCAAAATTGTCCTGACAACGTCGTGTTGTCGGCTTTCGCCGAAATTTGCCTACAATTTTTGCCAGTTGCCAGCAAACTTGGCACTCCAAAAAGGACCAAGACAAATATTTTCGTTGCCTGTGTGATAAAAACTGCATGCAAGTGTGCATTGTGTGTGTGTCTGTGAGTGTGTGTGTGTGTGTGTGCTCCTGTGAATGGGTGTTTGTGCGTGTGCCGCTCGAGAAAATATGGTGCAATAAACTTTGTGCTCGCGACAAGCGCGCATATTTGAAGGCTCCGGTTAAGCGCAACAGCCATACTAAAACACACAACACACACAGACGCACACACACGCACACACTCAACCATAGACACACACAGATACACGTATATGCAATTTGGGTTTCTGGCCAAAATTTTTAATTTCATGTTACGCTAGAGGCCTTTTTTAAGTCAAGGCGACAAGGTGTATGTGTGTGCGTGTGTGTGTGTGTGTGTAGACTTCCGGATTGGCATGGCTGCATTTTATGGGGTCTGCCTGATAGTTGGCATAACAACACTCAGCTCATTAAAGTGCATTAAAGTATGCTTCGAAGTTGCTTGAGGGCATGAATTAATATTTAAGAAATTCGAATTAGCGATCAGTAAATCTTTAATAAGTTACAGTCTATACGAGTATGCAAATAATAGTTATACTAACAAGAAAGGAACACTAACTGTAAGAGAATCCAGGTGTTTTCATTAACATTAACATTTTTAACTTGTCAAACGCATTACCACACATAACAGCAGTAATAGCAACAGTGAAAGTAATAGTAACAGCAAGCGTAACAGTAACAGTAACAGTAACAGTAACATTGACATCCACAGTCACAATCACAGTCACAGTAACATTATCAATAAGAGCGACACACGAAACACGACAAAAGTGTAAGTGTAACAGGAAAAAGAAAATGTTTAAACAGAACAACAACAATATTAACAGCGAAATCGAGTTGAAGCTTAGGTAATTTGACGCGCCAGGGCGTCTAAGCTGTCAGAGGCAAGAAGTCAGTGCGGTGTATGGCATTCAGGCAGTCGGAGACGGTGGCAAGGAACAACAGGTGGCTGAGGCTCAGTGCTAATGCCAGGCCATAAGCTCAGTTGCAGACGGCATCCAATTGGCAGGATTTGTAGAACATGTGGGAAAGGGGGAATAGAACGGGACTGGGAGTGCCAATTGTGGAAGGAGCTTGGCTTAGGCGGCGCTTAGGCAAAACATAGCCAGGGACATGCACACAAATTGAACAAAACAAACAACGCACAAGGAGAGCTGCCTACCTACTCTATGAGCAGCATATCAGGCCGGGATTTGCGTCTGGAAATGTAACTCCCACGCAACGGCCTCATATATAAGCCCCGCTCAGTTAACATTTTTATTAACAATAACTTATTTTGTGTAGTAAACAATGGGAGGCGCTGTCTATATAACGTTCTGAGGCAGTCCAGCATAGAGCTCGGTCCGCAGTCTATTGTCCTCAGCTTTAGACGAAGCCGGCACTTATAGCGCCGCTTCAGCTGCTCCACATGGAAAACAAATTCAAGTTGTGACTGCCGAGAACTCTGCTGGAAGGATTACCTCAATTGGCGCACTGCAGCTTCAAGGAAGCTGGCTTCCGGGTTGCGTTTTGCGTTTGCCATTGTCTGCTACGCTTCCTCTATTCCTCGTGGCTTGTGCGGCTGTTTAAGTTGCCAGCCGTCAACTAGACTTTTGCTCTCCTCCCTTCTTCGACAGAAACTCACCTGCTCAGTTTGTGCTCGTTTTTGTGGTTGCCACAACCCGCTGGCGTGTTGAGCGCTAACCTAATAAAACCTACAAATAATCATGCATTTATTATGCTGCTCAGGATACACATAAGCGTGTGGGTGTTGTCGTTGCTGTCGTTTATCATATAAGGCCGGAAAAAACATCAACAAATGATGCAGTCAAGTGAGCTCGACTACGAAATACCCTGAACCCAACTGTTAAGTGTATTCTACTTTTCTTCTACGCTTTTCTTAACCTCTCTTGATGAAATTTGTCCAGTTGACCAATAATATGCATTTATATATAATATATCAATATCTGCCCGTAATGGGTTCAGGGTATAAGAACGTAACCAATTCAGCATACCTTGTCTCTTGCTCTAAGCCACAGCTGCCCTCAATATCCCAATGGTGAACCTGATTTTGGATCCAAATCCTATTCCGCTTCGCGTCTAATTCCTTCGGCTAAAATGCGGCCACTTTTTGCACATTGGCATTGCCTTTATGATTATCATGCCATGCTTTGTTTTTATGCCACACCTTAAGCCTTACTTACACAGATTTTCCGTCTTGCCAGATATAGAGTACTGCATATTGTTCAGCGGCCCCAATCCCAGCAATCCCAGTCCAAGCCCAGTCCCTTCCCTTTCGCCTGAAGTCTTTATGAAGCTTTAATTTTTTGTAGTCTCTTTGCCGGCTAATGATGTTAAGGGTTAAGTTAGGTTAAGTTGCTGCTGTAACTCGATAATTGTGTATTCGTTTTTATTATGACAGATAATTATTCAAAGTAGATACACACAAATTTATTATACGTTGATTAAGGGAGTTCTTAATAACTCTGGGTAAGTGACTTATGCACAGTTCAATAAATGTTACATTTAAGTTTACACAATGCATAAATACATATTTGCGCTCGGTATACCGCAAATGTTAATTACAAATAATAACAATTATAATTATATTTATTTCAAAAGTTTTGAGCTGTGCTTATTGACGCGAGCATTGCTGTCATTCTGTTATTGAACATCTGTTGACTGTAACACAACACTGCTTTTTTGTCTCGATGTCCTTTCATTAAAGTTATACGTTCAGCTAATATCATTTGAGAACTTTGCCCATCGATAAAATTTACCGTTGCCGTCGAACTTCGTTATGTTTTATAGCTTTCGATGACTTTGACTTTCATCACCTTAGCTGCCAGTTCAGCGCTGGCAGGAATTGCCCTGCGATTTTAGAGTCCACCCCGCGTCCGGATGCTGGTCGAGGGCTGCGACGTGTCCATTGCAAATCAGGTAACTAGTATGTCCATGTGAAGCACTGCAATGCTCATCTGGGGCAGCTGTTCTCGCATTTAGTAAGCAGGCGCCTTCTGGCTGCCGCCACCCCCCCTGCCCAACCAAACTGTTAAGGCAATCGACCCAAAAAGTTGGTCAATTGGCAATAAAATCAAAAGCTAAAAACTTGAAGAGCAACAGTAGGAAAGATGACGACGTCGGCGACGTTGGGCAAGGACGTTGCAGACGACCACGGTGGAAAGTTATTCGACAAAGTCCAGGCGGCGTGTCTGGCATCCCAAATGCGAGGCGGTCATCTCAACGGGGTGTGGAGGCTCTGTTGGACTGAAGAGGGCTTCGGTGACGGTATATCAGGGGCTACAGAGTTGGTTCATAAAACGCTTTGTACGCTCAAACAGACACAGTAATTGGCGATACACCAACACACATGTGCCCTGATCCCTTGCCTCTACTTTGTTTTACGTTGCGGTATGCGGGGTATCCCAAAGAGAAGAAAGAAAAGCGTAAAAAAAACGGACTATCTTAGCTAAGCCGAAGATTACATACTCTTGAAGGAGTCGTCCTGGTCATACATCTAAATTAAATTATATATTTATAATAAAGAAGAGCAAGCAACCAACTGTATTGTATATTGTCTTTTCCGATACAGCCATAAATAAAATACGTTTATATATCTAAATTTGGCTAAATCTAACTTGAGCAAACCTACAAGCGGAGAGACATTCGAGCCGGCAACCAGAAGGACACGGCTCTATGTACTCGGCTATTGGTGCTGATCAAGTGTAGCGTAAATATTGTATAGGGTCGGAGACGTCTCCTTCAATGCGTGACACACTTCACGACAAAATTATAGTACCCTCTGCTTGGGTGTAATGAACAAAAAAGAAAGAAACTTTGGAGGCGACGCGCGTTTCATAAACTTTGAGTGTTTCTGGTTCTGGCATGCACTTATTTTCTTTATATTTATTTGTATTTCGCCCCGCATTGAATTTACCCCACCGCTCCCCTTGCTCTGTTTGCCCTTTGGCCGTTGCCATCCTTCATAGCGTACATATTTTCGTCTTTTCAGTTTCCTTCTATTGAGTGGTCATATGTTTTGGCCAGTCCTTCTAGCTGCCTTCATCTGTCGGTCCTTGGTAGCCCGCCTTCGGTCTGCAATTTTGCCAAAAAAGAGAAGAAGAAATATAAAGACGAGAAAAAAAATTATTTATAATAAAATACACCAACGAAATTATGTAGGAAATTTCCGTTTTTGGATGCTGCCGCTGCTGTGCAAAATTTATTTCGCATTCACTTCACTCAAATATGTGCTAGATATTGTTGGACCTCCTCTACGTTGCCTGTTCTGTGTCCATCGCCGCCAACCACCTACCCCTCAAAGTAGCACGCCTTCACCAAAGTTGTGAATCGCAATTGAATTTCAATGCAATAAAGAAAGTTATTCCTTTGCATTGCCAATTGCCAGAAGCAGCAACAACAATAACAGAATCCTTGGAATTCGAATCACTAAGGAGCTACCCTTCACTTTGACTGTACATCTACACCTCTACACCCATAAACTCCCATAACATCACCAGTCTCTCCTCTTCCACCTTGAGTTAGCGGGTGAATGGAGATTGTTTCGCATTTGCTGTCATAATCGACTGCAAGGCACCGTAACAGGAACAATTGTTTTCCAAATGAGCCCAGAAACCCTACGAAGTTTATATATAAGAGTTACACAATTTTGGATAGTATAATCCAAGCAGTAGCACTGAAAAAAAAATCCTTAAAGCAATTCAAGTCTAAAGATTAATAAAACAAATTAAAAACTAATTTCACAAATATAAAAAGCGCTGCAGATTTAGTTCATGCATTGAAATCACATTTTAGCTTTCGGCCAAGTATTTTTTTTTTTTAAATACTTGCAACTTAACATCCCGATTATATTTTTCATTAGAGCTATTAGAAGCAATACATCCTAAAATTGTATTTAATCAGTATCAATTACCTTTAATATGGGTTTAGCAATAGGGTTTTTAAACGTAAATAAAAAAGGACACTGTTGAAACACAAATCTTATTTAAATAATGTTATGACTATTTCATATTTAAGGCTGATCAAATTTGTGGGTCAAATGCATTAACGAGGAAATTGGTCATTTGACCCAAATGTTAAAACGGTTAAGATGCGATTGCCATTAACCTGAGCTTGTCGTGCGATGGCGTGTTTTGAATGCGTGTTTGGGAACTGAGACTTAGTGCATCATTGCAATGAATTTGCACTTTCGTCGTCAGCACAAAGAAGTAATTACTTAATGCATAGTGGTACAGACGGTGTGGTCTAGTACTGGACCGCAAAATCAAAGAGCTTTGCCTGAGCCCAAAGTGTCAGTGCCACAAATCAAAAGCCAACCGGAGCCCGGATGACTGCAAAGCGGATGAGAGTGCAGCACTGATAGACAGACGGACGGATGGGCGAGATGGACTACTGGATGAATTGAAAGACGGGAGCTGACTGTACTGACTGTCCTGCACTTGAAGCACTTTTCCAAGCACTGAGCAGACCCACACCAATCCCCAAATGGGTTCAGCGTCCTGACGGTGCCATACGATGTTGCCACTGTTATTGCTGCTGCTGCTGCTGCTGCTACTGTTGCTGTTGCCGGTTGCTGTCGCTGCTAACGAGTGGCGAGTCGAGCAATGATTGTGGTTACTTGTTGGTTTTCGTTTCATTTTTCACGCCACTTCTTTGACTGAGTTAGTCGCTGCAGTCGAAGAGAAGGTGTGCGGCCATCTGCTTGTTAAGCACTTTAAACAATGTGGCTTTAGTTCACAATCCGCATTCCCATCCCCATCCCCAAGCCCATCCCCATGCCCATCCCGACCAGGCGTTTGCAACAGAGATTGTTAAATTTAATTTTGCCACTTGTTTAACCAGTGACAGAGCACGAAACGAATGCAGACAAGAAAGGCTGGCCAGCTGCTTTGACTTTGTGCCCCGCGCCAAAGCACAATTTGTCAAATGAATTCCCAGTCATTTTGCAAAATTGCAAAAGCAACTGGGCAGTTGGGCAGCTGTTGGACAACTACAGAACTGGAAGCTGGAGAGACAGCTGAGCAGACACTTGACACGTCAGCTTCTAAAGTGTGCGGGCAGCGTGCAACTCCGGAATGTAACGGGCGGATGGTTAGCAAATATTTTAAATGTATTATGCTCGGATATTACCTGGAAGCACTGACGGTTGCGCGTTGATTGCGCCACAAATTACTTCTGAAATGAAATGGGATCGGGTACATCGCGTATACGCCACGTTCGCCTCTCGCATAGCAATATCCCACAATTTAATTTTCCAATTAAATGCCAAAAAGTTGGTTTCGTCCCTTGTTTTTGTGTTTTTTTTTTCTGATGTTGATCCTTTTGTTGGTGCTGCTGTTATTTTTGGGTGCTGTTACGCAAAAGTTTTTTACGTTAAACTGACATCGGAGAATATTACAAAACTCTGCGCGCTTACGGCAAAGGGCCATAACAAAGCTGCAAAATTCGAGATAAATAAAAAAAACACAGCACGCACAGCAATTGCATTTGTTTTCGGATCGGTTACACAAACGTCTCCAACAAAAAAATGGCAAATCAAACAAAATGCAAAACCAAAACCAAAAAAAGAGCAACCAAAACAGAGCGTAAATCGCAAGCGACGAATAACGCGAAAAGTTAACCAAGAGAACTGGTTGAGTTGAGTGTGGCAAAAATTAAATACAATATACGAGTATGTTTGCATTTTGCAGAGAAGGTGATGGTTACGGGGACACTGTTGATTACCAATATGAGATTTTTTAATGGCTCAGCGATTAATTAACCGTCGGGAATGCTTCACAATAAACTCGCTGGATATTCGCTTTAATTTTGCATGTGGTATTTACATACATACATACGTATCTTATCGAGCTACAAAACTGAAATCACTGATTTTAATAGATGGTCAGATAAGGTTTAAAACGCTTGTCAGCTTTCGTGATTCCTTCTGGATGTGCCCAGCTGCTTATATGTATGTACGTCAACATGACTGCATCTTAACGGACATAATTATAATAGCAATAATAAAAACAAGAATAATAATAATCAAAATAATAATATTCCAATCCTTAACTTGTAATTCTAGTTCCTATCATGGTTGTCACCTGTCAAAGAGTTTGGTATGTAAGCGAAATTATCTTAATTTATTTAATGGACATAAGCGATTTATTAACCTGCCAGCTGAAGCTTGCTGGATAAGCTTCGAAAACAATGTGTCAACCCGGGTCGAGCGTATTCCACAGATATGCTGCATTATGCAGCAGCTTTTGATTTTTGCCAGGCACCTTGCCAAGACGATTTCAGAACTCTTATTTTTCTCAAGTCTCTGACAAGTTTCACATGCAATTTTTTGAATAAATTTCGCGCAACTTTCGCAACGAACTTAGGATTTGGGGATTTCGGATTTGAGTGAGGCGTGATAGAGCCAGGGACTGATGCTGGGCCGGAAAGGGAGGCACACAAGTGTGTTCAGTGTCACATTAGCCAGCCGCAATTGAAATTAGACTGCGTCCGGGCGGTTGGCTTGGCTCGGTCAACTGCAAAGTTTTGTGAATAACTTTTTGGATTGCAATGTGGCGGCAAATTGCAAGTTGCGCCCGAAATTAAGCGGCCTACCGCAGCATACTCACCCCCTCGCTTCACCCACTTTATGTCTGGGGGGAGGGGAACATGTCCAAATAAATAAAAGTCGAAGCAAACAATTTTCTATTTTATTCGCTTGCCAACATGCGGCCACAAATTCTAAAATGTTGGCCAACACTAAACCTTGAAGCTGCTCGCTATCCGCTTCTCGCCCACTGACAGTGGTGCCTCCAACCCGTGCCGACTCCTACCATCCCCCCCTCTACTGAATGGCAACACATTTCGAGTCATCGGATCGCATCGCATCTCATTCCATCTCATTTCGCTTTAGTTTGCTTCGTTTGGCTTTGGCAAGTGTCTCTGCTGCTGCGGCGGTTGGCAAATAATTATTTATGCAGCATCGCGAAACTATGCAACAGTTATTAGAGCCAAGCTTCTGCCCTGCCCTGCAGCACCCCTTCATCTTAACCACCTGCCAAAAAGTTTTGTGTATTACACGCGGTGCCCATCAAGCCAAAGCATTTGACGTTTGCAGGCCAAAAAAGTTAAATGAGTTTTTATGCCAGAGCCTTAGGACGCAAACCACCACCACCACCAGCACCACCTCCCTATCGCTGGGCCCCCTCCCCACACTCTGCCCAGCGATTTCTAATTGGAAAAAGACGCGCGTCCGCTCACTGGCAATGACAATACAAAAGTTTGCAGTTCGGCGAAATTGAAATAAATTGCCGGCAATAACAACAAACACAATAAATAACAATGAACGAGTTGGCAGCACCTTTCGCTGGGCTTTGAACTTGATTTTTGGCGTGGGCTCTGGAGTTTTGGGGCTGGGGTTGCTGTCTTTGCCAAGGGGATGGGGATGGATGGATGGCAGCTGGAGTTGGGGTGCTGCGTCCATTTAAAACTTGATTAAGGGGCTGACGATACAAGGGCAGAGAAACGCGAAGTTATTGTTGTTGTTTTTGTATTTGTTTGTTGTTGCCATTTGGTTAACTTTAGAGGCAAATGAGAATTCTGTGCGCTCTCTCATGCATATGGTCCGTTAAATCGCTTTAATTGCCAATTTCCGGTTAAGTAATTAAAAGCGTTTTGCTCGCTCGTCACGGAAATTGGTAAAAGAGCAATTAAATAGCAAACATATTTTGTGTGCTCTCAACCGACTCACCACTCGCAGCTGACGACTCACAAGTGACGAGCGACGAGTAACGAGTTGAGTCTGACGACTCTGATGATTCTCATGGGAGCGAGTGAAATGCTAAAATGAATAAATTAATGTACGCATGAATGACTACCTGATTGATTGACGTACGATTCCACGCGCTCTCCACCAATTAGTTGCGTTCTCCACTTGCTATTGCAATAAACATTTCAATTCGAATCATTGATTGATTTTAAAAAGTAATGTTCTAGCTGTCAAGTTATGTAGAGCAAGGTAACGAATGAACCAATGTTGAGTGCAACGCAAAACGCTTCTCAACAAAATGCCAACAAATGACAGCTCTCAGTTCAAAATGTTTCCTATCAAAAATTCACCACTAACTTTCCAAAACAAACTTTAACTTTGTAAATGAACTCATCGGCGGCGGATGTCGGTTCAAATAAAAGAAAACTTCTGTTCAATATAACAAGCTGTTATCGCACACTCGAAAGCTACTCCAATATTAATTCATAATTTCAAGCATAAACAGAACAAAGAAGTAAGAATGATGTAATCGAGTCAGTTCGCTATGGTATACCCTGAGCCCAGCAGTTGAATATTATTTCGTTTTATTGTCAAATTCTCTTTAAAAGTTTTGGTGGAATTGCCATCATTTCATAAAGCCAGCTTAGGTACTGAAAGTTAAAATCAAACTGAGGCAGTGAACTGAAATCACCGGATTGCGACAGACACGGGCAAATACATACATATACATATATATATATATATATATATATAAACAGACATAACTACATATATATTCGAGTGTTGATCCTGATCAATAATATATGTATATATTACTTTATGGGGCCGGAGATGCTTCCTGCTGCCAGCTACATACATTTGCCCAAAAACATTATACCTTTTTTTAATAATTTACAATGCGTTCAGGGTATAAAAACAGCTTAAGGCCAGCGAATCATCAACTTAAAGTAAGAACTACGATTTAAGCCCGAGTGCATGAATGACGTGAGAGTAGTCTTGTTGTCATTTGTAGCTGTGCTGCTGCTTATTTTATCAATGCCACATTGCTCTTTTTACCTGAGTCACTTGGAGCACAGAGTCTATACTATCGGCTTGCGGTAATTAAGTTAGCAGCTCTTTCCCTCTGTGCACCGCACGCATCTCTTCGCCTCTGCCTTGGCCATATTAATTTGCAGTACCAACAAGAAACGGAAAAAATAAAGTAAAATAAAATAAAATATGTAATGGGCTCGTGCTTAGCGTTTAATTGCGTATACTTTCACGTTCACTCCATGAGTATTCGCATATTTTCGCGTTGCAATAAATACAAAAAATAATTAACTCATTAAATAAGCATTTGGCGTTTGCATTTGCAATTTGCTTGCCTGCCTGGTATTGCGAGGGCGTGTTAAGCGTGATGGGGGCGACGGTGGGTGTGGCATGTCATAAATATTGCTTAATGTTTGGCATCAGCCAAATTGCGTCGTGGCAGGACACTCAGGACACACACCAATGTATACCGAGTGTTTGTTGTATTTTGACTAATGCACAAGCTCTGGCCAGCTTGTCCGGTCAGTGAATGGGTCGGTCGTTCGGTGTTTGGATGGTGCTTGGCTGGAGGGCAGGTAATTTTCGTTGGTGCTAGGCCGCAATTAATGCCAAATGCCAAGAGACAGGCATATGTACTAAATGTCTGTGTATACGTATATATAATATATATATTCATAAATATAAATGTGTGTGTAGAAGTCTGTTGTTTGGCCTACCAGCACATGGCCGGACATCATCATTATCGTTCTTAACAGCTTACAGCAAATAATAAAAGCATCATTCATAATATTCCCTGTGTGGGTGTGTGTGAGTGTGTGTGTGCAAGGCATGTGTACATGTGACCCGTTTTACTGTTCACTAAATAATTTAGTTAATTAATTTGCACACACAAATGGCAGAGTCTAAAACCCTGGCCAGACTTAAAGTTCTTACACTCAATTAACATTCAGAATTATTTATCTAAATTTTAGCAGACGTACGCCATCACACACACACACACACACACACACACACACACTTACGCTCACCTATGTAGTCAGGTGTGTGAAAGAAATGTCTTGCATGAGCATAATATCATTTGTGTATGAGTGCCTGTGGTGTGTGTGAGTGAGAGAGGACTGTGAAATTTCAACAACAACAGCAGCAGCAGCAGCAGCAACCACAACAACGGTGAAAACGACAAATGTTCCAATTGCTGGCATTTGCAATTATTCATACGCCACGTAGACAAATGTGCTGACAGGACACGTAGCATGGACAAACAGGACGGTGGACGCACAGGAAATGCAGGACATTCCAGTTTAGATTTGTTGCCGGCTTGTAATTGTCGCAGATAATTAAGTCGCAAGCACTCGTTACTCAGCCAGATACTATTCCACACCAGGTGGCCAGAAGTGCGGAAAGTGCAGAGAACAGGCCAGCAAGAAGTATGAGCATACATTAGGTAACCACCTGACCAGCTTTCCATTTGCCACTTCTCCCTTTCGTTGCTAAGACATTGACGGCTTAATTGTCAACGTTCAGCAGACATAAACAAACAAGTAGGAATGCTATTGTCGAGTGAGCTCGACTACAAGATACCCTGAGCCCAACTGCTAAATTTATTTTAGTCTTATATGTGCAAGTGCTTGACCATATTTATGCATACAGAAAAGTGTTTCGGCTGCTGATTGTAATGCGATTAATATGAACATTTTGTTTACCGATCGATATTCGCCAAAAACAATCGACCAAGGATATACGAGAACTTATACTCCAAATTAGACGTCTAAAGCTCTTATAGTATCTGAGATCCTTAGATGCATCTTCTGCTGTTACATACTTTTGCTCAAAACCAATATACTCTTTTCACCCTTTTTCAATTTCAAAAACTAAATCATTTATTTTCAGATCGTATTTCCTAGCATCATTTGAATTTCGAAATGAATTATCTGTATTTATTGAGGAAACTTGTGACTAATTGGCATCATTGCCAAGAAAATGAGGGGTATCGTCTCCCTTACTTTAAAGCTCTCTGCTTTTCACAACAAATTTAATTGTGTTAATTAAGAAAGTATTCAATCTTCTTATGATGAAATAGCTTGCAAAACCTTGGTCTGATGTTGCAGTAAACAAAGCGAAAGTGGCAAGAAGCAGGCGAGTGGTGACCTGAGTCAAGTAAAAGAGCATCCCAGTTCTGAACATAAGCTAAGTGGCATTCCTGTGCCGGTTTTTTTCTTAAATTAAAAGTTACAACTTGGGATCATTTTTGTATGACTTTGCTCGTTATGTGCCATTTCAGCCTTTGCTGTCTTTTGTAGTTATTTAGAAGCTGCCCATTCCGTATTGTTGCCGTCTCCCACTGCCCGCTGTCCTCAACTATGCAGCCTTTTCCTGCTGCTCATTATGGCTATTAAGGGTGGGAGAAACGGCAAGAAGATTATAAGCAAAGAGCTTCAGTTTTTAGTCTTTGTAAAATATTAAAACACATCATTTAAAAGTAAAACCAAAACAGAGAACCGTTTCAAAGAACAATGCTGACAGTGCCAGGAGTCGAGACCCTGTTGCAGCTCCCCGTCCAAGTCGAACTCCGGTCCAGGCTCCCTCCATGCCCAGTTGCTGCAAGATTAAAATGAAATGCCTCTAACTTGTTATTGTAAGCTGCATTTCGTTTTCGGCCAACACAATTTGTTGCAGAAGAAGTTCAGCTGAAGTTGGCAGTGTTGAAGTTGAAGTGAAGCACAAAGCGAGTGAAACAGATGGGAATGGGGAGAGGGGTTGATGAAAGGTCGAAATGAGTTCCGGGTGGTATTACAACACTTACGACTTACGACTAGCAGGAAGTGCATTTTATTGAGTTGTTTAATAAATTTATGGCCTATTCGTAAAAGTAATACCCTCCAATGTGCACTGTGAAAATAAAACATAAAAAAAATGATTAATTCAATCAACAACAGCAGTCTTAGCCATGCCGAAGATTACATGCCCTTTCAGACCGATAACTACTCGCTTGTAGCACTCCTAAATATTTTTGTTTTTAATTTAAAGTAAGCATTCGCCCTTAAGCTACACATTTGTAATTAAATGGAATTTTACCTAAAAAAAAAAATAAATAATTATAAACTATTCATGATGACTTTATGCAAGTTTTTATTGAATCTGAAGCGAGTGGTTTGTGCTTGTATTTTCTTGGTGGCTGACTTCTCCCCCTCATGGCTTTGTGGTGTCTGTTCCACATATTATATTATGCATGTGATTTCAAATCTATCCATCCTCATCCTCAGAGAATACATTCCGCAATCAACATGTCCAAATCGTCACCCTTGCCTTGAACTGCAGGTGAATCGCGTGCTATAAACGGCGCTAATTGCGTCAACAGGACAACAATAACAAGAGCAACATCACATCAAAGGGTCAGGACCTTTTTTCAAACTAGAAAGCTGGCTGGCTGGCCAACTGGGCTCAATGACCAACACCGAGGACACAGGATGCAGGATACGCAGGCACAATAAAAGCGCAACACGTAATTGTTGTTGCTGCTATTTGGTGTCTATTACGGCCAGGAACTGACCAAGAGCTGACCCACTGCTTAGGCGAAAGGGATGGCAATAAAAGAAAAAATAAGAAGAAAAACACCGAAAAGCAATCAATGAAAAAAAAAAAATAATTCAAAAGAAAAACAAAAAAAAATCGTAAATGAACATTTTTTGAATGTACGAAGTAAATCGACCTGGACGTATACATTACGTATACACAGATACGTCTGAACTGATTCATATAATAGTACACAGATGGGCATGGCAAGCCCGAAAGATGTTCATTTGAAGAGAACCCAAAGATGTCATTTATCACCCAACTGGCAACTGACTGCAAAATACTCTACTGACCAGTGTAATGTGCAAACCAGGTGGCCAAAAATCAATTGCGAAGGAATTAATTGAATTGAGTCTGATTTGGTTAGCAGTATCTTGTGCTAATGGTTCTTAAATCAAATTTGATGTGAAACATGACATATCATGGCATGCTTGTTGGGCGACACCCTCGTTCCCAGCGACATCCGACAGCCCAAGCAGACCTGAGCAGAGCTGAAATAGATGGTTTCATATGTCCAGAAAAACACTTAATGGACAGAGCGACTCGACCATTCCTGCTCTGCTGATCAAGAATATGCATTACATACATATACATTTTCACAGCAAATTGAAAGCAAACAAAATCGAGGAACAGCAAGGACTTTGAGCAGTATTTAAAGCACGCCTCTCCAGGCACTCCTGCTGTCAACGGAAAGTGCTGGGCAAACAAGAACATCGCGAAGTAATCAAAAGCCAAAAATGGCCAACGAGCAGCGAGCAGAATGAAAAAAGAGCCATCTGGGCTGCAATGATTGTCTGGCTGTTTGCCGCAGTTTGTCTATTGGCCGATGAAAGTAAGTGCGAAAGAACAGGTGGCAGCTGACTGAGCTGCCAGCAGCTACACATTGAACTCGTGCTCGAGCTCGCTCTCCTTGGTGTCAGCACTCCGACGGTTGGCCAGCAGACGCAGCCGGCGATCCGGCAACAGCAACTGATCCTGATCAAATTGTTGCCGACTCTCGGGCAGCAACTGTTCACGCTCCTGGCTCCAGTGGACGAAACGTTCGGTCTTCGATTTGACCTTTGTCTCGGGTTCGTGTTCGGAGCGCGACTTGGCGAACTCAGTCTGCGATTGCCGCAGATCAGGCAGGCTACGATATTTGCTTATGCCACTACCAGATGGGAGTTGAGATAGTGCTGTCGATGCTGGGCTCGTAGCTGCAACTGGACTGCGCGCCACTTGCTGCTGTGGCTTGAACACATCCATAAAGCTGGGAAGCATGGGCTGCGTCGCGGTAAGCGGCAGCTGCGAGTTGAGCTTGTGCAGCGTAATGCAAAAATCCGTAAGGCCATGCACTGTATGATAGTTGCAGCCATTGTCGTTGCACCCCCTGCTCAGACCAGGATGCACGCTGCCCGGCGACCATGTGTGCTGATAATGTGGCGCATTAACGTCCACCTGGCGTCGCTCATCCTGATCCAAGCGATCGATGGCACTTTGCAGCTGGGGATCGTGCAGCGCCACCTCGCGAGCCAGGCGAACATCGTGGCGCCAGAAGTGGTGATCCCGCTGCACCGTCGGAGCCACCTCCTTAATGTGCAGCACCACAACGCCCATTAGCCAGACACAGATGACATTGAGCAGCGTCAGTGCCATGCTGACAGTGGCGCACACAAAGAGCTCAATGTGCAACTGCTGCGAATACTCGCGATGCTTGGCCAGGCCCTGCAGCAGCTCCTGGTCGAGTTGCATGATTTGGGTGCACAGTGCGATCGCCAGCAAAAGTCCCGCATTGACTGCCGGCGGCAGTAGGGATGCTGATATCGCCACGCCCACCAGCGAACCCATGTTGCCGCCCAGCACACCAATGGCCGCAGCAGCGCCAGAGGTGAGCGCCGTGCAGAGGCCAATGGCCAGTGAGCGAGTGTCGCAGCGCGACATGATCTCCTCGTTTAGGCCGCTGGCGAGCGTAAAGAAACGTCCCAAGCCGCATACACAGACACCGACGCCAAATATGAAACCCATCAGCATCGAGATGGCAATGCCAATCAGCTCGTTCTTAATGCCCAGCCAGCGCAGGCCGCGATCGCCAATCACCGAGCCGAATATGGCCGCTATTATGGGGCCCATCAGCGGTGAGATGAGCATGCTGCTGGACAGAAATAGGAAACTGTTCTCTACCAAGCCAACACATGACAGCAATGCCGAGGCCATCAGCAGCACCACAAAGTCAAAATTGATGGTCGCATCATGACGCACCACTCGCACCACCTGGTTCACATTCAAACGGCTGCGCACCGAGTCCAGGAAAGTCTGCCAGCCCACTCGTTGTCCCTGACTCGGTGGCTGTGAGGCTTCGGTTGCTGTTGCTGCTGCTGCTCTTGCTGCCGTTGCTGCTGTTGCTCCTTGTGCAGCTTCCGATCCGTTGCAGAACTTAACACGCGTCTCCAGGCAACTGAGAGCGGTCACGTGGGTGCCCGGCCGGTCGCCAATACCCCAATCCTGCAGCGTGCACAGGAACTGCTCGTATCGCTCGTCCTGCAGCAGATCGATGCGCGCCTGCAGCTGTCTGCCATCGACATCATGTGACCAGAACACATTCTTCAGCCGCAGTTGCATTACAGTCCGACGCAGCACTTGTGCCAGCGGTGTATTGTCCGGCAACTCCGGCAGCTGCAGCGCTCTGCTCATCCGTGGCAGCAGCCTTGGCTCCTGATTCCAGCCGCCGTCAAAAAAATGCTTGGACTGCAGTTGAAACTGGCACTTCTCCTCCTGCTCAGTGGGCACCGTCACCATCACACAAACGGAGGCATTCATCTTACAAAAGGAACTTGAATTTTGGCAATACTAAACAACAATAAATGTTACCTTAATTTGGATATCTCTTCTAGATGTAGACTCTTAAATAATTTCCACAACTGTCAGAGCTGAGCTACTTTGGTTATCACCAACTGGGCAAGCTGATGGAATTATTCGTTAAAAATATATTTAAATTATCAAAGAGTTTTAAGTATTATGAATCATTTTATATACGAGTATAGCAGTTGTGAGTTTCGTCGAGATTTCGTGGAAAATGTAATAAACATCATGTCAGTTAAACACAAATTTTCGATTTTCTTTTTATATTATTTTAATACCCATAGTCACAGTCATAAAAGATAAATGTGATAAATGTGCTGACTCAGCTGTAAATTACTTAAGTCGATCAGTTAATTATTGTCAATTATGAATCATTTTCCAAATATCGCGATGATTTTCCTCTGGTGCCCAATCGCTTTTGATCTGCGTGGCAAGCGGTTAAAGCAATGGCTGCTGCTTCTTCGGTGTTTGCATATGCTAAACCTGTCGCAGAGGCTGTGTGTCAACTCGCTCGTGTCCTGTTGCCGCACAGTCGCCAACAATAGCAGGACAAAATAGAGCAAGCAGCAAGCTAAATGTCAACAAACTGCAACAACAATGAAATATTATGAGGCCGTTTGGCTGACGACTGCGGTTTGACAGTAATAACACACACACACACATATATGTATATATGTACACACGGGCACAACACAAAGTCGTCGAGTGACAATTGGAGGGGGGGCGTATGGGCAGAGAAGCAGAGAAAACGCGTGAAAGCGCAAACAAAATCGCATAAAAAACGCACGCAAAACGAGCAGCTTCTGTAGCTATAACGGCAGCAGCAGCATCAGCAGTAGCTCGATGCAAGCATTGTTCTGTAAACACACACACACACACACACACACACACACACACATGTACACACACATATGTGGTATTTTTTGCTGCCAAATTCCTTGGTGTCCATTATACAGCGGCATTTTTTTTTCACGTCTTTTTCCATCTGCCATTTGGTAGCCGCAGTGTATATGTGGGTGACTGAGTGTGTGTGTGTGTGTGTGTGTATGTGTGTGTGTGTGTGTGTGCTTTACCGAGATCAAGCGTCAAAATTACATTGTTGGCATACGCTGTGCAACTTTTTTCGCCATTCGACTGCGCTGACCAAGAATCTTGTTCTCTTTTTTTTCTGTGCCTTTTGCGGCGTGTTTCCTGTCAACCCCCCCACCAACCGCCCTTGTGCCTGTCCGCGTCCATGCCCCTCGGCAACAGCGTGTAACTCCTGTTATTGCGACTCCTGCTGTTGCCGTTTGGTCACCTCGAAATCCTGTCCAGCCATCACAACCGACCAACCAACCGACCAGCCGGTCAGCCCATTGTCTGCTCTGCTTTAGCTGCTCGTTTTTTCGCTGTCCACAAAATGTGGGCAGCAAAGCTAAGAGAAAAAAAAAATCGAATACAAGAAAGCCATCTCAATGGCAAACCGAAATGCAAATACCTTCTCCTCAGGCAGTACTCGTACTTTAATCAAACAGCTTTCTCTGTACGGACTCATACTCGTATGTCTGACTTACGGTGAATATAACGTCTTCGATCATTGCAACCTTAATCAGATAAAATATATATATACATATATATATATTGTATGTATTTTTTACATGCAGCTAATTAAATTATCGTGTTGGAGAGAAGATACTTCCTCATAGCCATTACGTTGCCAGTAAGCACGACAAGTACGTGTGTAGTATGTGCATGCTCATAATGCAAACGGCGGGTTCTTTGCGATCAAATGACAATCCCAACTACGAAGGTATTGAAAGCCCACCAAAAAAGACTCCACAATGGATAAAGAGGGGCATGCACGGCTCTGGACGGAGGTGACTGGACAGAGGACACAAGACGCACCGAGCAGCGTTGATTGTTGCAATTTTTCGTTAAATTGAATTCAGTCGTTCGATGCGAGCCCTGAGCCCCGAGATGAGTGCTGACTGCTGATTGCTGAGAGTTGAGAGAGCTCCGCTGCTCCACTGCTGCACGGCTGTACTGCTTATTTATGACAAGTGTCGTCAACGGACGGACAACGGACAACGGACAACGGACAATGGACAGCGGACATCGGACAAGGAACAATTTCCAGCGACAATGAGCAACAGGCAACGGGCAACGGACAACGGACAGGGAACCACAGCACTGACAATACCGATGACAATGATAATGAATACGGCGCATTATAAGATTGCGATGGCGATTACGATTGCGATCGCGTGTTTGGTTTTCAAATTGTGCAAAACACATGGCAAGAGCTCATTGCACATCTGATTGGTTTTAAGCTCAGCATTACCTCGGCTCGGTTAATTGCAGCCAGTTTGTGCTGCTGGAAAGATGCTCTTTGCAATAACACAGCGCTTCTATTGACACTGTAATTTCACCTTAAATTGCATGTTTCATAAATTACACATTAAATACACATTGATTAAGTGCAAGCAAAGCGAAAGCCACAAGAATGAACAATTGCCAATTGACAACAATTTGTAAATTTGTATATTATTTGGAATGCGGAAACCTGGCAGGTACACACAATTAATTTATTCCATAAATTTTCATAATGATTCAATAATTAACTAAGTGTGTAATGGAGACATACATTACTTGAGCAATGGCACACCAACACACACACAAGATACAAATACAAACAGATCCAAATAAACAAGCACTTCGAAAGAACATTTTGTTATTTTAGCATGTGCACGAACCAGTGATCCAAGCTGGGTTGCTGCATTAACTAAGTGCCTCAACAAAGTATTGCATAATTTGAGGAGCACGCAGTACACGAGAGAAAATCGGCTTAAGCTCGACCCCCAACCTTGCAGAAGAACCTGGGGCGTTCGAGTCGCAAGGACCTACTCTATCGATCTGCATTCAAGGATAATGGGGGTCATCCAAGTACGCAAACAGTTGAAAATATTTCACTCTCAGTCTTAAACACTACGTGTAAGAATTCTGAGCTTGAGCAGCGTATGCAGCCAATTTAAATATTATTGTTAAATACATTGCCAGCAACATTTTGATTATTGCAATAGTTTCCGGCGCACTAAAATTCGAGATATGTAACCACAGGAAACGGCAGCCAAATGCAAAATTATGCGCCACACTTAAATGTAATTTGCATTTAATGCCATTAATTGAGTTGCATGGCATGTTTGTGTTTGTGAATGAATAACGACAAATAAGCATTTAAGCATTTGCATTGAGAGGCAGCCAAAACAAAAACGGGCAATTTGCGCATTTCGAAATCTAATGAACCGAGTGGAGGTGGTATGATATATGATATATATGTATATGCTTATGGATGCAGATATGTACTTTCCGAAATATATCTACCATATCGAGCAGAGTTTCTATCGTTAGATGAGCTGCAAAAGCAATAAGAACCAAAATAGCAACAGCAAGAAAAACGAAAAAAAAATGTTGATGCAGGAAATCCCAACAATACCAATTACAGACTGAACACAATTGCTTAAGTGGCCAACTTTGGGTGTAGGTAGTTGGGGCGAGGCAGTAGAGTGTGTGGCATGAAGTGCCAGTAATGAAAGGGCCAAATAAATAAGGTGTAAACATGAGTTTGTGTGTGTATGTATGTCTTTCTGTAAATGTGAGTATGTGTGTGTGTGTGCGTGTGTGTGAGGAGCAGCCTTAGCTTGTTTGGTAGCTTAAATGCCAACAAAATCGCAATCGCCTAACGTTATCCTTATGATTGTTATACTTAAGTTAACAACAGCTTAAACAACAGCTCTCAACTCAGTAATCAAGCACACGCACACGCACACACACACTCACACACGCACACAAAACACACCTCCCAACTTATGTGCCACACAGTGGGCAATGGCTGAAGCATTGAAATACAGTAGTTCAAAATGTGTACCTACAACTGAATTACTTGAAAGGTTATTTCTATTACAATCAAAATTTAATTGTATGTTATTATTTCATCATCAAAAACTGAATATTATCTGCCTTTGTTTCAATTCGTCATTTATTATTTAATTATTATTATATGTGCAAACATATTTAAATAATCGTATTTGAATCTGAACTTCAGTTGCCGTATCTATATACATATTTATTTAAATAAGATATAAAATGATCTGATGATTATCATACGGTTATATTTGACAAGCTTTGCGTCACTGTACAGGTTACAGTCACATCTGAAGACTTCGTATTCATTAAGAGAATACAGCTAGTTGGCGCTTGGTTGCTCCCGCCCAGGCAATGCTAACATGAATACTAACACAAGTGTCTGAAGGCAATGTTAGTGGCAGTGGCAACGAGGCGGCATTTGGCTGGGCTTTTAGCTATGCTCATTCTGTGGCAGGCGCAAATCCCCATAATCAGAAAGCTTTTTCACTTTATTTGCGTTAGTTTCAATTATATAAACAACGGCAGCAGCAGTGGCAGCAGAAGCATTAGGAACAGAGGCGGCAGCGGCAAGTATAACCAATTACCGCTTGATTTAGCACACGCACACAAATGCAAACAAAGCTTAAACACTCACACACGCACACACTTACACACACCCACACACACCCGCACACACACACACACGCACACACAAAAGCAGCATCCATGACAAACTTATTGAGATTCATTGAGCAGATTGTGAAGCTTCACTTCAGTTCAGTTGAGTTCAGTTCAATTTAGTTGAGTTCGGCTTTCAATATGGACGGATTGCACAACGTTATCTCTCCGCCAATCTCCACCCAACGCTACCCTTGGCAACCCTCAGGCCCACCAACAATTCATTATGGGCAGGTTTGACTGGCAGACAATAGCTAATGCTTCAACTGGCAAATACAAATATAAATACAAATACAAATCCACACGCACTCAGCTGAACGTTTGTAAATGTGTGTGAGTGTGTGTGTGTGTGTGTGTGTGTGTGTCAGTCAGTCAGCTTATTGTTTACATTGCATAAAAGCTCAGCCATTGAAAACTAAAATACTGCACAGCACATTAAGACTTTGTATTGCATAGCATTAGGCGCCGTTTCATATATATTTTATGCATACATACACACATACACACACATACACACACTCACACACACAGAGAGAGTGGGAATGTGCAAACGTTTAAGTGCGTCGTCGTTTTATCGTCCTGTTTTCAGTGTGCAGTTGAGCTTAATAGTCAAATAAACAGCAATTTTCTTCTGGCAGCAATTTTCCGTTGCAGAAGTTGCCATTTGGCTTACACAATCCCATCCACGCCCACCACCGCCCAACGCCCAACAATTTCATCTTTCACACTCAAAATATTCAGCAACAATTCAGAGCCCGGAAAAAGCACACAACTTTTCTTTCTGTAATTGAAATATTTTATTTGTTATATGTTCGACTTTTATGACAAAATTCACAAATACTGCAAATAATAGTATAATAAGCTCGCTGCTTCAAACTCCAGTTAATTCATCAACTAAATTGTGCAACTAGGAGTGCCACATATTTCTTCGTGAATGTTATAAAAAAATATGTACGCAGCCAAAGAATGTGCAGCAAAAAGAGCTAAGCAATCGTGCCGCAACCGGCCGCTAGGTGGCGCCATTGCGGCGCATAACTAAGCGAAATGATTTCTGTTCACTTAGCAGTCAGTCAAAGTTGCATACCCTCATACCTAGATAGCTATACACACATGTATTCATATTCACACACCCATTCACATTCAGACTCACATTGACATTCACATTGACATTCACATTCGCAGATGCAGCTGCAGATGCAAACTGAGCTGCTTCAATCAGCGCCTGATGCGATCGTTAGGCAAACACGCATTTCAACCAATTTTTCCTCTGCGTCGAAATATTTTATTCGCCATGTTAACATGCCATCTGCATATGTTTACCAAAGAATTTTCGGGGAAATAAAAGCTAAATTTTCCTAATAGCATTTGCTACATGAGGCAAACACTGCGATCGTATGACAACAAGAGCAACAACAGCAGCAGCATTAACAAACATCATCACCTACGCCGGCTGCAGTCAACTGTGACAGTTATATTAACATAATGTGTGTGTGTGTGTGTGCGTGTGTGTGTGTGTATCTGTGTGTATGCGCATCCTTATGAGCGTTGCTGATTTTGTTCCATCGCCTGGTAATGCTAATGCTGCTCAACGTCGTTGCCAGCTGTCGTTGACATCCGCATTGACATCCGCATCCGCAACCACATTTGCAACTGCATCTGCATCTGCATTTGCAGTGTTTGCATTTAGCAAACCCAAAACCTGAGATGCATGATTTTCTTTGGTCAATGCTGCCGGTGATGCTGTTACGGCTCTCTGATGATTTCCCATCAATTTTGACAGCAGCAATTCGTGTCTTGCCAATTCTTTTGGCTGCTTGTTTGTGTTTTGAAGCAAAGCCAAATTGCTTGCCCAATTTTCGATGCAGCCGCCGAGTCATAAAAACTAAATGTCATTACTTTTGAATGCGTTGAAGTTGGCTATGTGCACAGTGGCAAGAAATTTTCTTGCCAACTTGCAGTCGCGACCGCATGCCCAACCAAGCGGCCAACTTAATCCCGCATAATCACACCATTCCCTACTTAGAACAAACGACAATTTCTCGTGTTCAAAGAGAGAGAGATTGGAGACCTGAAAATGTGTGGGAGGGAAGTGTGGTAAGAGGGCTGAAGTATGCAGCCGTAAACTGCGGCCAGGCTATTAAATCATGATAATGAAAGCCCTTCGGATCCGGTATGCCAGTGTGTAAATAAAACAGCACTTTGCCTTTTTGTAATCCATTTTCCGTATTTGTTGCTCTCCGTCTTCCCTTACTTATACATATATCTTGTGAGCTTGTCGTCGTGGTTAACATTCCATTTGTACGCAAAAGAATTTCTATCTCCAACTGTGTGTGTCCTTGAGTGAAAAAACCCATTTTGCATGAATTAGGATCTGAACTGAACTGAACTGAAGCAGTTGGCTATGCACACTGCATTGCTTCATTTCTAACCAGCCAATATAAAATTCGATATTTCATTTTATTCGATATTTACGATATATATTTATATATTTTTTTTATTTTTTTTTCATTTTCTTTTCGATTGTTTAAGACACCAACAGAAAAAAGATTTATATTTATGTACATGCATTACATTTAGTTTACAATCATTTTGGGTTTTTTAGATAGCATAAATATTACGCTTAAGTGCTAAAAAAAAAATTATTATTATTATAATATTTAAACTCGTATATCTTTGAAAATGTTTCATTATGCAGCATTTAAAAAGCAACGCAATTTTTTCTTTGTATCTCAATTACAATATTCAAATTCAAATGCAGCAGCAATTTACAATATTTAAAATTAACCGTCGCATATTAATGGCTTCCCATTGAAGGTATATACACAGAGACAAGGCTTTACATAAAAAAAAAAACGAAGTTATTTGTAATACGGGAAGGGGTGAAGGGTAATGGCGTGGGATATGCATAGTTGGGCTTATGGGATTTATGGTACAAATAGAGTAGATATAATAATATCAATAATAATAGCAGTAATCATATTCTGTGGGGGTGAGTGTATTTTAGTATATGTACTAAGAACTAGGTTTAACTTTAAATAATCACAATTAAATATTGCTAAGGTATACAGCAGCAACAGCAACAGCAACAGCTGCAGCAGCAACAACAGCATCAGCAACAACAGCAATTTGCTTGTTACTGGCGAGCGCGTGCTCCACAAAAGCACATAAATAAAACTATTGTAAAAAATATGTATATTAAAATTAAATCAACAACATAAAAGACGCAGCAAACTAAATAACACAAAAAAAAAAAAAAAATTACAACATCTAAGAGCGTTTGAGAACAAAAAAAAAAATTAAATAAAATTAGATCATAATCGAAATTGTGGACAGAATAAGTATGTACAGATAAATACATACACATAAAAAAAGAAAAGAAAAACAAATTTAATAAGTTTTGAAAGTGTTAAAATGAAAAATTGCAAAAAATTATTGACAAAACTGAGAGCCAAGTACTTAGTGGAAATGAAAAAAAAAAAAAAAACAATTGGACGCCATTTGCAACTAGACAAACAGACTTCAACACATAATTGAAACGTTGTTGCCGCCGGCATCGCCCCACAACACGACAACAATCCCAGCCGCCCAACGGACTCCAGCGACTCTCGGCATTGGCGAGAGCAGCTAGGAGCAGCGCCGCTCCAGGAAAGCGCCATATGCACATAGGCCAAAAGGATCGCCGTAGCGCTAAACATTAGCGTCGTTACCTTACGGCAATGCTGCTGTTGTCGATGCTGTCGCTGTCGCTGTCCCTGTCGTTGTCACTTTTGTGATGCTGTCGTTAGCACGAAATGTTCTAAACAAGCGCAGCAACAGCGAACGATCCTCACCCTGCTCGTCCACCTGACGATCGAAGCGCCAACCAATGTCTGGCAGCCACCAAAACGGTGAATAATTGTCATCGCTGGGTGTTTGAAAAGTTAATGGTGGTGGTAGTGTTGTTGTTGTTGTTGTTGTTGTTGCTACTGTTTTTGTTGTTGATATTGATTGTGGGATATTGCCAATGTTATCTACTCTAATTATTTTACTATTCATAGTTCTACGATTCGTATTAATACTTAAATGCTGTTTGGCTACAGTTGTTGCTTGTGTTGCTGCTGCTGTTGTTGTTATTGCTGAAGTTGCCATTGAGCTGCCAGCTGAATTGCCCGATATTAAAGTGGCTGCAGGCGTTGCTATTGTCTCTGCTGTTTGCTCTGTTGAGCTCAGGCCCAGCCTTGGCATGAGCTTTGACCAAAATGTTGTGGTCTCTATTTCTGTTTCTTTTTCGGTTGCTGTTGCTGTTGCAGTTGCTGTTGCTGTTGCTGTTGCATCGATAGATGTTGCTTTTGTGCTAAACGCTTCCGAACTGCTTTCGATAATTGGTGCTGCTGATATTGTTGTTGTTGTTAATGTTGCTGTTACTGTTGCTGTTGGTGTTGTTGTCGTTGGCATTGTCGTATTGTTGCTGCTCGTGTTGGTCGTTGATTGTTGCTCATGTTGCTTTTGTCGCAGCTGCGATAATCGCCGCTTGCCGTTAACCAGCTCGTTTATAATGCGCAATTCATGCTCAAAATTAATTTCACTTGCCGCCTTCTCGCTGTCACCCTGGCCACCGATTGTATTTGTCATTAAATTTTCACTGGATGCCATATCGTTCAGCACATCCAAGTCACTGTCAGTATTACTGCTGCGGTTGCTGCTGCTGCTGCTGCTACTGCCGCTGCTGCTACCACTGGCAGCAACATTTCTGGCAAAATGTTGATAATAAAACCGGTCATCATCTCTCTTATTGCCATTGTCATCTTGACGTATGGCAGCAACTTCAGTTTCAGCAGCAGCATCAACAGTGGCTGGTGTTGTTGTTTCTGCTGTTGCTGCTTCTGCTGCTGCTATTGTTGTTGTTGTTGTTGATATCGACGCTATTGTTGCTCTTGCCATTGATGTAGCTGTTACAGTTGTGGCCATCGTGGAACTCAACTGAACCGGTTGCACTTTCGATTTTTTCACGACGCTTTCATCGATGTCTTGTTCTTCTCCAGGAACTCGCGCCTGGGTCGATGGCAATGTCGTTGTTGTGGGTGTCGCCTCAGTTGCTGTTGCTGATGTTGTTGTAGTTGTTATTGTTGTTGTTGCTGTTGTTGTCGTCGTCGTCGTAGTTGAAGCAGCAGCAGCAGCAGCAGCATCGCCATCATCATCCCATGTTGGAACAATATCCGTTGTCGCTGCATCATCGCCATCTATATCGGCGCTGAGCAGCGGCGAGATGCGGCGATGACTGAAAAGCGGCATCATATTTACGCTGCTGCTGCTGCCGTAAACTGGCTGAAAGGCGTCGACCTTGAGCAACTGCTCCAAGTCCGGCTCTGTCTCTGCGTCTGCCTCTGCCTCGGCCTCTGCCTCCGTATTTGCCACTGGCCTCGCATCCGCACTCGAACTTGTCACCAGTTGAACCGTGTCCAGGGACACGCCCACTGGCACAACAATTGCATCGATATTGCCAATATCGCCAAAGGTACCAATGCGGCTGCTGCTGCTGCTGGGTACACTGACGGATGTTGTGCTTGACAGCGCGTTGCTGGCATCAGCCTGCAGATCTTGAGCATCAGCAGTGATTCGATTGTGCGACTGACGCTGCGTCGTCAGTGCATCTTTACGCAATGTTGCTATTGTGGGCGTGGCCGCGGTCGTTGCAGTGGCAATAGCAGTTGCAGCTGTTGTTGCTATTGCTGTCGTCGTATTGGCAGCATCGGGCTGCATTGACTCGTCGGCAGCGGTAAGAAACTTCTTTTCGAATATATTAAACTTTAGTGGTGCATCCTCGCTGGGCAGCGCCTGATCCTCGGCACCACTCGGGCTGGTTAGCGTCGATAACGGTTCGCTCTGTACGATCGTACCCAGCGTCAACTCGTAGCTCGTCTCGTCGCTCTCACTGTCGCCGTAGTCGTAGTCCGTAAAGGGGACTTGGCTGCCACCACTCTCGCCCAGCTGGCCCTGCAGCTCCTGTGCCACCAAGTCGGTGGGATTGATATTGATCTGCGATATGCAGCGATCGTTGTACAGCTTGTGGCCCGGCGGGCAGTGACGGAAGGGCAATGCGAATATTGACTTGGGCATCACTTTTTTTGGTTTCTCCAGCGTGCGTTGCTCGTCGGACAGACGCAGCCATGCCTGCCATGCCTCACCCTGGGCATTGCCCTCGATGGGTCGCGAAGTGATCGGTAGCGCCTCAACTCCTGGCCCCGTCCAGGTGTGCACGTGCAGCGCGACCAGCGCCAGCAGCGGTAGCAGCAGCCAGCGAACGGATGGTTGTTGCTGCTTGTTGCCTCTCGATGATGATGCCATGACGGCAATCCTGCAGCTCCAGCTCCGCTGCAGCGTTACCAATCCCACAATCCTATTGCACAATCCTATCGCTGCAATGAGAAATGAAACAAAGAGAGAAAAACAAAAACGGATTAGTTTGACTGGTCAAAGTGATTTACCCTTGCAGCAAGTGGCAACTAGGTGCTGCTAACCTGCTGTTGCTGCCCCCTGCCCTGTTCTAAATATGCTTTCTACCCTGCCAATAGCAGCTGTTATTTTCAGTGTGTGGGTGTTTTTGTTGTTTGTTGTTTGTTTTTTGTTTTCGTTTTTTTCTTTTATTATTTTTTTATTTTGTCGCCTGAGCATCTTTTGTGTGGCATGTTGAAAAATTCCGGTTTATTCTTTGTGTATCTGGGCCGCACACCAAGCGTGGCACCATGGCATAAATTATGGGATTTGTCAATCCAATTCGAATGACAAGCGATAAACTTCATTTACATTCTCTTTGCACCGCAGAGTTCACCTTTTTGAATTGAATCTTAATTTTAATCAATCCACATAACCCATATATATATATATATGTATATAGATATAGTAATTCCATGTGGATAAATTGTTGGCCAAAATGTAGTAATTCTTTTTGCCTAGTCGGATGCTAATCGATATCAAAAGAAGGCGCTCTGATATTTTCTATAGTAGAAGAAAAAAGTAGAATATGTTCAAAGCTTGCATTATCTTACACAATTTGACATTCTTCAAGGGTCGGAGAAGTTTTGCACCTTTCGTGACCTTAACAATCCGCCACAAGAGCCTCCAACTACATGTTAATCAATGCAATTGAAGTCATTTTCACAGCGCCTCTTTGGAGATACTAGAATTTAAAAGTATACTTTGAAGTCGAAGCACTTTTCGTTACATTTTGTGGGCGATGTTGCCACAGTGCGCTGCACGCTGGCGTCGACAGTAGTCATCACACATGAAGATTATGAACTTGGGCGTCGCTTTAATGTTTGAATGGGTATATTGACGGTGCCACACAAACACAGAGAGGGGGTTACATATCATCGGTGTTGTCATAATCAACGGCTACAATAATAATAACAGCAACAACTGCATCAACTTGTTGCTGCCACAGTGCGTCAGCAGCAGTCATTGTTGATGTTGCACTTTGCTTAAGCACAAACACACACACTAATGCGTGGAAGACACATAGAGAAACAAGCACGCACAATGTTTATTTATAGAGAAACACAAACACACACACACCACAGAGAGAGAGAGAGAGAGAGAGAGGGCGAGAGAGAGCGAGGGAGAAAGAGAGAGAGACAGAGATAATTTATATAGACACATTCATATATGTATGTAGGTTATCTGCGGGTTCTTAGAATTTATGAGTTCAAGTGTGGCACATGCAGCCGCGGCCTTTCCCATTGCTCTAACTGCTGCACTCAAGTTTATGGCTGCTCCTCGCTTTGTTGCTGCTGTTGTCATTATTACTTGTTAATAGCTTTTTAGTGGGCCTGTGTCTGTGCGTATCGGTCATAAAGCTGGCCTCTGCCCTCTTATCCGCCCTTCCCTCCCTTCTCTCCCTCTGCTGTGCTCTGTGCTCTGCTTTTTGGACGGTGCGTGTTGAATGTGCGTGTGAATGTCAAGTACCTCTTTACACGCTCACTCACACACACACAGGCATATTTAATATGTGTATGTGTGTGTGCGTGTGCGTGTGTGTGTGTGTGTGTGTGCGTGTGCGTGTGTGTGTGTGTGTACAAATAAAGTATGGTCTTGATAATGTCATAACGGTATTAAATAAGACAATGACTTTGACACCCGCAGCATTCTAAAGTGCATTCATAATACATAATTAGTCTAAACAGTTCCATGCTTAAAAAAAAACAAAACAAAACAAAAAAGTTCTGTGGCATGTGGCATGTGGATGCTGGGGTTTCTGTGAGGGAGAGGGATGGGGCAGTTGAGGCAGTTGGGGGATTACTGCTGCAGTTGCTTCAATCCATTGAATTGAGTTCTGACAATTGGCAATTGCGCTCACTCGTGAATCCATTCACTTGGCAGTGAGCTGATCCCGATTGAGTAGTGAGTGCATCAGGACAGTCGTCAGCATTTGTGGCTCGGGCATTACAATTGTGCTCCATCCATTCACATTATTCACGCAGAGATACTCATTTTTATATCAACTATTTAATCTATATTTATGAAGCCAACAAAACTAACTTCCTTCACCAGCACCAGCACCTCATCCTCACCCACATCCTCATCCTCCATTCTAGCTTCAATTTGGTGGCGGTGGCTGTGCCGGACATCAGATAACTGCCCGTTCTCCTGTTTTTCCGCTTTCACATTCTCCCGTTCTCCCGTTCTGCCGTTCGCCCGACTCCCATTCCTGTCTGGGTGCTTGTCACGAGGCATCAACTGTTATTTCAGCGTTTCTGCTTTCTGATAGCCACCGCATCGGCTCGCCTCGCCTCGCCTCCGCCCTTCCCCGCCGATCGAACTGTGGCCAGCCCAGTTACGTGGTCAGTCAAAAACATGACCGACACCGACAGCCTTTTGTAGACACATACACACAGATAGATAGATATACGCGATGCCTGTTCTAACCCAATCAAACGCTGAGAAGCTCGTGCTGTATCCTGCGTATCTCGTCTATCCGTTCATCTGTCAGTTGGGCACCCAAATTGAAATCAACTTCACACGTCGCAAATTTTTAATTTAAAATCAGCAACTGATGTCAATTTGAACCAATGAACTTCGCTCGCCAATCCGTTTGTTCGCTCGTCATACTCTACTACCGAATTGTGAAGGATATATTTGATTTGTGTAATGCTCTTTTCTCCCTAGCTGGTTCATATTATCGCTCTGCAACGTTTTAAGCCGGGCAGTTGACAAGTCGAACACACCTCGGTATGCCTCGATCTTTGTATTAAACCTTACAGAAGAGTATTATGCAGTCGGTTACGTTCGAGACGGAGACAGAGACAGAGACACTCACACTTATTTCTTTTTGATGTGCTTTGCTTTTTCGGACAACATTTGATGCTTTTTACGCGTGCGATCCCATCTAGGCTATAGGCGGGAAGGGAGCAAAGGAGGAGAGGGTCTTTAGGGGAGACTGGCTTAGGTGGTGGATGGGTGGCGAGTTGGACATGGTGTTGCTGGATGTTTGCACATACATAATTCTAGGCAACGCACACATTGACATCCTGCTAATACATAACAGCAGCAAACCAACAACAAAAAGCAACAACAGTAGCAACAACAACATGAGCAGAACACGTAGCAATGGTTTTCGCTTCGTGCTCGCACGTATTCAATTCAATTCAATGACTCAATCCAATCCGGCATCCTGCAAAACATCAACTACACCAGAACAACAAAAAATGTATGAGTGCGTGTGTGGGTGTGTGTGTGTGTGTGTGTGTCTGTCATACTATTCATTTGCCATTTTTTTATGTGTGCTTCAAATGGCGTCCGCGGAAAGCCACATCCTCGTTCTCCTCAACTCTCATTCCCCACAAACACCAGCTGTTTTTCGACATGTCCATGCTTATCAACTGCAGCTATACATCTGCTCCAATGTGTGTGTGTGTGTGTATGTATGCATCTGGGCCAAAATCTCTGTCAGCACTCACAGATTGCTTGCTGCTTTATGTTTTTAAAATTTTTGCAAAAATTGTACACACTATGTACTCGTATTTATTTACTTATATGGATGCATGGATGTATTTGTTCATTGGTTTCCGTTTGTTTCTCTTTTCCAGCACTCATTTGGCTTCACAATTTGATCAAAAGGTGAGTTAACATGTAAAATTAACCAAAAAAAAAAAAAAAAAAAAATGATTTAGCCCAATAAATGTATTTTCGGATTGCCACTGCATATTCGATAAATTAAGATAGGAACAGAAGCATGGAAAACACCTGCAATTAGCTTGCTCAATATATAAACCAAAAACTAAATGAGGCACTTGGATAACTCATCAGATTGGGCTTGTTCTGTTTTATATACGATGTGGGGGTTTTATATTGCTCAATAGGTGCACGGGTGTTGATGCAACTGAGTGCCACAGTGGCAAAGTGTAGGCTGTAAACATGCAGCTCGATTGCAGCGTTAGCAATCTCATCGATAGCTAAGCGTTTGCAGTTAGCGAGTGCATTATGTCAGGGTGAATAGATCCCAAGAAACTTGTATTCGTATACAAAAAATAGAAGAAAAATAGAAAAATAAGCACTGGGCACTCAATTACTCATTTGCAAGTAAAGTAGTCCAATTAGCCACAAGTGGCACTGTCGAAAGAGTCCATTGCGGTGGCAATGGCCACTAGAAGTGGCCTATTATGCATTCAGCGAGTATCACAAAGATTAGACGGCGACTATGTCAATGTCTGGTCTAGAATTATACAATCGAACCAAACGAAATCTGGTTTAAGTGTTGTTGTTGTTGTTGTTGCTGTTGGTCTTATTGCCTACGCACGTGGATTATTCCATGCAGCTGTTGTAGCTCCATTTATAGGAACTATTCGTAAGTAGTATCAACCAGTTTTTGGGCTTCGGCTGAATCGTAAAAATTGAAAATGCAAAACCGTCAGCAGCACAAATGAAACAAAACACGAAAAATAAGAATATATATCTTGGCTACGCCGAAGATAAAATACCCTTGCAGACCTTGCCAACCTGTCGACAATGCAATTAAACAACAAGAAAACCGATTGATAAATATCAATAATAATATATTAAAAAAAAGTAAGCAAAAATGTTTTTCATATAAGAAGACATCTTTCGACAGATCGTTCCTATGGCAACTATATGATATAGTCAAACGATCCGGCCAGGTTAGACATACGTAGCACCTGATATATGCTCTACAAACCCAACGACATAATTATAATACGCTGTGTTAGGGTATTTAAAAGTTGAAGTTGCTGCTCCTGCTGGCGATACGCAACAACAAGAGCAACCACATGCAAAGTGGACGAAGACGAAGAAGAAATAGAGGCATCCACTCCAAGTGGTTCGGAGTAGTTCAGCAGGCAACTGGAACGCAATTTTACGCCGCTCTTGTGGTATATTTATTACTGATGCGGGCGGTGGTGGTGCTGCCAGCGGTGGTGTCATTTAGTTTTCATAGTCGTTTAACAGCTTTGCCCAGCCACCGCACAGCTACAGCTACAGCTACAGCAACAGCAGCAGCAGCAGCAACAACAACAGCAACTGCTGCCAGCTTTACAATCACTCAGCTTGCCAACACACGACGGCAACAGCAACACACCAGAAACAACAGCAACAAAAACAACAACAAAAACAACAGTCAAGAACGATCAAGCAGCCAAACAGCGGCCTTTACCAGTGGCCAAGCAACAGCAACAGTGGACGCCAAGTTGTCGCTGTAACTGTTGTTGTTTACTTGGTGCTGTTGTTGTTGTTTTGCTGTTTGCTGTTGTTGCTGCTTGCTGCTTGCTGTTGTTGGCAACGCACTTGAGAACCGTTACAGTTCATGCTAAACTACCGGATTATTTAGTGGGTATCAAGTCAGCTATTGAAATTCCTTTAGCCAACCTGACCAAAAGGGGGAAAGTGATGCTGCTGCCGCCAAGTTTGGCTATTTTTAGCCAACTGTTGCCTGTTGGCCGTGGCCCGTTGGCCTGTTGCTATCGCTGTTGCTGTTGCTGTTGCAGCAATTAAAAAAAAAAAAAAAAAACAGACTCCTTAGGCAATCAGTAAATGGATATAATATACGACTACGAGTGTTACTCGCTTCGTCGCATATATCAATGAGATCAGCATCATTGTTATTAGCAGCTGAGGAAATAATAGATGCCGATAGATGTCGATGATGTTGAATGTGAAGAATTAATTTGCACATAAATTAACTTTTAGCCAAGTAATTAATCCATACATGCGCATTAGCTAAATACATTTGTACTTAATTATATGCATAGTATACATTCTTAGACACATTGTTCTCGGTGGATCGCATCATTAAATTCAAATTCCACAAAGAACAACAAAAAAACAAGAAGAAAAAACCAAAGTTAGACTCGTCATTTGGCATTTGGCATCTTGGCAACTATGATCTGCACCAATTTCACAATATTGCAATTGCAACTGCAATTGCTGCATTTAACTGACATCATCTCTGTCGTCTCAGCGATTCGATTTAATTGAATTCCAGCAGCACAACTTATCTAATAAATACTTATAAAATGCAAACAATCGCTGCTCATTGTGCGCATTGCGATCGCATCTACTACAACAACAACAAAATTGTTGCCTATTGCCGGCGAATTGCCGCTAAATGAGGCATGATCGAAGTCTGTCCTCTAGACCTCACATACACATCATAAACAACACAGCGCACACAAGATTGGAAATTGAAAACTGATTTCCAAACAAGCCGTGTTGCGTGTGAAAAAGGCGTGAGAAACGCAATTACGAGCCGTTTTCAATTACCACGCAACGTCTGCTAAATGGATGTGCCAGCAGGTGGCATGCCGCTTAGCTCGCCTCGCCTCGCCAAGCCAAGCCAAGCCAAGCCAACCCAAACCAAGCCGAGCCGAGCGGAGACAGGCCGATGCCAATAATCATCGATCACCATTGAAAAACAAATCCAAATGAGAGAAGCCCACTCCAAACGGGAGTGCTGGACTGGCAGTCACCCTGTAAACACATGCACAGATAAGTGAAATTTGAAATTTAATCCGCATTCAATGGGCACAGGGTATGCCAATCTCAAGTGTGCAAAAACACACATCTCGAAAACCATTCGCAAATGCAGGCGTATTGCTCGAGTTTCGTTTTTAGAGTTTCGGTTTCTATCAGTGGTCAGTAGGTTTATTATTGATGGGGATGTTGATTGGGCTTGGGGTTGGGTTGGGTCGGGTTGAGGAGAGGGGAGCAGAGAGGAGCACAACATTTGAATGGCTGCAGAGAAAGACATAGAGATAGAGCTGGTGCTGAAAGACAGACATCAAGCACCTAGCCTGATTGCGTGTTGCGTGTGTGTTGTGTGTTGTGCGTTGTGTATGGCTGTGGGTGTGCCTACTCTGTGTGTATGCGTGTGTGTGTGTGTGTGCGTGTGTGTGTGTTACTGTTGCTACTTACAATAAGTTGGCACAGTCTTTCGTAAACAGAGAGTCACTGACATGAACTGATGTTTGTGTGTGTAGCTCTGAAATGCGCACGCAGACGCGTGCCGAATTCATAAAAACGCATTCGAATCGATTTACATTTAGTCGCACATAGGCCAGCCAAAAACCGGCTGAACGTCGAACGAGGCACGAAATTGAGCTCAAACAAAATTAAAAGGTAGCAACAAACCACAGCAGCAGCAAATACAGCAACAACAAGCAACAAAAAGCAACAACAGCAACAACAGCAACAAACCACAGCAATCGCCATAGCATAGAGGCCAAAAATCAAACAATACTGGGAATCGCGTGCAAGAACCAATCAGGAACATAAACATTAACCATAAGTCGACTAATACATGCCCTGCATACGCCATTGTATGCATTTTAAACTCTTCCACTCCGCTCTCTCTCTCTCAATGGGACCTGTCCCTGTCCCGCCATTTGCATAGGCATCCCCTTAGAGTGGGAGTGGAGAACGTCATGAGTTCAATTTGTTCGGCAGCAGCTTAGTCTGATATATGGAGCAGTATCTTCTATCTTCCATCTAAGAAACGAATTCAAATTCCGTTCAATAAAGATTATAAAATATTGCTTTCAAGCTGACAAGCGACAATATGAATGAGAGAGTCGGCATACCTGGCAATGTGTTAGGGCAACTTTTGGCAGTTGCTTGGCTCATATTGTTATTGTTTTCGAGTTTTTATCTGCGTGGCTTTCCACAACACACAATACACACTCACAAGCACAGACACACACACACACACACACTCACACAGTGAACACAGAGTTCGAAATTCGTAAGCGTAAAAATGTTGTGGCATCAAATTTGTTGTTGATTGTTGATTGTTGTTGTTGCTGATTGCTTTGCATGTGCTTTTCATTTTGGCTCCTGCCTCACTTCATTCATACAGCCAAAATAAAATTCGAAATTCGTTTGGAGCAAATCAAGTGCGACGCAAATGGAAGAGGTCATGGCTGGAGATGACCCCCCGCCATCAACGCCATCAACGGCCTCCTGTCGGCCAGCCCAAAAAGGTTGCCTCTAAGAGAACCTGAAGCTGCCTCAATCTGTTGCCAGTTGTATTAACAAAACCAATACCATCAGCAGCAGCAGCACCAGCACCAGCACCAGCACCACATCTCTCTGCCATTGTACTCGGTGTTATATTTACAAAACACTCCTAAGACAGCAGCGTTTGTTTACTTTCCCAAAACGAAATGTATCTCTCGTCACCCAGTTAGCCCGGCACAGGTGTCTGTCTGCCTGTAAAGTGTATCTTTGCATCTCTGTTCTTAATTACCACAAAATTTCAGCGCTTTGCCATTTTCTCCACCCCTCAATTTGTTTATGTTTTCCACTTAACAGTTTTTATTTTGCGCATTATTCGACAAGTCTGTGGAAAACTATTTGCAAAGCAGCCGAAACGCAATTAAAAATATCAAAATATGTCCCATTCACTCACTTGGATTATACACATGTATATAATATATATATATATAATATATTTATATATAGTTGGATGATCTAAGGTGTTAATTCGAGCAGCAGTTTAGTGTATCCAATGAGTGCAAGGTCGATTTCTGTAGCTGCATCAGTAACTGTAAGCCGAACTTGCATTAAACTTTAGACTTAAAAACATTTTACACAATGCATCCAAATATAAAAAAAGAACACACACACACAGTGACAAAAAAAAAACAATAACAATAATAAACACAAAAAGAACCGTTTAGTAAATGATAGTTTTTTGGCTCGAAATTTTTGAAAATGTTTGTGTAGGGCGCGTTGTATGACTTGTTTGGCTAGAGATCTGAATGCAGACTGAGTAGAAAATACACAAAATTTTCGTATCAACTAATAGACATACAAATCGCCGAGAAGACGTCGACGCTGCTGCCGACGCCGACGACGACGGCGACGAGCCAGCAAGAAACCAAAACATTCGCTGAGAGCGCAAAAATAAATAAAGAACTATACAGCGAGAGACGAGAGAGAGAGAGAGAGAGAGAGAGAGAGCGAGAGAGAGAGAGCGAGAGGTGCAGAGCAAGAGAGAGCTAGAGAAAGAGAGAGAAAGAGAGCGAGAGAGCGAGAGAGCGACAAAGATAGATACACAAGCAAGCTGAAATTGCCAGAGAAGCAACAGACAACAAACAGACTGAGCAGGCGACAGACGGATGAGCAGCCGGGTCAAAGAGAAAAAGATAAGCTTATGCAACTTGGCTAACAAGAAGCCGCTGCAGCACTGCAACAGCAACATCCCGGAGCACGGAGAGGCAAACAAGCGCAACAAGCGCAACAATTTATGGCCACGATATCGGCGATTATATATGATCGTATCATGCTATATTGAATAGATGCTTGAAGAATTCTCGCTGCCTGTGGCAGTTGCCATTTGGCGGCAAATCAGTTGCCACTTGTGAAATGCAACGATCCTTGCCACACACCCAAACACCGAGCAACTAGATAAACAAACACACACACACACTTACACACACACACACAGCAAAGCGGACATAGCGGATTTGAGTTGGTGTCCGGAGTGCGGAGTGTGGAACCTGGCCAGGTAGGAACTTGTCGCTTACCTGCGCAGTCATTGCAGCCTTGATCCACTCCAGCGCAGCAACAAGAACGCTGAACGCTGACAGACACAATTGTTACAGTTACGCACACTGAGAGAAACACAGACAGTTAGAGAGAGAGCAGGAGAGAGAGAGAGAGCGAAAGGGAGAGAGAGAGAGATCAGCTCGAATGCGCGTATGTGCTGCGTCCTTGCATTGTATGCCCAAGTGATTCTGTGGCTGTTATCGCAACACCAGCAGCAAGGTGAAAAGTATCTGAGAAATGTATCTGTATCTGTATCAGTATCTGTATCTGCATCTGTATCTTGGCCGTGTGTGCGCATACTGATAGCTGGCAAACAAGAAAATTGCACCTTGATACGATTAATTGCCATGCAACATACTTGATCTGGCCAATCTGGTATTATTGTCGGCTTGCGTTGCATGCAGCATGCGTCCGATAGATAAGCGAACAACAACAGCAAACTGAACTGAACTGAACTAAACGCAGCTCATCAGCAGCTCTCAATCCGCTCAATCACACGGAACTGCATTCTGCCCTTAAGGGCGGCACTCGATAACAGATCGTCGATGCCTCGTTCGGACTGCCAAATGATATATTGATATATTTATCTAATCTTGCCAGCAAATTGTTTATCTGCCTATCGTTTTGTCATGCTGTGCTACACTTAACTAGTCTCGCCTATTGATAACTTATCCAAAATGTTGCCTAATAACTTGGATGCTTATTGCTACTCAAGATGCGATGGCTGCTGGCTGTCTGAGCCAGATTAGAGCAAGTTTTTGTTGATACAACTATTGAAATCACTTCGAAAACGACATTCTTCACACTATCACACAGACATGCATGAGTGTTGAGGCCAGAACATCTTTGAGTTGGGCTTTTCCGGCTACTTATCAGCAGATAAGGCAGCAACGTTCTGTTATCGCTGCTTACAGGTGTATCTGATAGATACATATGCCAAGCATATCTATATGCGTCCGAGATACTAAGCATGAGATAGGTCAGTGCTTAAGTAAATCCCCTACTCTCTCCAACCGCTGCTACGTAACTCGACTGACAGGGCTCCAACGCTTATCTCGACCCGACTCTGCAGCCGATGCGATTTGAAGGTCTTCACAGCACAAGCTGCGTCGCATTGCTGTTTGCAATTCAATTAACACACTCAATGCCAGACGCCGCTTATTGTTGCCAATGCTGTTGTTGTGGTTGTGCGCTACAATTGCAAGATCAGCAGCAGCAACAGCAGCAGCGACAGCAGCAGCAGCAGCAGCAGCAACAGCAAACAGTCAACTGACAAATGACAACAAGCAGCAGCCAACAATCCGTGTTTAGTTTAGCTGCAGCTCGTCTGTATTTGCATATACGTATCTGCCAGATATGGGCAGCTTACGTGCACATAAATCGGCGGGCCTTATGATCACTGCTGCTGCTGCTGCTGTTGCTGCTGCTGCTGCTGCTGTTGCTGCTGTTGCTGCTGCTGCTGTTGCTGTTGCTGCTGTTGTTGTTGCTGTTGTTGCTGGCTTGTTTAATGCTCACGGGCGTCTGTGGTTTATCAAAGTGTTAGACTGCTGCTGCTGCTGCTGCTGCTGCTGCTGGTCAGTGTCTGGCCAAATTCTATAGATAGACAGCGTACAAAGCGCTGCACAAACAAAAAACAACAACAAGAATAACAAAAACAACAAGTGCATGTGAAACAAACTTTACACATGCCCATGTGTGTGTGTGTGTGTGTGTGTGCTACTGAGACTACCTCACAAATGGATGGCGTCTAATTGCATGCAACAGAGCAATGAGAGTGCGCAACCCTCTGAGGGCCGACCGATAAGCATCGATAAGGTCGACTGGAGACACATAAATTTTCTTAGGCTACTGCCAGACAGCTAGACAGAGAGAGAGAGAGAGAGAGAGAGAGAGAGAGAGACAGAAGCACAAAGATAGAGAGAGACAGAATCGGAGACAGAGAGAAAGACAGAGAAGCCAAAAAATAGACGGACAGTAGTCAACTTGACGATAAGTTTGGCGTCCATCAATTCGGTCGCTAACAAATGGCTCCCAAATGCATTTTTGGGGGCCAATCTAAGACCAGTAGCTAAAAATAATAAGTCGAGGCGTATACATGTATATATACATATATATATATGTATGTATGTTTATATACATATGTACTTGTTTAACAAGCAACATTTGACTGGCATTCAGCAAGCGGCATCATTGTATTTATACGCACTTTACGACCGACCCACTCACCTCCTCCTCCCCAGCGAACACTATTCATAGCAATATCATTGAAAACTTAAGAGTGTCATTGTGGGGGAAACAAGAAGCAGTACAAGGCTCATCAGTCCCCGTTTGGCATCTTATACCCTTCCAGAGGGTATATCAATTTGATCAGTGAAGAAATAAATGTTTGACACGCATTATTTAGAATCATCAACGGACAACTAACTTTTCCAAATGAATAACAACATTTGAATGTGTACAAGGGTATCTAAGCGTCGGTTATCGACTATCTCTTGTTTTTATGATTACAGTTAAAGCTTTGTAGCGCACACAGAATGACACAGAGAACAGAATGACCAGAACTGAATTGTTGTCTTGTATGGGTTATGTCGGTTATTTCTAAGCAATCAGCCAGATGCAGGGGATAAGGGTTCGATATTTGTGGGCTGTGGGCTGTTGGCCAACAAAGCGCATGACGAGAGTGAGACGCAAACATAAAATGCCCGACCAATTAGTAGTTTTAGTAATCATAAAAAGCAAACACACACAGCCACACACAAAGTCGTAAATTGAAATGCCCATATTGTCAGCTTTTTGGCAACATGCGGTTTTTGCGGCCTTCCCGAAACCGGAACTGAAACTGTAACTGGGACTGGATGTGGATGTGGATGTGGAATTACCAAGAGCGCACAGAAAAAGAAAACAGACAGTGAATTTGGGTCTCTCCCGATTCCGGCCTTGGGGCCAAACCAAACACCTACTTAAAATGTATGCCAACAAATGTTGCCTTCCCTCCAGCAACACTCCATCTCTCTCCACAAAGCCCGCAAAACAGATAAACAGAAAGAAAAAAACCCCATACCCGCACTACATTTGTGAGCAGTGTAGCCAATGCCAACTTCGCCCCCTTTGTGCAAGCAACCCCCCCCCCCCCCCCCCCCGGGGTTGCATAGCAATCATTTGAAATTAGCTAATTAAAATAAGCAGCGATTGCATTGATGAAATGCATTCCGAACTATCGAAAATTAAATCAAATACAATTTCATGTTTTATGAAATTCTATTTTGTATTCAACCCACATTGTTTTTCTCTACTTTGTTGCGGCTCGTTGGTGTTGGTGTTGTTGTTTGTTGTTTGTTGCCTAAAATTCCATTTAGCAGTTTTGTCAATTGTTTTTAGTTTTTATTTATGTAATTTTCGCAACGAATGCGCACTTAAAGCGCAAGCAATCAACACACAAGTTCGTGACAAGTCATCGGAAAAAAAAATATATATAATCAAACGAAAAAAAAAAAGAGAAAACAATTGTTTATCAGTTACTCGGGTTGTATTTGTTGCCTGCTGGTGTTATTTATTTATTTATTTTTTTTATGAAATTTCGTACGCATAGAGCGCAGAATTCAAGGCCAAACCTTCATTTGTGCTACTTTTGATGTCTGAATTTCATGAATTTTTTTTTATTTATTTTTTTATTTTTTTTTTGTATATTTATTGCTGTCTTTGTGGGCGGCATAATAGTCAAATGGTCGGACAGGCTGGGTTGTGTTGAAATCGATTTTCAGATTTGAGACGTTAACGACGAACTTGGATTGGGCCGCACTCGAGTTGAAGAATCTGCATGTATCTCAATTTCTGTGGCAAGATTTCTATTTGCTTAGCATGTGAAAGTTGCGCACTACAATTAACTGATAGGGTGCTTCACACTCAAATAAGTATTCATGAGCGTCGATTCGAGTGGATAAGTAAAAAACAAAGAAAAACACGGCTATCTATTTGACGAAACAATCGAAAACTTGACAGCATAAGTTATGAGTACTTTGTTTCCCGATGCCAATCAAATCATTTAGCGGGAATTCATATGTGAGGAATGAGGAATGAGAGGAATGAGAGGAATGAACTAAGCAACCTCGTGAGCAGTGCCAGCCCATTATTTGCCACTTAAATCAATCCGCCTGATAACAACTAGCTCAGACTCCGAAACAAACTGCTCACAATTGATTTGCGAGATTCTGTCTTGGCATTATCGCAACCCCAACCTGCAGGGAGCAAATATCAAAATGATTCCTTATCAATTGGAGAGTTCGACTATGACATACCCTGAACCCAAGTCTATACCTATCAGAAGTGTGTATTAATAAGCAGATATGAAAATATAATGATATTACACAGATCATACTGATCATCTGTATTGTTGTTTCAACGGGGTAAACATTCTTGAGTGGAAAGATACATCTTCAAAATTGTGGCTTTTATTGTAATCGATAATTATATAGATATATGTATATATATGTGATTAACTTGATCTGCGCGGGATAAATACTGCTTTGGCTAAGTCGATTTCGAGTTGATGCTGATCACGCATATATACGAGTATAGGAATATATATTCCTTTTTCATTGTACAGATTTAACTGATTTGAAGTATATATTAACTGTCGTTGTGACAAGCATTAAATTCAATAAATAGGAATGGATTCCAATGTGCAACAAGAATGTGAAAATGCAGCAATGCACAGTTAAAGCTGGTTGCCATTTGGGCCCCAATTGCCACTGTGGCTTATGCAACTCATTTTGAATGATGCAATGAATTGTTTGGCAAATCAATTTGCATATTGCGCGACGCATTTTGCGGACACTCTAACTATCCCATGTGAATGTCGCTGTGTGTGTGTGTGTGTGTGTGTGATACCCAAGAGTGCAGCTTCGCTCCCCAAGATAACATACACACACACACACACAGAACACACTCAGGGAAATGACGATTCACAAAATATATATTTTTGTGTTCACACTCAATTAATGCCAATTGACTGCAAAATTGCAAACACCTTTGACACGTTTTCATTTGCCATGTGAAACAAATGGAAATGTGCAAGCGACTCATCTATGTGTGTGCGAGTGTGTGTGTGCGAGTGTGTGTGTCAATTTATTATTGAGGACATTTGACAGAATGGCACTCGCTGTATTTGTAGTTAGTTAGTTTGGTTGCAACCGCAGAGGCAGTAGTTGAATGTAAAGTAAATCAATAAATAAATTGCCACATGCAAAATTCATGAGATAGCTGACAATACGTAACAAGAACAACAACAATAACATGAATAGTAACATCAACAACAAATATATATATATATATATATAAATATATATATATGTGTATATCAATAACCCAAACGAACAACAGCAGCCACAGCAAATTATTGACATTTTGAAAGCAATTGAACTTTTACGCATAAATTTAGTAAAATTGTTGGCGAAAAAAATAAATGAAATTTAAATAATAAAATTTAAATAATCTCGCATCGTGCTCGGGTTCGGGTTCGGGTTCGGGGGCAACGGAGTCAAATTGAATTAAATGTAGCTGCTTAATTGATAAATAATTGTTATTGTTATTACATTAAATGGCTTGGACCCATGCCACGAACTGCCAACTACAAAACAAAAACCAAAATAAAATACAATTAAAAATATATTCTTTCATTTCCGCTTTAAAGCTTGCTGACACTTCTCAGTTGTAAGAATGTACTAAATAAAAGAATTGTTATTATTGGTATTATCTAAATGATCTTCTAGCAGTCATCAGAAAGCCTATTTTCAATATAAATCGATTGTAAAGCGGAGAGATACCGACGACCCCTATCTGCCTACACCCGTGTCTGATGTCCATGATGAACAGCATTTGGCTACCTTTAGATTTGAAACTTATCGAGCATTGACTTATGCAGATTACCAAATATTCAAATGAGTTGATTTGTAATCGTAGAAATTGTTTGCGCAAAGTTTCGCCAACTCGCAACTTGTCGCACTTCCGCTGCGATTGTCTTCCTCTTCTTCCTCTTATTCTGTGTCTGCTTCTTCAACTAGCGTTTTGATTTTTTAAGACTTTAATTTCTGTTGCTGTTGTCACATTCACATTCTATTCCTATTTGTGACATGCAAATGAATTATATGCGGTAATTATAAAATCGCTTAAACTTGTCACAGATTTATGTGATCTTGCAGCATAATCCGCAGTCCACGGGGCAAGAGTGAAGAGGAAGAGCAACCGTAGAGGCTGTGTGGCTGTTGAATGATCTGTATGACTGGTCGTCTTGCTGTTGGTTGGTCTGTTATCTCTGGTCACTGCTTTGGTTGTTGTTGCGCTATTGCTTCCGGGTGCGGAGTTTGTTGCTATGAAAAGCTGAAGCCACCTTCGTCGTTGGCGGGAAGAGGTTAAGAATAAAACTGCGTGTTTGGCATAAATGTTGTGCAGGGTACAAGCAATTAGGCATGCAGCACTGGTAAATCCAATTAAATGCAAATCCACCCCTCTCCCGTCCGCCCACATCCACCCCATGCATTAAGGTTGAGCTTGAGCTCGGGTTGAGCTGTGGTTGCTTCGTTGGTTGGTTAACCCCGTTAGTGGCAATTTCGACAGCACAGCGAACTCGAGCTTGAAGCCCGAAGCTCCGAATCGACACAACATTTAAAATTCATTATGTGTTCGCACAGTGTTTTTGTTGTTGTAAGTGATTTAATTTTAATTAAAATTATATGAGCGCAATTGAAATGTTATTGAACCAATTGAACAGCGTCGAATCATTAATTTGGATCTTGTAATATTTATTTCAATGCACAGCAGCAACAGCAACAACAACAACAACTGTCAATAGCAACAGCAACAGCAACAGCAACAACGACAATATTGACAATATTTATGCGCACCGAAATATTTCGGGGCAGTCTCGTTATTTATGGCAATTGTGATAAAGAAACAGTCGCCTCGTGGAAAAGCTCTGCCCGCTCTGAAATGCATTTCCAGCAGAAGCGAGCACGTAAACAGTTGTGTTTAATCAACTAAAACAGCAGTGCGAAAAAAATTAAAAAATTACATTTAAATATATACACATTTATACACAAAACAAAACAAAACAAAACAAAATAAAATTAAATGCTTACGCAATTCAATCAAAAGGGAAGCTTACCCATTCACAATCAGCACTTAACCGCACCCCGCAACCCCTTAACCAACCACCCCCTGCCTGCACCAAACTCTTTGCCTGCAAGCGTAAGCTATGTCAACTGCAACTGCAATATTTATGCAATTTATGGCTCGAAAATTATCAGCGCGAAATACGCGAGCGTAACAAATTAACAAAAATAAAAATATAAAAATATATATATATATATATGTGTGTGTGTGTGTGTGTGTGTGTACTCACCCCAAGGCAGGCGACATATATGTCAAATGAAAACAGGAATAACAAATGCAACGCCAACAGTTTTTTAATATGATTATTTTTTCCTTCTTGCGCTTGTGATAGGTGGACGACAATCCTTGCACAGGATGTGAATACTCCGCGCTCCCCTCTGCCTTCACTTTGGGCTCTGCTGCAACAATAAGAATATTCAATTAAAGTAACGTTAGCTATTCGAACAGGCATATGGGAAAAAAATATTTACAATAAGCTAATTGAAATAAGTCCGAGCAAGACTCAATTAAAGTAAGTTTTTTGAGAGCAATTCTGCACTTTGGCATTGGAGTTTGCTATTACGAGTATTCCTTAAGATTTATTCCAAAAGTGAACCAAAATCTTTGAACTCATTCATTCATCAAAGCATTCAACTGATGATTGCCAAAGCTTCGCTTCCAGCAACTTTTGCCGCAATTTGTTAATCGTAAGCTTATGTTTAAAAGAACATGAGGCATTGTTGTAAATGCGTACCCACAAAACGAGGCTGTAAGCTTCAAACGCTTCAAACGCTTCAAACGCAAATGTTATGCTGGTTGTTGCTGGGAGGAAGTGAGAAGTGGAAATTGTGGGCGTTTGGCCTATCAAGATAACCCTTTGCACAAGACCTTGAGTGGAGAATTCCAGACACAGCATCACAGTTTTATTATATTATGTTTTTTTTTTCTTTTTTTTTACATTAAATTCAAGTTGAGAATAACAACAACGAGAACGACAAATTCGAGCGGCGATTAAAGTTGTTTATACAGTATTACAAAGTATTCTGCGGGCTATCTGAGAATGATATATTTTTTTCGACTGTGCTGAAAGTCCAACTCGCAACTGGAGACCTTGAATAGAGCTTCAAGCATTGGGTCTCGTTTCCATTCGCCGCTTGCCATTCGTCATTTGACATTTGACATTTGCTGGAAAATTTCACCCATGTGCTGGGGCAATATTTTTTTCCATTTCAATGTAACATTCATTCAATGTAACAAATCCAGTTATTTGTTGAATTTGACAGTTTAATTGTACGCCTCGATGAGCCTTTGCCTGGATCAATTGCGAATACCCCCCGCCCAACACACACACACACAACTAAAAAACGGACTCCCCCCTTCGTAACTGATAGACCACGCCCCCGCCTCCTTCGCACATCCTTATCAGACGCAATGAGTTTTTTGTCTGTTTCAATCTGTGATGTGCGTTGCTTTATTTTCTATTCGATGCTGTTGATATGAAAATCAAACAGGTTTGTCCCATTCAAGTTGTACAACATTTTCGGGCCGCAGGCAAAAAACATTTTGACCAATTCGTAAAGGACGCCCGCACAAAAAAAAAGGGGTTCGTTTGCAGCCAATCTGTGCGAAACAGCAGCGAATTGCAATCAAATTGTGTTTTATTGTAGAAACATTGAAACAATAAAAGTAAAATTTGCATTCAGACGACAAATATCTATGTCGTCAATGAGTGGACACCAGATTTTCAGGTTCCCCATTGTTGTTGTTGATGTTGTTGCTTTTGTTTATATTTGGGGAAGGGAAGGGTTAGACTTGTGGGCCACATTGGTGAAAACTTGTACCAAACACATAACAAGATACAGCGCCATAAAAACAGCAAAGCGCAAATCAAGAAAGATAATAAAAATTGAACAATAAAAGAGAGAAAAAAAAAACAAGAAGGCAAAAACAACAGTAACAGTAACAGCAGCAGCAGCACCAGCAACAGCAACAGCAGCAGCAGCAGCAAACAACAAGCTAAAAATGCCGTCAAATGCCAAAAACACGTTTAAATGTCAAAATGTAATTCCGCAGACGGCAAAAACAGCAGCAGCAGCAGCAAGAGTAACAACAGCAGCAGCAACAACGACGACAACAACAGCAACAACAACTGCAACAGCTGCAGTCGATGAGGCGCCGCTAAAACAACAAAAATCAAATTAGCGCCAAGCAATGTCGCCGCTGCCCAGCGCTGATATCGTCGGCGACGTCAACGTCAACGTCAACGTCTGCGTCAGCTTCCAGTTCCAGACTCTTGCAATCATCTTTCATTTGTGTCGTCTTCTTATTAATTTTTCGGCATTTTTGGCGTCTCTTTTTATTGCCGTTCATAATTTGCGCTTATGCATAAATACCAAGAAAAATAAAAAAATTAAAAAACCAAAAGACAACAACAAAAATAAACATGTTTAAATTAAACGCAAAATGTTGTACTTGTTTTCTACTGCTGGCAATAAAACCACGACACGCTAACAAAAACAAAAACAAAAACACCCAACAACCAGCATGCAGCAAGCGGCAAGCAGCAAGCAGCAGGCAGCAATCTAAAATAAAAAATAAATTATTATTATATCATTATAGCCAAGTGCGTTAACGTTTATGGGCAATGAAAAACTTTTTAAGCCAGCTGCAGTGAAAGGATAACTCAAGTGCGAAACCCCAAAAGATTTGAGAGCCGTTCATGGCATCCATGGCAGCGTAGGCTGGCAATCAGTCGAATAAATCTGAGTTGCAGCACATAAAACACTCATATCAAACAAAACAATCCATTTATCAGTCCCAGCCACAGACTTGTCATATTTCACAAATGGCTTGAGACACTGAATTCTGAAGAGTGAGGAGCATTAATTGTTTACAATTCGCTTACCTCGATTCTCTGTGCTCTTTATCTATCTTCACAATGGATGCAAAACCGTTCTCGTGATTGTTGCCACAGCATTGACAATCTGTTCCCTCCAGCTGTTCCCAAGTAAGTTTCCTTAAGACTGCTGTGCCCTTGTCTGTTCTCTGGTAATTTACAAATTGTAATCAGTTTAGCTGCTTTCAGACTGTACACAAAACTATTACACAAAAACAGTTTGCCAGATTGTCCTTGACATTGACAATCTGTTCCCTAGAACTGTTCCCAAGACTATCTTTTGAATGCTGTTCCTAAGACTGTTCTCCAGGCCATATCTGCAATCATTATCATTATCAACGGACATAAGGATGCGGCTTCATACAGAGATGTAGTTATATAGCTATACATCTATATATGTATTGCTATAGCTTTGGCTTTGTAAAAAGTCGCACAGTGGCGCACTTGTTGTAATCTATATACACAGACATGACAGCATGACATATAGCCCAGTCCGCCCCCTTGCCACTCCTACGACGCCAGCTGCCCCCTGGAGGGGCCGTTGCACGATCAGATGGAGGTCATTGTTCTCCCCGGTAGCGAATGCACTTTATTTGATTTGTTTTTTGCGACTTGTAAAGCGGTTTGTTTTCGATTTCGATTAGACAAAGTTGGCATAAGATTGCACTCGATGTCTCTCTCTCTCTCTCTCTTTCTCTCTCTGTTCCACACTGACTATTTTTCAATATCGCTCTCTTCATCTCTATCTCCCTCTCTCTCTTTCTCTATTTCTCTCTGTCTCTATCTCTATCTCTCGCTCACCCAGTGCCTCTTTGATGTCATTAAACTTTCTATGGCAGTGCTTATCACAATTGCTGCTGCTGCTGTTGCTGCTGCTGCTGCTGCTGTTGGTGCTGTTGCTGCCGTGTGTCTGTCTGGTTTGCGGGCAACATGTTGCAGTTGTGGCTGCTGGGGCTGCCGCTAACAGCCTCGCTCATTAGTTCAATGATTTCGAATGTGGAGCAACAACAATGCTGCTCATCTATCTATTGCTGTGGCCGGTATTGATTTATCTGCCATCTCACGTTCCAATACACGACAACACAAATAGCAACAGAAGGGTTGCCGCCTGCTGGTCGTGATCGGTCGTCGGATAGCTTTGGTCCGATCCATTGGCATTGTTCGTTCAGTTCAGTTCAGTTAGCAACATTTCCAGCGTCATCCTCATCCTTGTCCTCATCCTCATCGACATCGTCATCGTCATCGCCAGCGTCATCGTCAACTTCATCTCCACATCGTCAGCGTCAGCGTCAGCGTCATCGTTATCGTCTTTGTCTTCGTCTTCGTCATGCTCATCATCGCCGTCATCGCCTAATGCCATTGCATTTTCAATTGAATTGCTTGAACCACAAATTCATTGACAGCACACAACGTTAACAACTAGCAACAATGCGGCTGTTGTTCTTGCTTTTAGTTGCTGCTGCTTTTGCTGTTGTTGTTGTTGTTTCTGTTGCTGCTGGTGGCTGAGCCAGAGGCATCAGCAACATGTCAGCGACGGTCACACGGCCAATCGCCCATTCAGCAAAGAGGGCGCCATCAGTTCATGAGAAACGGCTGCACAAGATGCCACACAGCAAGCAGCAACAAGAACAACCACAGCAACATCAACTGCAGCTGCATCTGCAGCAACAACTTTGGCCCCGCTGCAATCGCTGGCATTGGTGTGGGCGATCGCTGATGAAGAATAAAGCAAAGGGTGGCAGTGATAGTCGTCACTGTTAGCGTCACACTATAAAAAGTACTCGATGCAGCAACAGCAGCAGCAGCAGCAGCAGGCGCTTGCGCTTGTTGCTTGCTTGTTTGCTTACATTTCGCTGTCGCAACCAATTTTAATACATTTCTCACATAATTCGACTCTTGGCCCCGCACCAACACAAGAACACAATGCAACATGCAGTTTTTGTTGCTAGTTCACAATAGCCCTGGGGCCGAGCATCTGGTTGCTGTTGCTATTGGTGTTGCTGTTGCTGTTGCTGTTACTATTGCTGTTGGTGTTAATTCGTCTTATTCTCTTAGCTGATCATGCGATAAAGCGCAGCGACGAAGCGAAGAATGCCAAGTGAGGAGTGTGTAGAAATGAACACCCATTTGAAGACTACATGTTTTCACTTGCAAAATCTATTTAGTGTGTGTACGCGTACATATATATTTTACATATTTTTATTCAAAGCTATTCCGGTTTATTTTGGGTAATGGGATCATGAAATTATGTTGTTTGTCATGTTGTTGCTGCTGGCGTTGGCTTTTATTCATGTTTTCGCAGTCATAAAATGTTGGGAAAAAAGACCGCACAACGCAACATACTGCATAATAAACAACCCTAACAACAGCAGCAGCCGAAAATAACAATGAAAGAAGACAACAGCAACAGCAACAACAACAGCAACAGCAACATCAACAGCAACAACAACAGTGCGTATAACGTATAACGGCAGACACAACAAGGGCAACACCAACAAAATATGAAAAAAGACTAACAACAAAAATTTCACAAAACGAGAATTGTCAACCAAAACATCGCTGGCTACCGCAAACAGCTGTAACGGATGCCAGGCGTCCTTGTTGGGGTGCACCTAACCTCAACATTAACACTGCACGCCAAACCCATTCGCTGCTCCTCCCCCTGGGGCAACAAGGAGTCATAGGTGTTGCCGCTGGCACTAGTATGGCCAACAACAAGAACGACAACAACAACAAGAGGGACATCAGCAGCAACAACAACAGCAACATCAGCAACAGCGACAAGTGTGGTTGGCAAAAAACACTCGTTTCCATTTTGCGCATAGCAAAAACTGCAATGTACATTGAGAGTGATCCTTAACCAGCATGTGCTGAACACTCCGCTCCCCCACCAGCACACATTGAGCCACCCCCTCATCCTTGGGCTGCCTAACCAAACGAGTACCATTCGCAAGCCACAACACGCGCTTCTCTGCTCTTGTCCACTCCACTCGGCTCTCATCACATTAGCATTTTAAAAACATATGCTTTCGCACTTGACACACACACACACGCACCCACACCCACACACACACACACGCACACACATAGATTGTGTGTGTATGTATGAACAGTGGAGCATAAACCAGGTGCATGGTTCACAAATTTGACGCTGCTCCCTGGACAATATTCGAAAATTATGCATTGAAAAAAATAGGTTGAAAAATGTAAAAAGAGAATGATGCAAGTTAATTAGCAATTGTAATTAAATTAAGTGAACTCTTAAGCTCGGCCATACTACGAGTATGTTTTAAAATAAATTCTTTTGAGGAAACTTGGATTTTTAGTTTTCAAGTTTAGTTTAGTGGAACATCCATTTAATGCTGGCATTGTATTGGGAGGGGTTCAAATAATTGCATTATTCACTCGTTTTTTGTCCTTACTTGTCGCCCACTTGAACTTTATATTTGCTACAGTATATTTTAGAGTTAACTGTGTGCCAAACTAGACCAAAGGATGACCCTACATATGTCGCCTGCTGAGTGTGTTTGTTCCCCTTAGCGGCTGGTGACCAATCCGGGCCAGGATCTGGTTGGCATCCACTTGTCTCACTTAACATGCATGAAAATGAAGTGCTTGTCACATTTGCGGTTGACAACGTTTAATTTTCAGTTTATTTTTATGCCATACCAAATAACAAGCCAAGTAAAATACATGCACAAGTTGGGCGCGAGTGTGTTGGGGGAGGCGTGTCCGGTCGCACATGCAAATGTGGCCAACAACACAAACAAGAAACAAGTAAATGAAAACACAACAACAACAAAAAAACAAGAATTTAAAATAATTAAATCATTTACCAAAAACAGCAACAGAAGCGACAACAGCAACAACAACAGCAACTACAACAATAAGAACAACAGCAACGAGCGCAGCAATATAAATGAAAACGGAATATAAAATGTGTAATAAAGTGTAATAATAAAAATAAAAAAAAAATAAAAAAGAAAAAAAAAAAACAAAAGCAACAATTGTAAGCGGAAGTAGCAGCGACGCATTCAGCTGTGACGTCGACTGAGCTTTGGCTTATATCAGCAGCAACAGCAGCAGCAGCAACAAACAGCAGCAGCAGCAGCAGCAGCAGCGGAAGAAGGAGGCTCCCCGTGCCCTTTCACTGCAACACCGACGACGACTCCGACTCCGACTCCGACGACTCTGACTTTGTGGAGGCATCATAAAGAAAGACAAACGACGACTGTCGGCCATGGAGTGTAATGTAAATTACGAGCGGAGGCAAACAAGAACAATAAAAAGTCGCATTGTAATAGCCAATGTTGCTGTTATTGTTGTTGTTGCTGTTGCTGTTGCTGTTGCAGCTAAAGGCATCAAATGAGGCAGCCAAGCGGCCAGACAACCACTGCACCTGTGGGCCAGTTGTGGCAGCCACTGGCTGAGTTGACTACAGCGATCGCCACCGATTAGATGGTCGCCTGCCCCAAACTGTTTACGGCTTCCGCATGCCGTTGCCGCCGTCAGCAACAGCAGCAATAGCAGCAACAACATCAACATCAGCAACAACAGCAATGACCACAAAAGCGTAACATGCGCTGCCACAACGAAATCGCCGCCAGCATTGTCTCTCTCACTCTAGCCCGCTTCCCTCCTCCCTTTCACTCTTTGAGTTTGAGCTGCAAGCCCACCCCCGTTCCCAATTATTATTCCCGCTGCGACTTCTGTTTGTCCGTCTCCGTGTCCATGTCCGAGTTGCCCCCGTAACGGACGGTGCGACGTTCGTCGACACTTTGACGCATCGCTGCGGACGACGCACCGATGACTCAGTGCGGCACAAGCTGCTTGCGGCATGGCATTTCATGCTTAAATAACTTTCTGGTGCGGGGGCAGGGCTTCGGTTGGCAGCACAGGCTTAAAACCAAAAAAAAAAAAAAAAAAAAAATAAAATTTTAATAAAAACCCCCCAAGTTCTACAATGGACAGTTGTAGCCATGGTTTGCCGCTAACGGCGATTCTAACCAGCGTTTTGGTATTTCAATTTAGCCAGGTCAGGTGGATCAGGTGGGCCAGGTGTGGGTGATTTGTTGGCTTATTAACTCTATTGATGATTGTTTCACACATATTTCTATGTTTGCTCGATATAGATAAATATTCTGAAAACTTGTCCACTGCTTTTATATATATATCGCACAAGTCCAAAGTATTTTAAAGAGTCCTCAGACTTTCAGACTCTGTTTTCGTTTTGTATGCAAAGTCGACTGTTTATGATCCGGGAATTTATTGCAATGGCTATAAGGACAACCTGTTTACCCTTTGCTCGTTGGTAACTTGTTGCTGGTTAATTCTTAAAAATTAATGAAAAACAAAGCAAGCAAAAAACAAAGTATTAAAAGTGACCACCTTTTGAGCACTTGTTGGAAATAAGAAAGCTGCTTTGCTTCTACATATTTGAAAATATTGATTGCATTGTTTTTGTTTTTTTTTTAGCTAAAATCCATTTCGAATTCTTCGCATTAACAATCGGCAAGTAATAACTTGTTCGCTTTTATTTTTCTCTTTCAGTTGCTGGCAGCCGGAAACTGAATCTTACACAATTCCTATTCATGAAGTGCAGCTGGATCGCAGCCATTAAGTAGCTGGTGGTGAGTGCAAAAAAAAAGATGAACGACCAGCAAATGGCAAATAGCAAATAGCAAATAGCAAAAAACCGATACCGAAACACTCGCAGATTGGATGTAACACAAAACGAGAAGCTGAGGTCATTTCTATGGGGTGCGAGGCACGTTCCTTGCATTCCCCAAATGCAAATGGAGAACCAGCCCAGCGACCAGTTGGGCAACTAGAGCAACTAGAACACCCAGAGCAGCTTATAGCCAATTAGCCCTGCGATTGATGAAAGCCTCTCAGAGAGCGCTTTTCGCCTTCAATCAGTTTCACAACTCCATCAATAAGATGCAGGAATGGTGCTGGAGCTGGTGGTCGGGGGAACGGTTGGAAGGGGCTTAAGAGGTGTAGGGGGTGCTGAGGAGACCCAACAGAAAAACACGAAAATTAATTCGTGTTTCGAACCTGATTTATTTTCACAATGAATGCGAGCAAGATTATGAATATGAGTGTGAGTGTTAGTGTGAGTATGAGTGCGATTGTGAGTATGTTTAGTGGCTAATTTGATGTTCGTGCTGTTTGCTGTCTGCTGTGTTGGTGTTTGGTGTTTGCAACACTGTTTGATGCCTTGACAATCCCATTTGAACTTTGTGCTGTACCGCATCGGATGTGAACAATTTTAGTTGGAACTCATAGGGGCTGCTGCTGAGAATTGACTAAAGGAAATGATCGGCACACACACACACACACACACACACAAGTATTTGGGATACTCATAGAATGGATTGGGCTCCCAACTGATAACACCAATGACATCATCCCCATCATTATCATTCATCATTTATAAACACAAATATTAACAGAAGCGCTTCAACTTGCCGCGATTTGGGGTGACCCAAACACAAACAAACGTCAAATTTGTTTAAATTGGTGCAAAACTTTTTTATAGTAAAACACGTTGGGAACTTTACTAATTAAGACGAAGCATAAATTGAGGAACTCAAGTCAAGTACAAACAAATAAAGCTTAACTCTCTTACCAAATTGAATGTACATGGCCAATGTATGTATTTGGATATACTTCCTTATAAGTCACGTACAATAAATGGCTTACTTAGATAAATGGCAGCTAAACACTCATTCTGCTCATCGCATCGCTTTCTGACCATTTCTGGTCAACGAAAGTAACTTCGATCCGATGCGGATTGAAATCGAAACTGGCCACTCTGCGCTCTGCTCACTCCTCACCCATCTGCATTCGCATCCACATCCGCATCCGCGTCGGCGTCCGCAAAGAGTACCGAAGCCGAAGCAGAGGCTGAGGCTGAGGCAGAGGCAGAGTCGCGCCCGTAATTAGAGAGCAGTCAAGGGTCCATTGAAGCAGATGGTGAGCAGGGTTCGCTGGCTGGCTGGCTGGGCTGACTGGCTGGGTAAAGCCCAAGGATATGGATGGATATGCCCAATAAATAGTTCGGCGCTGAGCGTTGCCAACTGAACTGCAAACTAACTGCAAATAACCGGATGGCAGCGGATAATCCGCCCTCATCTGCTTCTAGCGCCTAATAACGGTGAAATTTAATTGAATTTGCATTTAAAACATGTTTTACATTTGCAAGCAGCAATAAAAGAAACGCAAAAACAACAACAAAAAAACCAGACAAGAAATATCATCAAATGCCTCACACACACCGAACTTTACATACCCTTGCAGATACCATTATATATACAGTTTTCCTTAATTATTAAACACAACGATTGTGGATGAAGAATATATATGCACATATATGCATATGTATATATATATGTATATATACGAGATATACGGATTTGTGGAAGAACAAAAATTGGCTTTTGCACCACGATAACGCCCCTGCTCACACATCGTTGCTTGTGCGCGACTTTTTGGCCAAAAACAACACACTAATGATGCCGCAGCCACCGTATTCCCCAGATCTGGCCCCCTGTGACTTTTTCTTGTTCCCTAAACTGAAGAGGCCCATGAAAGGACGACGTTACGCTACGCTTGACGAGATAAAGACGGGATCGAAGGAGGAGCTGAACAAGATAAAAAAAATGATTTTTTGAAGTGCTTCGAAGATTGGAAAAACCGTTGGCACAAGTGTATAATATCTCATGGGGATTACTTTGAAGGGGACAAAATAGATATTCATGAATAAATAAATAATATCTGAAAAAACACAAAATTCGCGATACTTTTTGAACACACCATAAATATAGATATATATTGCATGGGGTCGAAGACGTCTCCTTCAGTGCGTTACACACGGAATGACAAAATCAAAATACGCTCCGCAAGGGTATAAGCATCATAATAAAGTCATAAAAAACAACTTACGTTTTGCTGCTTTATATCCCAGGCGCAGAGGCAGAAGATGGCATGCGTTGTTGTTGTTGTCAACGCTGCGATTGTTATTGTTGTGGCTTTTTATCCGTCGAAATGTTGTTTTTTCGTATTGTTGTTGTTGTGTTTGTTATTGTTGGATTTGGGGTTAATACCGAATTATTGTAAAATAAATTAGCATACAAATAAATATTATATGTGTATTCGAATCCGTTTGCTCTTTATTTCTTTTTGCTTTGCTTTTGCTTTTGCTGGTCACAACTTGTTCGATGTTGTTTTTCTTGTTGTTGTGATTTCAGAGCCGCGCTCTAAATTTTTGTTATCACTGTTGTTGTTGTTATTATGGATTTGGCCAGTTTTGGTTTGATTTGAATTTTATCTAAATTTTATTTAGTTGCTTAAAATTTTCTTGTCGCTTGTTGCCTTTCATTTTTTCGTAGTCGTCGTCGTCGTTGCTTTTGTTGCTGTTGTTGTTGTTGTTGCTGTTGGCATTATGACAACTGTTGATTGTTGCTGCTCTTGCATTGCAAGGGGCTCACATGGCACACCAAACAAACACACACACTGTTACACTCGCTCACACACACAAGAATATATATTTATGGGTGTGTGTATGTATGTAGATAAATCCGTTCACAAAGAAAGATTCGCACACACGAAAAAAAAATGAATAGTCACAGTTTACACGAAACTAAAATAGTGCAATATACGAAGCAGAAAACGCATGGACAGTGGTACAAAAACTATAAATTTTAAGAGAGAGAGAGAGAGAGAGAGAGAGAGAAATCATATTTATAAATATGTATTAGCAATATATTGTAAATTAGAATTTATGGTCAAAGGTATGCAAATTAATAATTGTATGCAAAAAAAAAATAAATAAATACCCTCGGAAATAAAACAATTTTTATGCACTTTGTTGTTGTTGGCAACAATAACAAAAATCTAAAGATTATTATTCTAGCATGCATATATTGAATCGGACATGTGTATATTACATATATATATATATATACATTTATACATATATGTACATACATATATATGCATGTATGTGTGCACAATGTGTAAGATTATAAATTATCTGCGACTGTTGCTGTTGTAACAATAGCAACAACAAAATGCCGCGTGTTTCACAACACATACATATCTAAGTACATATGTATAGTATCCGTCTCTATATAGATGTATATGAATATTAAACATTTTCTTTTATTTTTCTGTTTTTTTTTTGTGCATTATATTTTATTTTATTTCACTCGCTTTTTGTTTCCTTTCACAGATATGCATGTGATTTATTTTGTTTTGTTTTTCTATTTGTTTTTGTTTTTGTTGTTGCTTTTGCTTGTTGTTATTGGTGTTATGGCTGCTGCCGTATTTGTAATTTGGTTCGTTACACAGTCCAAATTCAAATCGGAATCGGGTCAAACTAAATCCAAAGCGAAACACACCACCAAAGAGAAATGCACACGCAGAAACGTTTTCGAAATGTGACACATTTTACTATAATTTTCGCGCCACGAACTATAAAATAGATATATATATATATAATATACATATAACCAAAAAACCATATCGCAAAAAAAACGAAAAAAAATGTTAACTAAATTAATTGAATAATATGCACGTTTCGGGCGATTTCACATAACTCTGGTAGTCGTACATCCCCAATTCTATTCCCCAATTCTGTATGTGTGCTAGAATAGTTTGAATGCTTGGTAATAATTTAGTTTATTTCGTTGTTGTTCGTATGACAACAAGTAGAAAACTTTAGAAAACGAAAAAAAAAAACTATAAAAATAGAAACAGGAAAACGGCGTTCGAAAATAGAAAAACCATCATATAAATTGATCGTATTAGCAACTAGCTCTTGCTGGCACTTGTCACTCTGTTCGTTGTTCGCTTTTAGCTTTTGGTTTACATTTCTCATTTCTAATTTTTCATATTTCATATTTCGTTTGTTTGATTCAGCTGCTACATGTGTAGTCAGTTGCTTGGGAGATGAGCCCCGCTTAGCGCTGACGATCCCGAAATGATGTTCAGCAGAGCCGTTTCGCACGCACCGTTTACCGTTCACGTTCACAGTTGTTTATGGAATGAGGCTTGGTAATGTGTGTGCGGGCGTCGTGGCCCCGAGTCAGCCGAGTCAGTCAGCAGCAGCAGCCAACACACACAGAGAGAGAGAGAGAGAGAGACAGAGAGAGAGATAGAGAGAGCGGAGAGCGCCTGCACAAGAGCGTCGAGAGTCAACAAAAAGAACAACAAAAAACGAATCGTTTCGTGCGATCGACGAGTTAACTTAAGTTGTTGTTCATCAGCAGATCTCCCAACAGCGCAGAGAGCGAGTGAGCGTGCGAGAGAGACAAAGAGATAGAGAGAGAGAGAGAGACAAAGAGATAGAGAGAGAGAGAGACAAAGAGAGAGGGCCTGACAAAGAGAGCGACTAAATGGCAGTGGCAGAGTCAATTGCTGTTGTTGTTGTTGATAGTTTTAGTATTTTCTCGATTGCCGGCAATGCAAGTCAAAAGCAATAGCAGATTACGAACGAATCAAGGATACTAGTCCAGGACACTGTGCTCATTTAAATGAAATCTTTGTTTTATTGCCAACTAGCCCCATACATAAAGCTTGATAAATGATTATTGAGCTGAGTATTCTGAAATGACAATAGCAATGCGATGATTGTGATAAATAGTTGCAAGCTTGCTTTATCCTACAGCATATCGTTCTCAGGCCTATCGGTAACCACAACTTAAATGGAGAAAGTCTAGTTAGTCACAAGAGATAAATACAAATATCTTATCGATAACAGTTCGAAATGCAGTTTGATATTTATATTTGGTCTAAATTCGTTTCGGCTGCTTTTGCTTTTCTGCTGTGCGTGTTTTCGGCTCGGCTATGCGCATTAGTCGGCCAACAAATTTGGATGTAGCAACTGGCAACTGGCAACTGAGAAATGGGTATTGGGAATTGGGAATTGGAACCGCAACTGGACTCTTGCTGAGCCGCTCTCGGATGGGTCTGTGACGGATAAGCACACGCATACAGTCAAACTCATACTTACACAGATACATAGATAGTTTCGCCGCTTGATTAATGACAGCCGGCAAATGCATTTCTTTGCTTTGTTTGTGCAACTAATTGGGAAATTTACATAGAGAGTCAGACACGCATCTCGACTAGGTGTGGGTCTGTATCTATATCTGTTGCTGTATCTGTATCTGTGTCCGTGTCTAGGTTTGGGTCTAGGTCTGGGCACAACCATTCCCATTCACATTTCATGTTCAAGGAGAAATTCAAATTCTTTTGTAAATTTCCAGTGACATTTTCGTAGAAATCGATTTCTATTTTTTTTCTTCACAATTTTTAATTTTTTCCAAACCAAAGTCATATGTGTATCTTGTTTGTTTGGCCATTCTCGCTTTGGTGTAGGTCAGGTCTGGTTAGGTCAGGTGAGCAGCTAAATATCACAATCGCAGCTGAGCAAGCTGAGACTCACTAATCCCCTGACATTTACACTATACAGCATCGGAATCAATCAGTGCAAGACCAACTGTTAATTTCAAATCTCTGCTATCTCAGAGCAACCTCTCAACACTACCGGACAGATGCCCATAGCAGGTGCCCATCTTCCATCTTCCACCTTCCACCTTCCATTTTCCATCTGTCATCTCCACACCTTGCACTAATCTCATCCGCTTACATTAACTTTTTGCGCAACCTACACAAACAAATGCAAAATATATGTATACATCAAGTGTTCTGGATCTAGCTCCAGCTGCAGCTCCAGCTCCAATTTGGCATGTTTTTGAATCTGGCATTGCCATTGCCATTGCCATTTCCATTTCCATTTCCATTCCGTTTCCATTTCACTAGAAGGAGGGGTGATGGTTTTTTTTTTTATGAAATCCTAACTTCAACTTGAACATGTTCGAATCCATTATGGTTATTATAAATGCCATGAATTGTTGGTCTTGTTGTTGTTGTTTGCTGCAGCTCCACTGCCAAATTGTATTTCTCGCTACTTTTAATTAGCCGCCCCCTCCTCCCCTCTCCCCACACTCGGCACTCACCACTCCCCAGGGGGCGAGTGGCCAGCGGCTGCTGCTGCTCTTGTCTTTAGGCCCACATAATGGCCAATTATGCCCACTTGGACTCGCGCATAGCGTCCTCTGTATGTGTGTGTGTGTGTGTGTGTGTGTATGTGTTGGAGTTTACTTTTTAATGGTCAAGTGTATTCGGAATGGATATGGCTCTTCGCTCTGGCTCTGGCTCTGGATGCGGCCTTTCCCAAAAATCGACTTGCAAACCAAAAAAAACAAGAGCTTTTTTTTTGTTATTGGTACTTTTCCTGCTTCTTTTGTCTTGTTCTTCGTCGTTGTTTTATTTGGTACTTTAAGTGAAATCAATTAAAAAATTTCTTTGTCTCCCGAATGTTTGACTTTGGTTGCTGTTCCTGTTGTTGTTGTGATTGCCGAGCATCTTCCAAGTGGCATTTGGAATTCGATGGAAATTAATTTCTTTCTTTTTTAGGTGTTTTTTCTGTTTATTTTTATTTTTTTGTTTGTTTGTTTTTGGTTGTTTTTGGTTGTCTTGTCTTCTTCTCAGCACTTCTTCATTTCCATTTTCACTTTTATTAAACTTTTTATCGTTTATTTCTTTTTCTGTTAAGTTTTAATGTTCTTGTTTTCACTTTCAGACAAAGTTTTTTCTTTCTTTATTTTTTTCATTTTTTTTTTTGTGGAACTAATTAGATTACAAATTATTGCACACTGCTGGCCATTAATAAGTAAAAATCAAAACTTAAAAGTTTTGCGCTTCTTAAAAGGCTTTGCCATTGTTCCGGCAAACCCAAAACGCTATGCGATATTAAATAAAACCAAGCTAAAAACAGCCAAGCAGCCCCAAAAAATAAAAAAAAACAAATCCTTTTCATTTGAAGTTTCTTGGCTCGAAGATGGCAGCCTCTGCCTCAGCCTCAGCCTCAGTGTCATATTCGTATTCTAATATGGCTTTGGATCCGGAACGGATGAAGATAGGACTTTTGTCGGGTTGGGTCGACTGACGCCGGCTGCCTTCCGACTGCAGACTGTCGACTGCCGACTGGCGGCTGTCGATTTATGTCTTTCGTAAGTCAAAACGCAAATTGACAACTTAATGCCATCAAAGTTCAAAGTGCGCACAATAAACCCCGGCAACATGCGGCACCCAGATGAACCACGAACCTCTTCTCCACACACACACACACACACACACACACTCAGTTCATATTCCCATCTCCATTACCAAAGCTGGAACAGCAAAAAAAAAAAAACGCACTGGGAAAAAGTCCGGCATTCGGTTGCCAATGCCATTGTCGATGCGGATGTCCATGTCGATGTCGACGTCGACGTCGATGTCGATGCCGATGTGGATGTTGATGTCGATGCCCATTTCGATGGCATAGGCATTGACATTCAAATCTAAACATAAATAATAACAATGATAAACATATCAACACGTCGACAACGTTGGGTCTGGCCTTGGCCTGGAAACCACACAAATGCACAGACAGACACACACCCACACACACACACACACACACACACACACACACACAGACACAGACACAGAAATAGAGATACATTTACACATGGAACATGGTACACGGAGTAACAGATGCCGCATACCGATACGGACGGAGCGCCACACACACACACAAAGACACACAGAAAAAAGGGCAACAGCATTTTTAGGATTCATGCGATTCGGGCCTACAAATCGAAAGAAAGCAAAAGAAAACATCGAGCATAAAAAAAAGAGAAAAGAAAAGAAAAATAAAAAAAAACCGCCTCTGACACGACAACGACATGAATTGCAACGATAAAAGGTTGAAACTTGGTTTAGGACAACATGAAAAGTGACCGGCAATTTGCCAGTTGCGAGTTGCCTCTTCCTCTTTTTTTGTTTTTCCTCTTTTTTTTTTTGCAAACCATTCAAGGAAAAAATGCTCATAAAGTAAGTGTCGACGGAAATGAATGAAAATTAGAACACAACACTAAAAGGGATTGTTATGGAATTCCATCAGGCAGCAAAGCTGATCGGACAGGGCTCAAAGATTGGATATTTAGAATGTGTCTACTTCAGTTTTGAGAACTCACTGGTCCAGTTCTGATAGTCGGATAATGTCGTAACGGCACTTTTGCCGTTCCCATGTCAAAGCAGCGTCTTGCACTCGGTCTTTGGGCTTGGCTTTTTTATGTTTGTTGTCGCTGTTGATGTTGATGTTGCTGTTGATGTTGATGTTGCTGTTGTTGCATATGAGGCTACCAAAGTGACGACAACGTGAAATATTTTCAGTGTGGATATCTAAAGAGAGACGGGCGGCTGGGCAGGGAATGTTTTGGGCCTGATAACGGAGCGAGCGCTGGACGCGTGTTCGGCAATACCAAGAAAATCGTGGAAACATGAACCAAAGTGGCATCGTCGTCGTCGTCGTCATCGTCATCGCTGTCCGCATGCCGTGACATTTGAACTTGGCAATGAGTCATCACAAAAGCAAAAAACCAAAACAAAAAACAACAAGAATAAATCTCAGGCAAGCCAAAGAGTGCATACCCTTGCAGACCGGAGTCGAATTGCCGTCATCTAAATTTGACCATAAATTTCAAAAACTAAACGTTGATTCCTGTGAAAGCTATATGATATAGTGTCCGATGCTGATAGTTTTGTGTCCCAGTGTTAGCAGCAAAATAGAATGCATAACTGACATGACTTGGCAAACAAAGTAGGGTTCCACACAAGACATCATCTTTTGACCAATTGTTCCTTTGGGAGCAGATCTGATTTTTTGCCCAAGTGTGGGAAGTTTGGGTCTGATCTTGTTGGTAATCACAAATTGTTTCCTTACAAGAACTGAACGTTCAACCGATCTTTCCTATGTGAGTTATATGATACATTAATCAGATGCGACCGATTTCGTCACATATATTGTATTCTGCACAAAGACGAACATGAGTCAAGTTTCATCAACTGGTTGGCGTAGAATGAGACTGACAGCTGGCCATGTCCATACCTGACTTAGTGATGCTGATCAAGAATATATATATGGGTATCTGGGTGCAGAGACGACTCCGTCGAAGCGTCACAAGCTTCACGACAAAGTAATAATACCTCGAATGAAGGTAAACCAAAACAAAAGCAAAAGAAAAAAACCAAAAAAGGGAACAAACGCAAGAAAAATATACAACTATTTTGAACCTTGCCGAGGTTTGTTATTGTTTTTCTTGTTGTTGTTGTTGGTGTTATAATATGTTGACCTTCCTGGAATTTGCTGGCAGTGTCCAGCTCCAGCTATGCTAAACAAATTGTCCGTCTCCTCTTTATAACGATTATTGTGAGCACATCCGCTGCCATTTAATAAGTCACTTCACAAATTTTGTTATTTATCATATTGGAGCATTTGGCACTTGAGGGGAAAATGGAAAATTGAAAATGGAAAATGAATAGTGTATAATGGAAAATGGAAAAACTATTGTTGCTCCAGCGTGAAGAGCTGAAGAACTGAAGAACTGAAGATCTGGCCATTATTCGCTCTGGAATGTTCAAGTTCGAGTGAGGGCGAGGGCGAGGCTCTCCACCCAATCCAAGTGTTCTCAAGTGGCCAACTATTGAAAAGCTTAAACCAACTCGATTTGAAACCAATCCCAGATAATCTTTTTTGTTTCGCCATAAACTGATATTTGTATATGTCTCATTGTGGCATATTTAGAGACATACAAAGTTATATCACATTTAGTGTTATCGATTATCATTATTCATATTTTCCGTAACTTATTTTTTTTTTATTTTTGTGTCCAACAAAAGTGCTTCCGACTTATCGTGCCCGAATCACATTTCCTGCACAGACATCTCGTCCTGTTCCATTCCAATAACCATAATAACAATGGCAATAATAATAATAATAAAAAAGCGTTTGGCACACATAAATGTCACTTAAAATAAAAATAACTTAATTTTAGGTTAATATGCATAACTAATCTGCGGTCCCCCAGGGACGCGACATCCAAACCAAATGTAGGAAGTCAGCTGAGGGCTGTTGATTCTGTTGCTGTTGCTGCTGTTGTTGCTGCTGTTGTTGCTGCTGTTGTTGCTCTTGCTGTTGCTGCTGTTGTTGTTGTGGTCAACAACTAATTATAATCAATTCTAATGGTCTTTAAATTGCTGCTGTTATTGCTCGCTCTCGCTGCCTTTTCTGGGCCGCACTTTAAAAGGTGTTCTTTGTGTTGCTGTTGTTGCTATTGCTTTGCGGCGAGGCAGCCGCCTTGCTGGACTTGCTGCTGCTGAATGTAGACACCTGCTACACCCCCGTCCCTCTTCCGCCTCTCCGTCCGTCTGGCTCTGCCACTGCCACACCACCCATCATGCCTTGTCATTACCTTCTACCCAGTTGAACGCTTCGATATTTCTCTTTGTTTGCTGTTGTGGTTGTTGTGGCTATTTAGTAAGTGCACGTAATTCTTTTGTAGTCGCGATTTTTATGGGCTTTCGGCTTTTCCGCTTAGTTCTGTTTTGATGCTGCTACTGTTGCTGCTGCTGCTGTTGCTGCTTATGGCCTCAAGAAGAAGAGCCATGGCCAAAATGAAAGGAATGGAAACGAAACAAAACCAAAACGAACCCATTTCTGTTATTTTCAATAGAAACTGAAAAGCAGTTTGTTGACGCTGCCACGTTCGGTTTGGTTTGGTTGGGTTGGGTTGTGTTGGGTTGGTTTGAGTTGTATTGGGTTGAGTTGATGGAACCCTATGGCAACCGCAATGTGTCAGTTTTACACGACAATCTACTTAAAGAGCGACCCGTATATGGACCGTGAAAGCAATGGAAAGGGAGAGCTAGGCACCGACTGGAAGGCATAGGGATTGCAACACTGCCAGCAACTGGAGCTGTACTCGTATGCATGTGATGGGTAGGGGGTGTGTGTATGAATTGAATGGTTTCATCCCTCGTTGCTTATGTCAAATTGACATTTTTCATTTTCGCTTAAAAACCACAAAAACCGCCAGATTGTTTGTCTTAACAGCGGCTGGCATTCCGCTGCTGTCAATCACAGCTGATGTGCATCACTTACCCCAAACAGCCTTCCCAGCCCATACACGCACGCACACACACGCACACACACACACACATATACTCTCTCGATATTGCAGGCTGTCTGGAGATATTCTCGCCCAGCACATTTGAACTTAATTTGACATGGAATTTATACCAGCCAGCGAAACAAGCCAAAAAAACAAACAGCAGACACCAGGCGCTAATGTTTCCTGTCACAGGCTGTGAAGCCTAGCGAAGGAGCGACTGACTCTCTCTCTCTCTCTCTCTCTCTCTGTCTGCCATGGGGGAGGGATCGGCCAATTACTCACACTCCATTCATACATTTCCCATTTCCAGTGCGCTTGCCATTCACACGTTCAACATATTTGGCGAAACTCGATTCTGATCGGGGGTGATGAATTGGCTGTCACTTTGAGAGGCGAGCAAAGTTACGCCATCCAAAGAGAGCGATATGAAGAGAGAGAGAGAGAGAGACAGAGAGAGAGAGAGAGAGAGAGAGACAGAGACAGTGAGAGAATGTCAATAGGATACATTTTTGGAAAACGTCAAAATTCCAATGTCAGCCATCAGACAATCAGACGATGTGCTTCGCTTTCATCACAAGTTCATCGAATACACAGTTTAAATAGAGCTTGAATTGATTGTTTGTAACTATCAACCATCAATATCATTTCTTCTACAGCAATAAAGCCAGAAGAATGAAGCTAGAAATAGTATATATGGGAAACCAAAGTTGTTGTGGAAGTTGTCTAATATTGTTAGCCAATAACGCTTATCAGCGATATATTCCACAGTTATTATTATTATTAATGATTGTAGAGCGATTCTATTTTTTTATTTAATTATTTTAGAAATTATTTGTAGAAAAAAGAGAATTGTTTTTTCTTTTCCTCCTCAACTCAGAGCAAAACTATTAAATTATGACGAATTTTAAACTGAATTTGAATTCGAAATTCTCGAATCGAGTGCCTAATCAAAAACTTTGGAGCGACCGTGATGCAAGACATTCATTCAGCAAATCCCAAATAGTAGCTGCAAATGCATGTTTGTCTCTTATCATTTGGTATCAGTTGTTGCCAACCAAATTGACTGGCTGCCCGAAGTGGGTGAGCAGCAGCGGAGTGGCCCAACTGCTCTGGCTGCAAATGGTAAACCATCTAGTTACAGCTCGTAAGCCATTGCAGCACCACCTACCAGATATGAACCACCTGCAGACCGCCTCCCACTTGGAATGGCCCCGGCGATGTTTCATCTGTGCTATGGAGAAGGCAGCCAACTCGTGTGTTCTTCAAATTAAGTAAAAACCCATATCAGGGCAATGTAAGTGTCTGTCTGTGTGTGTGTGTCTGTCTGTGTGTGTGCGTGTGTGTAAGGGGCGGACAGCGTTGGGCGTGGCCTGTGGCAGTGTGTGTGTGTGTGTGCTGAGAGAGTCTGTGTAGTCAGTGTCTGTTATGTAATAGCATGTTACGTGTATAACTTTTATTATTATGATTATACTTTTGCTTCTGCTTCAACTACCATGACTTGTTGTTGTTCTTGTTATTGTCGCTGTCGTTGTTGTTGTTCTTGTTGTAGTTGTTGTTGCTGTTGTGTTTTGTTGCAACTGCTGTGGCTGCTGTTGTTCCTATATATGCAGCTAAACCTGGAACTGTAGCTGGATGCTTGGGAGTTGTCTGCAAGGGAAGATACGTGAAAGTCACGTGAGTCATTAAAATGAAATAGCAGCCCGTCAGAGAGTCAAACAAGGGGGGATGTGTTGGCCACAGCGGGAATAAGGCACAAACAGTAAAGTTTGTTGTGGTGCGGGGTGGGAGGGTGTGTGTGGCAAAGGCAAACACAGGTGTATCGCTCACTCTATCCCTCTCCCTCTCTCTCTCTCTCTCTCTCTCTCTCTCTCTCTCTCTCTCTCTCTCTCTCTCTCTGTCTAACTCTGTGTGGCACTGACTGAATGATGACATGCTTACTACTATTAACAAAGTGGTTTGTTGTTGTTGTGTTGCTGCTGTTGCTGCTGCTGTTGCTGCTGCTGCTGCTGTTGCTGTTGTTGTTGTCACTTGTGTTTGGCTCTGTTCCCTATTCTGCACTCCTTTGTTGTATGCGCTGTCAACGCTAATGTTATCTGAGCTGAGACTTTGAGCCTGCAACAAACGATGCAACTCAAACTACGAAGACAACTCCAACTCCAGCTTCAGTCCCTTTCCCATTTGCAGTCACCTTCGAGGTTGGAGTCGCAGTTGTTCTGGAAGTTATTGCCAACGTCATTGCTGACATTAGAATTCGTCATCATCATCATCATCATCAGAAACAACTTCATCTGTATATTCATTGGTATTTTGCTTTTGCCTGTGCCAACTAAATTTTAATTGCAATTCATTTCAAGTCTCACTTGAGCGACTACACATCCATGGTCAAAACGAACTCTCGCCGTGCCTCTAATGCCAACTCATCATCGTTCTGGCCCAGCTTCTCCAGCTACCAGCTAATAGCCAATAAAAAAAAACTCATCATTAGCTAATCGCCTAGATATATTGCTAACGAGCTGCATCAATCGACTTTCACTGCTCAGATCTGAGCTTGAAGATCGAATCATATCTTAATCCTAAATACAGGTGTGGTCGATCGAATCTATACGTAGATTAAAATAATCACAAGATTAGCCTAAGCATTTTTTAATTGTTTATATAATTCGCACTTCATTATTTATAATAGTGTATACACAATAAGGTATGAATGTCTTCGAAAGAAATATGAATTCCAGAAATACACATCTTATTTGAAGATGGAATTTCATACATGTTAAAAATCATAATCAAAAACATAATCAATTCGAAGAAGAGAAAGAGAGAAGCTGAGCAGCTTTTATTAACACACACTGTTCTCCAAGAGATTGGCTATTGATTGAAAGCAGAGGCTGCAGTTGGCCCAAAATAGTATCTGTATTTGCCAGTTTCCATACTGGCATGAATACAAATATTCATATTCATTTGTGGTGCATTTGGTGCAGCGATGCATTGAAGTGCAGCAGCTGCATATAAATATGGAATTTTTAATTTTAGATTGTGATCCCTGCTCAGGCCAAGGAGCTGCTAGCCATTGTGCCATGTGTGTGCAACGCGGGGTGGCTAAAATAGGTGGCAACATATATTATTTTCATTTGTCTGACAAAAAATTATGCTAAAAGTCAGTCGAAACTATGACAATAGAGCAGAGAGAGAGAGAGAGAGAAATAACTGAAAAACTGAAACTGAAAAAGCTTTTAACGGTGCCAAAATGAAGTCGTTTTGTGGCATTACTCAACAAATATTCTACATGCTGCACATTTTTATACAATTTTATATTCGCTTTCGGCGAGTGTTGAATAAATTGCCGAATGAATATTTGATTTCGGTCAATTGCCGTCATTTTCGGGTTAAAAATAAACAATTAATTATGAACACACGGACACATACACATACACATTAACACTCAAATTCGTATTATATTATTAGTTATGACTTTTTGTTGCAATTCAAATTCGATGACTGATTGACTTGCCAAGCAGCTGACCAACAAATGAGCGGCTGGCTGACAAGCTCTAACTGCAGTGCCAGCCTAAGGCCAGGTGACAAAAATGAGGGTAACAATTTCAGTTGCCATGGCCACTAATTGAAAGTGCCTGAAGGGGGATGAAATACAGTTACGAACCTATTTGAAATATTGCTCAATCATCTGGGGAATTGCTGTAAAACAAAAGCCCATCGACCAGGCCTCCCATGGGGCGTGTGTCGTGTCGCACTTTGCAGCTGCTTCACTGTACTCAAATTCCTGGCTATGACCAATTTAAATGGTTCACAAACCAGCTCTCCATGTCCTTCAATTGTGTGTCAGCTGAGTGCTAACGGCAACTTTGTCCTTATTCAGCCTACATCCTATATTTCTTTTTGCTCTTCTTGAATAAATTATTTAATTGAGATGTAATCAGCTGAAGCCGGTCTGCTTACACAAAAAAAAAAAAACATATTTTAATTTGCTGCACTTGACACACAAAACTTCACTTTGAAGTGGCAACACCAAGGTTTTCATTAAGAAAAAAAAAAAAAACGCAGGCAAAATGTTTCTCATTTGTTTCCGCTTATGCAGAAAATCTAAAGCATTTGTATATCGGTTTAATGTTTTCTCATAAATCCATTGGCAGTTGCAATTTTGAGAATTTTTCAGAGTTTAATTCAATTTAATTTACTCGATTTTCGCAGCTCGAATTGAGCGATTTTATTGCTACAAAATTTTTACTGAAATGCCCTTTGGCCAACATCAACTTTTGTGCGGCGTTTCGATGCGACCAGCTAAAATCAAACATTTTTCTACAGTTTTTTTGCCCTCCATGTTTTTTTTTCATTCTTCTATTTTTCTGTTTATTTTTTGTTTTTTTTTTTTTGTTTTAGCTGCGAGCAGCGGAAATATGGAATAATTAATATTCGGTTCGCTGTTGCAGTTTCTTCACTTTGATTTTATTGCAGAAACGAAATTTCCGGCTAAGGCGACGACGGCGGCGCCAACTGGCTGGCAGTCTTATAGCCTGGCCAAAACCGAGGTCGAAAGCAAACGGCGACGACGGCATTAGCTGCCATAATTTTAATTGCGTTTAATGGCGCAGGAATTGAATGCGAATGTTGAGCAAGCGAAGAAAAAAATAATAAACGCATTAATTAGAAAACAAGTAGCAGCAGTCCTGCCGAAGAGAAAAAGCGAGATAGAGATAGATAGAGTGAGAGAAGGGGGGAGAGAGAGAGAGAGAGAGAGAGATAGAGAAACGCAGGAGTAATAAAATAATAATAATATGGCATGCCAACGTGACCGACACGCCACAGCCACGCCCACCGTGACCATCACGCCCACCACTCAGTGGTCGTCCAGAATGGCAGTAAATTAGGCGCTCGAGACTAAATACCCGCAAAATTCACGCACTTGACACAAATTCCCTGGGGGCGCATGGCATTAAAATTGAAAAAGAATAAAAAATTATCTAGAAAAAAAAGCAAAAGGAAAAGCGAAAAGTGCATAAAAACGGGAAAAGCACGCAAAAAATAATTCATAATAATGCTGAATTGGCGCCGAGAGTGGGTTTAGGCAATGTAGGCGAAGGCAATATGGAAGGGCTGCTGCGGTGTGTGGAATACTGTTAAATGCCTGTGGTTGAGTTGAGCAGCGCAGAATGGAATGGAAACCACTAAAGCGGAAGTGCGAGCAAATGGACAAAAAAAAAAAATGCTGCTGCTACCCCAAAATGTTAGCCAACAAACAGAACAGAAATGGTCAGCAAGGAGACCGATGCATTCAGCGTCTTCGACTCGAAACTAATTTGAACTGCATAAATTGTGATATGCAATGAATATCTATAATCCAATGGCAGTCCTATTCTAATTCCTATTGCATAAGAACAACGGAGCAGGGCGATTATTAATAATCACTTTGAATGATGACCATTTCCTTAAGATAAATTCAGATTTCCATTCATTTTTTTCGTAATTTGATACGTTTGATACGATTTTGATTGAGCTTCTGCAAATACATCAGTCATCAAACATTTTTCATCCATGTGAACCAAAACGAACTCGAGCCTCAACAAAATGGAGTTGGACTTTGCTTGCGACTCGTTCAAAATAATCAAATTAAATTCTATCAAAATCAACTGAGCATTTTTGGTCGAAATCACACCTGAGTAATTAAAATCGACTGTGCTTTGCTCTTTCGGGGAGGAGCAGAAGAAGATTTATTAGCAAATCTTGCTGAGTGACTTGCCAATCGTCATAGGCCCAGTTAAAAAAAGAAAAGAAAAGCAGAAATTCCGTTTAATTGAAAAACAACGCAAATGAGACACACACGAGACATACACAGGCAAACATACACACAGATGGCGAATAATCATAATTGTCAAATGGAGATTGAATAAAAACAAGAGCCTGTTACCATCTATTTTGGGGTGTCAAGATCTCTATAACTAAACTAGTTGGCTGCATCAACAAATGCTCTTACTCTTGCAGAAGTTGCAAAAAGCTTAATTCATATAAAAGTGTTTGCAATTTGGTCGCCAAAAAACGCATGTAAAATTTATATATCAGAGTTGCCAATAGTCGATTACAAGAATCGAACAAAATCCCGAAACGAAGACGAAGAACGCGACAAAAAATAGTAAAGAGATAGAAAAGAAACTCATTTGGAAAATTATGTTCTGGCAATTAGTGTTTATTAATAGTTTAGTTATCAAGTGATTTGAATCAAATAAATTGTGCACTTGAGGCTTACATTTATAGCAGCAGCAACTGTATTGTAGTGTACTGTATTTAATACCATCAATGATTGATTTTTATAGTGCGACTTTGGGTTGCACGACTCGCTAAAATGGCGGCATGCTGTGCCACCAAGTTCTGCAAATGCTGCTGCCTTCTCAGCAGTTTCTCAGTTCTATGGGAACGAACTTTGGTCAAGCTCTCTGGTTGAGCTCCTATTGCACCATTTGCAGTATGCCCCTTTATAATCGCATTAATTTATTTCATTTGGCATTGGCACAATCAATAGTTCGAATCGATTAACATAATTAATTTCAGAATATTTGCGTTGCTTATAACAGAATATCGACTAAGCAAAAGCAAAAAAGTCTAGATTTAGTCTAGAATATAGATATAGATATAGATATCGTATATAGCTCTATCATTAGCTTGCTCATTGTATATATCGATTCATGGGGCGATTTGAAAAGTCACTGCAATGCCACCAGTAACTGAGACTTGTGTCAAAAAAAAAGTTTAAAAAATAGATAAAAAGATACAAATCTATAATCAGCAGATCCCGGAAATGACAAGGGGTGACGTCATAACTGAGAAGCTTTATTTACCATTCCCAATAATAGAAAGAAAAAATATCAACAAATATTAAAAAAAAATGTAAATATCAAAAGTAAACATAAACAATAATAATACTTGTAAACAAAAGTTAATAAAGACAGATAAAAAGACAAAAAGATAGACCCGTATTACCTGCTCGAAGCCAGAACCATTTGGGAATTACTTCAATGAGTACGTAGAACAAAGCACCACAAAATATGCAACACTTTTTTCTATAAATTGTCATTCCGTCTGGCAATGCAAATTTCAAATGTAATTTTATTTTATTTTATCGATAATTTTGCACGTTCTGCGAATGGAAATCGATTTCCGAAAAAAACAATAATAATACTTGTAAACAAAAGTTAAAAAAGACAGATAAAAAGACAAAAAGATAGACCCGTATTACCTGCTCGAAGCCAGAACCATTTGGGAATTACTTCAATGAGTACGTTGAACAAAGCACCACAAAATATGCAACACTTTTTTTCTATAAATTGTCATTGCGTCTGGCAATGCAAATTTCAAATGGGAATTACTTCAATGAGTACGTTGAAAAAAGCACCACAAAATATGCAACACTTTTTTCTATAAATTGTTATTCCGTCTGGCAATGCAAATTTCAAATGTAATTTTATTTTATTTTATTTTATCGATAACTTTGCACGTTCTGCGAATGGAAATAGATGTCCGAAAAAAACAATAATAATACTTGTAAACAAAAGTTAAAAAAGACACATAAAAAGACAAAAAGATAGACCCGTAAGAATCATGGATTCAATTTGTGGAAGGCAACGCCTTGTGTCAAGCGGCAGCCACTCAGGCGGATCCCCATTATGCGACCTGACAACACTTGGTGTCGATCGGATGCAGGTATTGCATCGGCGTTTGCGGACGAGCTGCAAAGTCGCTTTATGCCCTTTGCACTAGCATCGCCCAGCCAGGTACAGGACACTGAAGCATTTTTAAATGCAGATCTAGATCCTGTACAACCGATCACACCTATCGCCCCTACTGAGGTCCGCTTACAGATTCGCAGGCTTAAGTCCACTAAGGCCCCTGGCTATGATGGCGTTGACGGCAGAGTTGCTAAGGCCCTCCCAGAGAAGGGAGTATTGTTCTTGGTGCTACTTTTTAACTCCATGGTTCGCATCCACCACTTCCCCACTCCGTGGAAGTGCGCTGTGATTGCGATGATTCCGAAACCTGGCAAGCCAGATAATCTTGTCTCGTCATATCGACCGATAAGCTTGCTGATAAGCAAAATAAGCAGTACAGCTCTGCCGTCTTCCTGGATATCCAGCAAGCATTTGATCGCGTATGGCATGATGGCCTGCTTTTTAAGCTTAAGTCTCTGCTACCATCGGCGCAGTATTTACTGCTCAGGTCTTACCTGCTTGGCCGTTCTTTTATGGTTGAAGTTAGGATCACTGCAGCTGCGTGTAGATCCAAAAAAACGAAACTCAACTGGTTGCTGAAGCCATCAAGCAAACTCAGCTTGAGCAACAAGCTGCTGGTGTACAGGAGCATCATCATGCCTACATGGACATATGGAATTCCATTCTGGGGCACAGCCGCAAAATCCTGGATTAATCAAATTCAAGTTTTGCAGAACAAGGTGCTCAGAGACATCTCTGGTGCTCCACCATATGTGAGCAACAGAACTCTGCACAACGACTTCGCATTACCGACAGTCAGTCAACAAATCAACAGACATACAAGTCGGTATAATGACCGTTTGCACAAATACAACTCGCAGGATGTTGAAGCGCCTCCACACCAGCGACCTCTGGACTGTAGGGCGTTAAATTAATGTGCCACAAATGTAATATTTGATGTTATTTATTAACTGCCAAAACCTGTTCTATGTTTATGTTATAGATTGTAATTCACTGCTATTATTCATTCTGTTCCCAATCAATGTTTTACAGCCTTTGAATAGGTTGATTAATGTTTAAAATATAACTGTTATATAAAAAAATAAAAAAAAAATTTCAAGCTCTCATTTACTTTTGTAAAGATATTCATAACGCAATAAAGCGATTTTTAATCAACTCGCGCTTTTTACTAATTTATCTTCTGATATATGTAAATAAATATGTAAATAGAAAACAATTTCATTTGTTTCCATGTGCTGCAATAGATTTAAATATACTTTTGCATATATCTATATCTACAATCGACTTTCTTTTTTATTTGCAGATGGCGTGCGCTTAAAAAAGCGCTGAAAAGGCTCGCGTTATGTGACAGCAGCAACAAGAATATTTAATATAAATGCAGCCACGCTGATTGAGACAATCAAGTGGGAAATCTAGTAAGACAGACAACCAGAGACAGAGACAGAGAGAGAGAGAGAGAGATATCTAGAAGGAGAGACCATGTGGAAAACGAAATCGAAAATGTGCAACGGCAGCAATGCAATCACGACGGCAACGGCAACGGCAACTGCAACTGCAATGCTTACAAACTTATTAGCGAAGTGCACGAAATCAACAAACTGCCCCAAAGGCAGCAACGCTAACAATTATCAGCAGAGGTGCATACGAGGGGCAGGAGAGCAGCCACACAAACAGCGAACAACACATCAAAACCTGCAGCAGATGCAGGATAAGCAGGCAGAGCTGGAAATGCCGGGGAAACAGCAGCAGCATAATCAGCGGCAACATCAACAACGTCAGGAACAAGGACATCAAATAAAGCAAATGACAACGGGGATAAATGGAGTGGCAGTCGCCGTTGCGGCAACCAAAGAACATGAACACAAACACGAATTTGGACGAGACCCAGGACAACGTCGTCGAAATTGCAATACTGTTGCCAGAGTGCAGCCTCAGCAGCAACAGCAGCAACAACAGCAACAGCAGCAACAACAGCAACAGCAGCAGCAGCAGCAGCAGCGAAAGCAGTTTAGGAAGCTATATCAACGTGGCTGTCTTTCAATTGTCCTGTGGTTGACATTGGCTGCGACATCAACGACAGCAGCAGCAGCAGCAGCAGCAGCAACAGCAGCACCAGCAGCAACAGTAGCAGCAGTAGCAACAACAGCAACAACTGCCAAGCCAACAGCAACACCTTTAACAACAACAGCAACAGCCACAGCAACAGTAGCAGAAGCAGTGACGACAATGTCCCAGCGCATCGCCCGCTCGTTGAGCAGCGGCCACAACAGCGTTGGCGCCGGCGTCGGCAGCGGCATTATCGGCCACAACAGTGGCAAGAGCAATACAAGAGAACACTATGAATTGAGCAATGGTGCCGGTGGCGATGGTGTTGGTGTTGGTGGTGCTGCAGCTGGAGCTGGATCAAATGGTGGTGGTGGCGGAGCAGCGGGCATTGAGTGTCCCAGCTTCGATGATAGCTCCGCTTGTCCATGCTACAAGTTCGAGGATGGTGAGTGCAAATGGGCGAGCGAGCAAACGAACCGAACTAATTAAACGCATCAAAGCCGACCAGAGCAAAAGTTTATTGCATCCAACAACGTGTAGACAAGCACAATAACAAATCACGGCAACCCCAAAGCAACACGAAACACCCAGTTGTCCAGTCCAGACGCTCCTGATCCCTTTAGTGTCTTTATGTGTTTGCCTGTGTGGGTGTTTGTGTGTGTGTGTGTGTGTGAGACCACTATTTAAACGCCAGCACATGCTACGCATGCCAAGATGTTTACTTTGACACCAGAGAGCGTCGGCACACCAGAGTCCAATGTCGAGCCGAGCCAGCCAAGCAGAACAGCAATTAAAGCTTTACTCCAGCACCACACAGTGGGTTGGGTTGAGAATGCACTTGAATATGGATGAACACACACATGAGCATGCATATCATTATCAAGAGTAGCCCGAAAAACGAGAACAATTGCAATTAGATTAGCAAAGGACCTTTCAATTAATGTTATTTAACTACAGTTTTTGGAATTCATGTGCTTTTCGACTTGTATTTCATATTGTCTATTAATTATTGATTTTGGTTTAAGTGTGTCTTAAAAGCACTCAAGCATTGTGATTTTGCTTTGAGAAATGTGAAGATCATTTCTGCACTTCTAGAAGCATTCTTGTGCTTTCTGAGCAGCGAAGTTTACCAATTTCCTGCAGCACAATAATGCTTGATTATGATTAAGTACTTATTGACTAATAACGTTAGCTTTGCAATGTGTTGTCGTATTGAGGACCCAACTATGGACAAACACTCCACACTCATGCAAAGACCCACTTGCAACAACACACACTTATGCCCCACTCAATTGATGCACGCTGCTCTGGTATACTGGTGACTGTCCTTTTATCCGGCTGTCTGGTCTTCAGCTTACTTAAGCGAAGTCGTCCGCATTGCAAATAATATAGACTACAATGGCCAGAAGCAGCAGCAGCAGCAACAATCATTGTTGTGCTCTGGCCATTTTGAGACTCTGTGGGGACAGTCTTTAGACTAATTGAAATGCATGAAATGAACTTGTTGTATGCTCACAAAAGAGCCTGAACCTAAATAGTATCAGAGCCAGAAGGCCTCTTAAGGGTTTTGGCGATTTTCAAAATTTCAGCACGAATCAATTTTGAAGATTATTTACTGATTTTCATATCGGTTGCATGTCCGCAGGACTTTTCCTCGAGTGTCCTGGCACTACGGCTCTGTCGCTGCGCTCAACACTGGAACGCATCTCGGCGCCGATTCACTCGCTGTCCATTTATGATTTTGATCGGTCTGTCACATCGCTCTCCCAGGACGTAATCCAGCCGGGCGTCCACATACGCCACCTGCAGTTCTCGCACTCGCACCTGGAGGCGCTTAAGGAGAATAGCCTGCGCAACGTGCGCGGCAGCCTCGAGTCCCTCAGCATTGTCAATGGCAAATTAACACAGGTAAGCGACCAACGAGTCAAATTATGTATACGGCATATGCAACGCTCTCTCAAAGCACGCGAGAAGTGCCCATGTTCCTGACACATCTTTTTGGGAGGGTGGGAGTTAACGGAGCCGTCAACAAAATGCTCAAAAAATGGAAAAATGCAAAGCACAAGCAAATGGCAAAGGCGTCAGGCAGTTAAAAAAATGTAACGCAAATTTATTGCACCCTTCAACATTTTGCTGCTGCTTTTGCTGTTGGGCTGTTGCGGTGGGCTTAGTGTCATGCAAATGCTAGCCACACCCTCAGGAATTGTTACAAGTGGTGGTATGACACGACTCACAAAAGACAGCTCCTGCAACAGCAATGGCAATTAGTGCAAGGCAGCCAAAATGCAAAAGAACAAGTTGATTCTGATTTACATATAATATATTTACGTATTTATTCATATATTTATAGCTTAAGCAGGTAAAAGTTATCCAGTCAGAGAGCTCGTCCAATAGGTGCGAATTTAAAGTAACTCAAGCTTTAACAACATGGTGTCGGTGACAAATCTGTACAATGTCTGTTCGAAATAAAATCTGATTAAATTCTATCGAAGTCAACTGTGCAAAAACAAGTACTATAAACACTCATTTCATACACACACACATAGCCAGAAGGAAAAACATAATTTTGATTGATTGAATATTTATCAGCTACAATAAATGGCAAAGAGCGCACAAAAGTATGCAATTCCCATTTTATTTAATTATTTTTTTATTTGGCAGCCTATTGTGGCTGCATTAAATTTCTGCTTCACAAAAACTCGTTGCATACTCTTCGGGCTGAATGAAATGCGGTGCAAAACTTTACTAAGCAATGACAGCAACCATATCAAGTTCTTGAAAAGTGTTTACCTTCCTGTATATCTGTCACATCAAACACTGCTGGCAAAATATTTGTTAGGTGGTGTCGATGCAGCCGAAGCTAATTAGCGGCGCAAACATACGGCACCAATAATGTTGATAAAAGTTGGACAACCGAAAAAATGCAAATGGTTTTCTAAGCCATTAAGTTTGTAAAACAGCCGCCGCAGCAGCAGCAACAGCAAAGCGGTAACAGTGGCAACAGCAAAAGCAAAAGCAACGGCAAAGCCATAAAATGTAATTTGCCACCGCGAAATAACAAACGATCCAAAGCCAAAAACAATTGGGTTCAATAAAATAATTTTCGCTCAGGACACGGCAGCTGGCAAAAGGCAGCCAGCTGGAATCATGCGTTATGGGCGTGGCACTAATCGCGTCCGCGGATGCTTTTCAAGTTGTGCCAAAATGGAACTGGCTGCAATTAAAGAGTAAATACTCTGGCTACATCGCCCAAATTCATATTTATATTTATTAAGACGAAGGAAAAGTCCTATGACATTAAGCAATGCCAGGCGCTGGCGGCAGCACTGGCCTAATTGTCACCGGGGGAGGCGTAGTGGCCGGCAGACTAACACAGGGCATATCATTATCGGTCAGCTGCATCCGGGCACAGCGACGCCTGTCCGTCGGCAACCAATCTGCAAGAAAAGGTGTGGGAATTAAGTGGCCTCCATGGATTAGCAGCAGCACACTCACTGTTTCCGGGTTGAGTGTGGCAGTTTTTGTTGCGCAGCTGGCATTGATTCGCCAGCAGCTTGCACAACCGACCGTCGCGTGAACGTGCGCAAATCTCGCCATGGGGCGAAGTGAGTTTACAGACCACCGGACGAATGGTACACTCCCGTTGGCACCAGAACGCATTCGCCGCCCCCATGCCAGGCACCCGTCGGCAGTCACTCTCCGGTGTGTGTATCCACCTCGGACTTCGCGTGCTGCTGCCTCGATCCTGGAGATTCAGCGTGATCAGCTCGCATATGTTATTGAAGCGACGACACATGCCGCTCCAGGTGCGGCCACAGATGCGCGGACTGCGCATGCCACAAGCGATAGGGCATGGTGGCCGAACGGTCACCCATTGTCCCGGACGTCTCGCCGCTCTAGTCGACGGTGGCAGCAGGAGTAGCGCCGTTGCGAGCACAGTGGCTGCTAAAAGTAGGTGAACAAGTAACTTAAACGTTGCCTCAAGGCCAACAGAACCTACCGACTAATGTGACCAACTGCATATTGATATGCAGGTTGTGGTTTACCAGATAGCACCACCACACATCGTTCTTATAGCTCTTGGAGACTGGGCGAAACAATGGCAACAGCAAAGAATGGCCGGAGGAACAACAGTTGCTTAAACTTGCAGCATTTGTCGCTGACATGCGCCGCTTTTGTTTGGCATTGCTTTTCTGCTGTCAAGGGTATTGACTTTAAAAACAGAATGATTCGATGTGTGTGCAGAGATGAAAGCATGTCAATATCACTTTCATGTATTCCTGCTGCTTTTGAAACAACAGATGTTCTTACATAAATTCTAATTGAAAACAGGTTCAGAGACTGACTATGAAAAGAAAACTCTTTGACTGTTAAATCGAACATTTTCAAACCCATACGTTTGAGCCAAACTAGTGGCATATGTTGCAGTTCACGAGAGCTTCATCCACGCCCATCTCACCAACATCGCCCAAGAAATTGTATTCTACTTTCTTCACACCCATTAACTGAGCTATGACAAATTTATGCTGCTTAATATTTAAATTCGCCCTTATCTGTGTATCCTCATCAGAATCTGTCATACTGTCTACATTAAAATTGTCTTTGAGCAAATCTTTACTTATTTGAAATATATTTTTGGTTACTGTTTCCTTTGAGTTCTGGGCTGGATTCTGTGCCTTTTTATTTCCCCAGACTTCATTCGTTTCAAATAGATGCTACTCTGTACTATCATTTTGACTAGACGTATTCTCGTGGTTCTTTTCAGAACTTTAATATAATTAGTTAATATCTCAGCTAGACTACGTACTCACAAGCACTTATTTGTATTCATTTGAATAAATGTGCCAGAAGCACGTTTGTTTCATTCGATTGTTCCATTCACTCGATTGTTTGCCACCTTGCTATACAAAAATTGTACAACAGCAAGCCGAACTAAACATATGGCATAATTAGGTCAGCAAAACATGCATTTCAATTAAATGAAAGCTAGAAACATCTACGAGACAATGGGGCTGCAATAAGGCTGGGCTACCGTCGGGCCCTATAAATAGGCACCTCGATCAACTGGGAAGCATCAGCAACTTTCGTTAGCTCCTGATAACATTTCCAATTACAGTTGCAATCAGCTCGAATCATGTTCAAGATTACCGCTTGCTGTTTTCTGCTCCTCGTCCTGGTGGCTGTCAGCGAGGCAGTCTCACGCAAACAACCGTATTGCTCGGGGCGTTGCACTGCCAAGGATAAGTACTCAAAGGAGAGGGTGTGCGTCCGGAGTTCTAAATCAAAAATCTGCACCAAGCTACGTCCCTGCCGTCTGCGCGAGCGGAACTGCGGTCTAAGGAAGCTGGGCTTGGCGCCGCGCAAGGTGACCAACTACAAACGTTGCGCCAATGTTAAGGGCAGCTCCGGCTCCGCTCCATGTGCATCCCTTCCACGACCCCAACCACACCGCATAGTCAAAAAGCACGTGAGCCGCTGCGACCTCAAGTCCTGCAGACTTGAAAAGCCCAACAGCTGCTGGTACTCTAAAGAGACTGGACGCAATCTTTGGCTGAGCAGCTGCAAAGCCCGGAAGAGGAACTGCCGCAACGCCAAGAGCCCATATCTGCAGCTGGTGCGCGTCAAGGATTCGGAATGCCGCCGCCGAGTACGACACGCCAAGGATTAAGAATGCTGACAACGACAAATCCAAAGCCCAGACGACATATATATATTTACCCAGGCAGATGAAGTAATTCAAACGCAACAACCACAATTTTCTACATATCTCCCATTGAATGAATCGGTTTTAAAATGAACAATTCAAATTCGATGGGAGCAAGTGGTCGTGGTCGTGGTCTTCTTTCTGCTAGTGTACGTATATATATGTATGTCTTCTGCGTTCCAATGATAACTGCTCGCTTATATCCTTGTTTATTGCATTAATTTTTTATTTTGTGCTTAAAATTTTTTTTTTTGTTCTTTTGCTTCAAATTCAAAGCGCTCGTAAATATTTCATAATGTTGCGACAATAAAAATAAATATCATTTTATGGTAGCCATTTCTTTGTTCTGCTTTTGTTCCTGTCTGCCTAGTAAAGTATACTATGTCAGTTGTGCACAGTGCACAGTGCACACCTCCTCCCCTCCCGCATTCCACTGGCCAGGCAATCGCTTGCTTGACTTCGCCATAAATTTGATGGGGGCCGTTTTCAAGGCGCCAAGCCAAAAGCGGCCGAAACGGCTGCGCAAATGTTCAATAAATTAAAATCGACTGCCATAAATTTCCATGTCAGTACATTAATTAAAAGACCGTAATTCGCTTGGCCATGTCACATGGCACAGACTCCTCCGTTCTGTATGTCCATCTGTCCGTCCAGTTGTATACGGTGTGCAGTCACCTGCCTCACCGGCCACCTTCCACATGGCAGCTCTGTCGTTGCGGAAATTTTATAATTCAATGCAATTAAAAAGCCAAACAGCTTGAAACGGTGGAATCCATCGATTTCCGAGTGAATTTCATTATATTCCCGCTGCGATGCGATTTAAAATTCCAAAATTACACATCTTCCTAGTCATCTTGCGGGCGTCTACTCTACTTGAAGTTGGGCGAGCGGTGCTCAAACAATATCCAATTTGATAACACCTTACCCTAAAAGTGATTTAGTCAATTAAGTTTAAGTGCTTATTTCACTTTACTATAAGATTAATGCAGACATGGCAAATTCGACAGAAGTTTTTATCTGTGCAACGTGTGGAAGAAACCGATGCCCATCACATTAAAAATGGCAACTGCAAAATAGTGCTCTAAGTATTTGAAATGTACCAGTTAAAAGTTAAATATATCGCACTTATTTTTGAATTTTTGTCGTTAAAACGATTGGACACAAAACAAAATGTGGGGGAAACGTTTGTCTAAATACACAATTTTTGATGTATTCGCAATTGCTTCAGACGAATTTAACTTGAATACTTTGACAGTAAAGTCAAAGGAGTCTGACTTTGATTGCCAGTTATTGGCAAGACTAAATAATATTTGCTTGAAATCACCTCTAAGTAAATTCTACCGAAATCAAATTCATCGAGCTCATTTTTTAGTAAGTCTCGACGTGTCAGCTGCTAATCGGAAGGGTTCTGGCAAAAAAATAAATAAAAATAATAAAATAGAAAAGAAAACTATAATTGAAATCGAGTAAATTGGTGTTAATTTTGCAGTGAATAGAAAAGGTTTCGCATAGTGAAAATGCCACCTAAAAGTAAGCGCTATAACAAGCAGGCAATGAAGAAGCAGAAAGTGGAGAAGGACGTTGGAGGCAAGCCATCATCGGAGAAGAAGAGACGCCCTTCTTCCTCGTCATCTGGTAGCTCCATCAGCGACAGCGACAGCAGCAGCAGCTACACCAGCGACAGCTCTAGCGATTCAACATCCACAGACTCGCAGAGCGTGTCGACTGAAGAAGAAAAGCCTAGTCATCGCACACGTCACCGTAAATCTGTTAGACAACCAAAATGCAACCCAGTGGTTGGTCGTGGTTTATACAAAACGAAAGCTGTTCCAGGACGTCTGGTTCCATCGCCGTCGTCGACACCACACCGGAAAACCGTGTCAACTAAGATGGCAGCAGCGGCAAAAACTTCCATGCCAGATCCGGCAGCATTTGAGACTTGGTCTCCAACACCAAGTAACTCCAAGAAACCGAGATCGATGAAGAAAAGCCAGGGCCGGGCCGCATCGCCAACTCAAAAACACAATGAGAATAAATCAGTGTCTGCAATAAAGTCGCTTGCATTACCAAACACCAAATACCAGAAATACGAAAGAGCATCTGAGGCAACAACGCCCAGCGGCAAGAAGGAGCGCCAAATACAAAATATCAGTAAATCCCGTTCGACCTCACAAGCTAAGGTCAAGGATGCAAAAAGCTCAGAGAAGCACCCATCAACCCATGCACTCCCAAAGCCAAAGAAACCGAAGAAGGAATCATCAGCATGGCACCAGATGCTTTTGCGCGCAATCACAGTGCCAAAAGAAATTATTTTTGACCAAAATAGCCCCGATCCAGTTTGTCCATCGCCAAAACCGTACTTTGGGGATGTACGCAGAGATGAGAGGTCGGCATCGCGAACCAGGCACTGGCGCTCACCATCGCGGCCAGCTCATCGTGAGAGGGACAGACGCTCATCATCGGGTCCACGTGATCGGATTAGGCACCGCGACCGTCGCTCACGCTTCTCGGCAACGCGCTCGTATGAGTTCAGCAGGAGCCAAATTGCGGAGCGACAAAAGGCCGTACGCCTGCACATCCACGGGCTGTCGCCCTACGTAACCAAGACACACATCTTCAACATTTTTAATAGCTTCGGGCCGGTGGTAAACGTTGACTTTCCTTATAAGCGCTACCAATATGGCTACTGTGGGCGCGGCTATGCCTTTGTCGAGTTCGAAAATCCCGAGGACTGTGACATAGCGCTGAAGACAATGAACGGTGGCAAAATCGATGAGCAGCGCATCTCAGTCACCGCCTTCGATGAGAACTTGTTGCGTTACCCATGGCGTCCTCGCTTCTAACCCTTCAACACTTATTGCACCCGCATAACACAACACGACACGCAGCACACATGGCACACGCAGCACACATGGCATACGCAGCACACATGGCACACGCAGCACACATGGCACACATAGCACACGAAAACAAAACAAAAACATTGTCCACTCCTCGAAGAACTGAACTATTTACAATATTAGCACTTGCATACGATTATAATGCCACACACACACATATACAATGATAATTGTTATCTGGGGATTGAATAAAATATAGGAACATTCAGCATATCAGCTATTTTGGGCTACCTCGATTGTCGTCCATCTCTGCTAATGATGCTTCACATACTCGTATATTAAATACATATACGCTTGAAGTGTTCACAGAAGTTTGGTTCAGATTATGACAATCTCTGCATGGGTATTGAAAGTGCACACAACATAAAATGGCTTCCATTGCTGCTGGCTGCTCGGGGAATCCTACTGGACATGTACAACAAATCGCACTTGACCATCTGTGTTTAATGTTGTCGCCAAAATAGAAAACAATAGTTCTTGTTTATTCATTTCATTTTATTAGCAATAATCAAATAACTTATTATTGAAATTACTCAAATGTTGGGCACAAAATTACTTATAGCTTCTGCATAAGACTTCATCCTATCGGGTAGATAATTGAAACTCTATCGATAGTCTCCGATTCTCCAATTGTATATCGATTATTGTGCGATTTCAAATTGCAATTGCAATAGTAAACAGTAACTTGTCAATAATAATATGCACTAATTGAACGTTGCTTAACCTGCTCTTGTTGTTTTCTTATTTTTCCTGTCTGCTCCCGAAGTTGCCGTCGCGAGCCCTCAGCTCGATGCAAAAGCTGACCGCGTTGGACTTTGACTACAACGAGATTGTGCGCATCGAGGATTACAGTTTTTATGGGCTACGCGTTTCCAAGCTGAACATTAAGGGCAATCGCTTGCAGGGTATACCGGAGCATGGGTTCGCCGGTCTAGAGGACTGCATGCAGGAGATCGATGTGTCGGAGAATGGATTGCGCACATTTCCGATGATGGCGCTGCGCAAGCTGGACCACCTGCGCATTCTTCGACTGTCCAACAATAAGATATCCACATTCTATGGCGACATTCAGCTGGCGACAAACAATGCCTCGGCGGCAGCATCAGCAGCAGCCGCTTTGAAATTACCATCTTTAATCCTGCTGGATCTCAGCTCGAATCAGTTTGGTGAGATTATATACGATTGCTTTCGAGCGTTTCCGCAGCTGAAGACGCTGTCGTTTTATGCAAACCAAATCGAGCTCGTTCAATCCGAGGCATTCAAGAGCCTCAAGGAGCTAATGTCGCTGGACATGTCACACAATCGCATCATCACCCTGGACCCCAAGGTATTCGCTAAGAATAAGCGCCTGCAGACCGTTGATCTGAGTCACAATCACATACACGCCATCAGTGGCGTCTTTTCCAATTTGCCGCAGTTGCGCGAGGTATTCTTATCGGAGAACAATATACTTGAACTGCCAGCAGATGCGTTCACCAACTCGACGAACGTGGACGTCATTTATCTGGAATCGAATGGCATTGCGCATATTGACCCCAATGTTTTTAGCACATTATCCAACTTGGATCATCTGTATTTGCGCTCCAATTTTATACCGCTTGTGCCTGTCACTCTATTCGATAAATGCACGAAGCTCTCATCACTGTCGCTGGACAACAACGAGATCCAAGACCTGGAGATCGGCATGTTCCGCAAGCTGGAGCAGCTGCGAGAGGTGCGCCTGCACAATAATCGCATCCGGCGTGTGCGTAAGGGCGTCTTTGAGCCGCTGCCGGCGCTGCAGGAGCTGCACATACAGAAGAACAACATCGAGGACATTGAGCCGGGCGCATTTCACACATTGGCCAACATGCAGCATATCAATCTGCAGGACAATCAGCTCACCGTGCTAGAAGATATCTTCCCCGAGCAAAACTCATCGCTGCTTTCCATCCAGCTGGAGGCAAACTATCTGCACAAGATCCATCAGCGCACCTTCCGCCAGCAGCAACGCATCCAGATAATGTGGCTGCGCGACAATCAGCTGGCAAAGATCGATCGTTCGCTATTTGTGGACACGCCACAGTTGGGCCGCCTCTACTTGAGCAACAATCACATACGCGAGATTGAGAAGGACACCTTTGGCAGCTTGGGACTGCTGAAGTTCCTCGACCTGAGCGGCAATCAGTTGCGACAACTGCGACGGGACTATTTCGCCACACTGTTCAGCCTCGAGGAGCTGAGTCTGGCCAACAATCAGATCGAGGCGATCGAGGGCTTTGCCTTCAGTCGGCTCAAGCAGCTCAAGTTGCTGGATCTCTCGCACAATCCGCTCGTGCAGCTGACGCGTGACATATTCTTGGATGAGCTGCCGCTGAGCATGCTCAATTTGCGGAACACATCGCTGCGCAAGCTTGAGCAGCACACGTTCAAGTCAATGCAGAATCTAAACGAGTTGAATCTGGAGCGTAATCTCCTTAATCCGGCAGACATCCAGAAACTGGATGTGCCCAGCTTGCGACGTCTGCACTTATCGCACAACAACTTCAGCCATGTGGGCATCGGCGGAGGAGTCGGCGGCATTATGTCCGGCATGTTCGATAAGCTGCGCTCCCTGCAGCACCTATCGATGGCAAACTGTAGTTTGAGAAGCATACCCGATCAGCTCTTTGCCAAGAACACCAATCTGGTGCGCATCGATCTCTGCGACAATCAGCTGTCCGAGATGAACCGCAACATCTTCAGTGGATTGAATGTGTTCAAGGAGCTGCGCTTGTGCCGCAATAATCTCGTCGAGTTTCCGCACATCGCACTGTACAATTTGAGCACGCTGGAGATGCTGGATCTGGCCCGGAATCAGCTGAACTCCATCGATTTCTTCAAGCTAAGCGGCACACTGAACCTGAGGCATCTGGTGTTGCGAGACAACAAGATCAGCTCATTGAGCGGCTTCAATGCGGTCAATCTGACGCAGTTGGACAACGTGGATCTTAGTGGCAATCTACTGCTCTCGTTGCCGGCCAACTTTCTGCGGCACTCGATTAACTTGCAGCGCGTAGACTTGTCCAGCAATCGATTCCTGCAGATACCCAGTTCAGCACTCTCCGATATGTCCATACCACGGTTGTCCTGGCTAAATTTGACAGGCAATCCCATAAATAAGATCTATACGGTGAAGGAAGAGCGTTACTTGTATCTCAAGGAGCTGTACATTTGCCAGACGAATCTCTCCATTCTCACCTCCAAGGACTTTGAGGCCTTTCAGGCGCTGCAGCATCTCCATCTAGTGAATAATCGCATCACGCGCATCTCGCCGGGTGCCTTCAAGTCGCTGACCAATCTGTTGACCCTTGACATGGGCGTCAATGAGCTGGAGCTGCTGCCCAAGGAGCGTTTGCAGGGACTGAAACTGCTGCGACTGCTAAACATATCGCACAACACGCTCAAGGATCTGGACGAGTTCAGTTCCGAATTGGCTCAACTGCAGACGCTGGATCTCAGCTTCAATCAGCTGGACCGCATCTCGAAGAAGACGTTCCGCAACCTGCACGGCCTTGTCGAGCTTCTGTTGATGGGCAACCGTATGACGGCACTGTCCAATGATGCCTTCCGCTATCTGCGTAAACTTCAATTGCTCGATCTGCGAAAGAACTACTTTGAGCTAGTGCCGCTGGAGCCACTGAAACCAATGGAGACAAATTTGCGCCAGCTGAAGCTAGACGGTGAGTAAATAAAACAGTGTCCCGTAAATATAATTCTACATTTGTTCTGACTGGCATTTTCACACACAAACAAATACATGCGCACACAGAAAATCCACTGCATTGCAGTTGTGATGCACAAAAGCTGTGGGAATGGCTGCGGGATCATCGCAAATGGTCTCTATCGCCGTCCGGGGGCGATAACATTAATTATCTCAGGTGCGAACACCCAACGGAGCTCCGTGGCAAGGTGTTTGGCCGCATGGAGCCGCAGCAATTTTGTGACGCGCCATTAATACCCAAAATGGCCATACAGGACATACAGCCGTATTCGGTGGTCGTTTCCTGGCAGAGTCGCGACCATTTGGGTCTCACCGGCTTCGAAATTGTTTACCATGCCACCAACGATGGACTCATTGCTGGCCCAACCGACCGCGACGAGAGCAGAGGCATTGATAATCATCACGAACGCGAACGTGAACGGGAACGTGAACGGGAAGGAGAACGGGAAGGAGAACGGGAAGGAGAACGGGACCGTAACTACGATAGGTCCCGGCACGTAGACCGCGAGCTGGAGCGCGAACGAGACGGAGATGCAGATGGAGATAGAGATAGAGAACGTCCCGCCCAGTTTGCTGCCACGGATGAGGTAAGTGGTCGGTGATTGCCCAAAAGCAGACATGCACTGCCAGACACTGAACGCCAAATTTTGAACTTTATTTAATAGTAAATACTCATTGACGATGAGCCAAATCGAGCTGTCCATACTCATGTTTGCCCCTCGACCCCTCGGCCCCTCGTTGTGTTCATTTACTAAGCACTCATCGGGTCTTATGAAGGAGGGCATATGGTTTTGTTCAATCTCCTATAAACTCTCCCTAACTGTCTGTGAGCATACAAAATTTAGTTTAAGCATCGATGCGATGCTCCTCAGCACTTCACAGTGGGCACAGTTGCGACAACACGCATAAGAGATCCTTTAACAATTCGAGTAGTCAGCTAGCGTTGCATTTGTGAGCTGACAATAAGTCGATTACATTCTACGAGTACAATATACATTTAGCCAATTAGAAAATAAAAGGTGAATTATTCAGTTTTAGTAATCAATTATTATCAATTTTGTATATCATACGAGTATATTAGGCTGCTCCACAAGAATAGACGCAATTCCATTAAATTATTAATAACAAACGGTAATCGAACGAAAATAAAAAATATAAAAAGATGCCCATCGTTCAGGTCGGGATATGGTAGTCAAAGTGCAGCCGCAGCCCGCGAGAAATAATTTGAATAAAACGACACGGCAATGAAGGCCAAGTCTGGCGAGTTTGTGGTATTGTGGGATGGGGCCTAGGGCGGACGTGGCACGCGAGTAAAAGCAAAGTAAAAACAAAGCAAAAACAAATACAAAAAATAACAATCTTGAAACTTGGTTCATTTATTCCACAGATCCACGGCAAACGGCTGAATGGCACGGCCAGCTCCACAAAGCTAACGAAATTGAGCCCCAACACACGCTATCACATCTGTGTCATCGGCACCGGTAATTGGCTCTCGGAGCCTTTGGCTAATGCGCTTCAAAGGCTGCACTACAATGAGACGCGCGACGAGTTGCTGACGCTGGGCCCACCTGGAGCTGGAGCTGGAGCTGGACTTGGATTTGGTGATGTCGGTCTGCAATCGCTGTCGGATACCTATTCGCCATATCAGCACCTGAACGGTGTGGATGATGAGATGGACCAGCAGCAGGCACCGTTGATGGAGAACAGTATCGTGACGGACAAAGTACTGAACGAGGTGTTGAAGAACTCGCACATCTCCGCCTGCACAGACGTACAGACATTGGACTCGACGCCCAGCCTCATTACTGATGAGAATGGACTGTCCAGCAATGGCTTTATACACTCGATACTGACTAGACGGCTGGGCCTAATTGTTGGCTGCTGTTTGGGCATTATCGTGTTCATTGTGATGATATCGGTGCTCAGCTATGTGAAGCTCAAGAAGCAACGTATCGAGAACGCCAAGCGACAGGCAGCCATGCCGCCCGAATACATCTCCTATCGCCACTTCTCCATACCCAACGAGGAGCTAACGCGTACAGCGACCAATGCTGCAGCTGCAGCTGCAGCCGGGGCTGCCTCATCGTCGGGAGCGGGAGCACCCGTCGCAACTGTCTCACACAACATGTCGAGCGTGCAGAGCGGCATCAGCGCTCACATAAGCGGCACAAGTTTGAGCACCGGCACCACAACCACCACAGCGACAACGCCGATTGGTGGCGTACCATTGACGCTGGCCAAGTCGGGCAGTCGCAGTCCCATTGTGGGTATTGCGGGTCTCGTTGTGGAGAATGGCGATGCTGCCGTCGCTGCCACGCCAGCCAACAGCAATGCCAATGGAAATGGCGGCGGCACTCACAGTCACAATCACAGTCACAACCACAATCATCATCAGGCGGCGCATCGTGCCAACAACAACGGCGCCATTGGGGGCTATATGGCAGCGGGAGTGGTGCTCAATACGAACCATTTGAGCGTCTGTTAGTCTCATTCAAAAAGAGCCACTCGTACTCATCGACATTTTTAAATATATATATATATATATATATATATATATATAATGTATTTTCAATTGCATTCGCGTTTTCTAGAGGCCCCTCAGCAGCACCATTTGCAACTTGTGAATGTTGTCATTTATTCGGAAACTCAATCTCAATTGCTCTCATTTATCGATACACACGAAAGGGCCGTCATGAATGCAAACATATACGAGTATACACATATATATATACATATGTTCATTTGTATAATCCTCTAACCGTTTCAATCAGACGCATTTGATATGCAGTGCCCAAAAGGTCAGGAGTCAAGTCAACTCAATTCAGTTTATCGCACAGTGAATTCGCAAGCGACCTCAAAGTGTCACTTGAGTCTGTTGATCCGTTAACCTTTTGTCATATTTCACAATTTCACGGTTCATATTTGCTGTGGCATTCAATTCATTTAGCATTCAAACTTTTTTTAATCAGAAAATATGGGAAAATGATTTATAAGTTTTCAATGTGGCCCAAAATGAATTTACTTTACGAGCAAAAGCCCCAATCTACTGAAATATAAGCAAACACAACAAAAAAAAACTAGGTTAGTGATAATCAACATGATACGTTCAACGTTCGTTTAGTTATGGCAATTTAAAGTAGAGAAACAAACAAATGCAAAAAAAACAAAAAACAAAAACATAAAACCAAACCAAAAAATCAAACAAATACAAACACACACAAAACAATATTCAATGTAAATAAAAGTTGAATCGGAAAAACAGCAACGTGAATCAAAAACGAAAGAAACAAATGGAAATCAGTTTAAAAATATATTAAACAAAACTTAAAAACACCTATAATAAATGTAGGCAGAAAAATCAAAGCAAATGCCAGCTACATATGTATGGCAATATTTAAGCACACACACTACTGTAATCAGTGTTTTTTTTACCCAAACTTAGAATTAAATATTTTTTTTTGAAAGCAGCGCGGTAAGTAAAAAGTACTAAGTATATAGCAACAAAATTAAAAGAGCTAAAAACTCAAAAAGTAGAATTAAATTGCGAACACTGAGCTGGCGAAAGAAACATATTAACAAATTAATTAACAGATAAATGAAATAATAACATTTAATTAATTAAGCGCAGGCAACATGCAAAATTGTTGGCGAAAACTCAAAGAGTTTCATTTGTAAAATGCATAAATCAATTTTTTTCTCATAGTTAACTTGTATTTATAATTTTCTTAAAACAATAAATAAATAAATATTTAATGTTTTGTTTTTAAATAATAAATAAATATTTTTAGATTTAGTGAAGAATTTAGCTATAATTAAAAAAAAAAATAAATAAAATTGATGGCATTTTATGCATAAGTAATATTTAACATATTCACATACATTCAGTGTATATGGCAAAGAGCAGCGTAGTATAACAATTACTTTATAGCCAGCAGCAAATGCGAAAAACTAAGTGAAGCAAATAAACCAAACAAACCAAACAACATAGCAGAAAACAATTTATGATAAAAGTGCAACAATTTACATAATGACAAAAAACAACAACGTAAATGCAAACCAAGCTATAGAATTACTAGCAGGCTACTTGTAAGCAAAAAGAGGGACACTCAAACAAATCAAATCATAAGAAATGTTGCCCCATTTATGCAAAGTCCAGTTCCGTACAGCAATAAACCCATAACCCCATCCGTTTCCCTTTCCCTTCCTGAATGATTGTAACAATTTTGGATGTAAGCTCCATTCATGTTCTTTATCTCCACTCACCCATCCAGTGCTTCTGTTTAAATCAAAACTGCTACACAATACTAAATATATATGTATGTACGCACATATGTCCAAATATTTGTGAATGTACAAGGCATTCTACTGCATAGATGTTCATGTATTCATGTATGTGTACACAAGTCAAGTTATACAATTTAAAGTCAGAGAAAACCATGAAATTGGGGCTGAACATAAAAAAAAAACGAAAACGAAAATCAAAAGAAAAACTATTAATAATAAAAATATAAAAAAAATATTGCTGCGCATATTGAAAAATGCAAAACAAAATCAAGATTCGAAGTTTAGGATACAAATTGCCAATGCAAAAAGGAAAAACTAAAATTAAACAAATAATAGGGATAAGCGTATCTCGTAAAGACAGCTTTTAAGATGATCTGCAGTGTGTGTGTGTTATTTATTCTCTCTAACCTGGATGTAATCGGCATTAATAACTTATGCAAAGATAACACTTTCAATTATTCTATTCTTATGTAGAACAAGAAAGGCAAAAGCAAAGGAGAATTCACAGAACAAATACAATAAATGGGATTATTATTAACGAAAAATATTGTATTGAAAGCAACAACAACTAAATATAAATAAATGACAAACAAATTTGAACGAAAACCATATTTTATTTATTATTTGATTCAAACAATTCACAGATAAGAATTTACAATTTTCAGCTATATTGTATTGATTTTGTCTATTTGACTATTTTATAATTTTTTTTTATATAAACTTTTAATTAAATGAAAGTTTCCGCTTTCTTGAGCACGTATTCTCACCAACAGCGTTAAATGCAATGCGGAATTTTAATTAGGCTTGCAAACACACATACACGCATACCAACTGAATGTTGCGGCAAGTAGATATGTATATGTGTGTGTGTATCATGGGGCCGGTGTGTGGGTGGTTTAAGGTGTGCACTTGCGGCAAGCACATTGCTGTGGCCGCTTGTCTGCGACACGACATCTATTGAGTGTGTGTGTGTGTCACAGTGATGGTGTGTGCAACAGGATTTGCGGTACAATTGCTAAGAACAATCCAGCGTGCAGGAGACAGTTGATTAGGTATCTGCCGCTGTATTCACACGAAATTGCACAAGCTCGCATGCAAAGTATTATCAATGAGCATGCAACACACACATTTTCAGGTGCCGAATAAAAAAAAATAAATAAATAAATAAATATTAAGCTCTCTTTGGCACGCCGGTATTCATTCTGGCTGTATACGATATGGCAAAGGCTACAGAGTATAGATCTGCATCTCTATCTCTATAGTATTTGGTTGAAAGAAGCATCTCCTTATTTATTCTTAATCAGAATCAACAGCCGAGCCGATCTAGCCATGTCCATGACTATAAAAGTTGGAGATTTAAGATTTTGAATATAAGTTCTTGTGTACACCGGGCACATCAAGTCTATTGAATTTAATTGTATCGATTACTGATATACATATTTTAGATGTATTAGGCAGAGCATTCTTGGGGATGGCATGTTAATCAACGTTAGCGAGCGTATGTCGTAGTCGAGCTCACACGACTACAGCATTATTACTTATTTAAATTGCACTTGCCACTTTGCGTTTTGAATGTCTACCTTTTTCTGAACGTTCAGCTTGTCACATACACAGCTTGTTATTACGCATACATATTTTTGCGTCGTTAAATGAATGGAGTTCCAATTAAATTGTTTTTCTGTTCCAAGTTTTCCATCATCAACTCACGAAGACATCTTGAAGCAAAGCAAATTGGCTAGTAAGCTGATACACGCATGTTGGCACAAGGATGTTATTTATTTGACTAAAGTAAATGATGATGCTGCAGCTGAAGCTGAGATAGTTGCCGTTGACTCCATTTGCATTACGTGCAACAATAAATAGGTAACTAGGCAAGCTGCTATAAATGACAATATTGACAGTTGGAACATTTACTGCTCTACTCAACTAGTACACCCACTTTGCTGGTCTGCCAAGACAAATTGCAACAGTAACTGCTACTTCAGTTGCGACTCTTGCTGCGAACTGAGACTCGGAGCGACCACAAGTCAATTTACGTCAAGTCGAATCAAGTCACGTCAAGTCAAGTCAAGCCGACTCGTCACACAGTACGTCCTCATCATCACAATTTCAGTGAAGGAATTTTTCATTCTCTCCTTGAGACGAGTCAAAAAGAGTATAAAATTAAATCTAATAACAACGATATAGGAGTGCATATACTAAAACATGTATTACTTTAAAGAATTGTTTATTCAAGTTTTTTGCTTAAATGGGGCGCAAAGTATAAGTATGAAACATTTTGAATATTTAACATTGATAAAATCGCAATCTTGCAAGGCACATTGATTAAGCCGTCTTTTAAAAGTTAAGGAACTTTCTGTTATTTGCATTACTTCAGGCGATATCATTTTTCCAACGGAAAACAATCAGATTGGCAGACTGTGCCACATCGCTATCATCATCATCATCATTTTGGCGACGTGGATGTCAACAGTCTGCCTGGGCTGTCAATGTCAGTGTGACTTCGACTTAATTGCTTGGCAAGGACAAGGATATGGTTGACGTTGCGCACCACCTCGAAGTGGCAAGCTCGCGGTGCATACCCTGTGCCCGTAAAATGTGTGCGACGATCGAAGGGCAACTTGCGACACCTCCTCCAAGTTAAGCATTTCTTGATTTCCTAATCAAAATTTTAAGTCTTTCTGACAATACACAGGTATTCTAAACTCCATTGTTTGCATTAGGGTACTTCATATCCAGACTACAGGGTATTTTCAAGGAAATCATTCCCCTAATTTAGCATCTTCACACGGATGCAAGTCATTGTCGATTTGCAGTGTCCCACAAATAGGAGAAGGTTCATGTCAGAACATCCCATAGACAAGAATCATTCGGGTAATTTTAGTTTTCTAATTGCTAGTTTTTAGCAACCTTGACAACTTATTATAATTTTTCATTCAAAAGCAAAAACAAGTGTCGCATAACTTGCTCCATAACTAACGTATTCAATGAGAAAACAAGAGCTCCGTGGCAATGTTATTATTACAAGGGAAAAGCCGACAACAAAATATAAGGGAAACAAGTGGAACATATTTTTCACCTCAAAACTATTGAAAATTACTATAAACAGCTTCACCAAACATATGGAATGAACTTGCCTGGCCATCAACAACAACCACACCAATAACAAAGATATATATATTTATGCCATCCATGAAACTGACCACCACCCAGTCAATTTATGAGCGTCAATTTGTGAAATGCCAGAAAACAAAACCAAAAAAAAATATACAAAAAAACATTGAGGAAACGAAAGAAACGTCGCAGGTCGCATACCCTAACACAACTATTTACTTCTAAATGATATTATTAGTTGAAAAAACTATAGAGTTGTTCCTCTGAAAGCTATTTAGTAGTGTCAAAATGTAAGGACGTAGTCCTCCATATGAAACTGGTGGAAAAAGAAAAGAATATTTTCTGGCGGGGATGACTGGATCGACTCGACCATTGATGCTGACCAAGCATGCGTGCACTTTATGACGACGTCTCCTTCAGTGCATTGCAAGCTTTACGATAATTATATAATACCCTCTGTTTGGGTAGTAAAATTGCAGATAAACAAACTGTGGACCGAAAAGTTTTTCCATTAAATCAATGAAGCGCACAAAAAAATCGCGCCGACAATAGCATCGAGTCCAGATAACGCGCTTCTGTGTAACTCATTGAAACTGGACTCGCAAAATCCTAAAATAATGAAGAGATTTGATTTAGCTATGAATTCGTATTTTGGTACCTTAACTGATGTACGGTCACAAGCAGAAAGAACAAAACATTCATGCTGAAAGTATAAAGAGATACAAAATGCATTCACATGAATGCACAGGCCCTCATACGATTTACCCAGGTACAAAAGCTGGATAGGGAATGGTGCCCCCTCCCCATCCGCCAATGCTTTTGCCAGTTACCAGTTCCGGACTGATATGTGTACATATATAAATACTATCATCATACATACATACATACATATACATTTGTATTTTTATGTATGATGACAGCTAGATTTTTTCTGTTTTTAACGCTTTTTACTATTCAAAAAAATAAAAAATGAAATGCACCAAAAGTTTGCGGAAAATATTTGGAACAAAGAGTGAAAAAAATCAACAAATATTTTCAAACAAAAAGCCACTTGGACGATGGTATGGGCTGCTGCAGTGACAGACGGACGGGGCAGCAGGGCAGACGAACATTGACAGTGGCTGCGCGAGGACAATAAATGGGCACATGACAAACCATACGTTTCGTGTAAAAATTTTAGTCATAAATTTCATTTGGAGACCCTTGGCAACAGTTTATATAATATTTGGTATTTCTTTGCTTTAATACCCTACACCTATTGAAATGGAAAAACTGCTTTCTGAAGGCGTGCAAATGTTCAACAGACCATTTAATCTGAGAGTGAGAAACATTAAATTTTGAGTATATGTTTTTTTTTTACTACTGATTTAATTGTATGTGTGTTGGGATTAAATACAGAGAATATTGTAGTCGGGCATTCTCGTCGAATGCACTTACTCTTTCTTCTTTTTTAACATTTAGAATGTGTTTGCAGGGTGTAAAAAATGTTGGCGAACACGGAATTATTAATTGAAATTCGCATAAACTAATTGCGCAATTTACTCAAGTCATGCAAAGTGATGCGAGGGCAAATATTAAAATACGTGAAAAATAAAGGATTCAGGTTGCAACTAAAATGCGGAAGCTTGGTGAACGGTTGTGCGGCAGATGAACAGGATATGCCACAAAATCAAAATCTCCAAGCCCATGGCAAATTTTGTTGTTGCGGTCTTTGTGTCATTCATGTTTGCATACATATTTTCCATTATAGTAATTGGGAACACTGCGGTTGGATGGGTAGGTGAGGGGGGTAAGGGGTGGTAAATTTGGTGTTATATTCCGAATTCAATAACTTAATTTAATAACATTATAATCAGAGAATTGTTTTCTTATGTTTAGAATTTGTGACAGACAGCCAGTCGGACAGGCTTTGCACTTACCAATGCCAAAATACTCATCTAGCCGCGGTAACAGAGTATGGAAAACATTTGTGGATTATCAGAGAACGTGCTGTGCTGATGCCCCATCGAGGGAGTCGCCGCCGTGTGTTTGACAAGGAAATTCCATTATAAATGAAAGTTTTAAGTTTGAAGAAGCGGCAGCGGCAGCAGCAGCAGCAGCAGCAACAGCCACTGTGTAACAGCGGCAATAGCAGCAGCAGCGACAGCAGCAGTAAATCAACAGCAACTGCAAAATAAACGGCAACCAGCCAAAGACAACAGCCACAAATGAGCAATAACAGCAAGAGCAGCCAGCAAAGAAACGAAGAAACGAAGCAACAGCGTGTTAGTTATTGGTATTGTTACTGCTCTTGGGATTGTTGATGTCTGTTTGTTGTTGCGGTTGTTGTTGCTGTTGCTGTTGCTGTTGGAGGTGGTGCTGCTGTTTTTATAACTCCTTAAACTTAAAATGGCCAATAGACTTACAACTCAGATAGCAAAGTTAAAACAAACAGAAGATGCCCGCCCTGTGATGAATGACCACTCCATAAATTTTTATTTCTACTCAACTGAAGCTCAATCTTTTGATGCTGATACAGGTGGTGCTGTTGGTTACTTTAATGGGAATGCCTGCTCCCGCTGAGGAAAGCACTTTTCTTTCGAGCCATGATTACACAGAGATTTAGCACAGCACCTCTGCCGCTGAGGCCCAGCAGCCAGTGTCCGATTGACTGTCAGATGTCCGCCAGTAGGTGATGAATTGCAAATTTATTTTATTTTGCTGCTGCAACTTTAATCGGCGACAAATCCTCACATTTGTCAATTTCAATTTGATAACTAGTATATCCAGGGTATTAAGTAGATGGGTAACTCACCTTCAAATCAATTCGTTTCCAGAACGATATTTACTAATCAGGGCGGAAGAATTATTCTTATCGGCTCTATTTAATTCCTTAAGTATCTAGAGTTCATCTCACGACTGATATCAAAATAAATATGAAATAAATGTTTTTATGAGGTATATTTGTGAATTTGTAAAAATCAAGCTTTTTGAGATTATTAAATTGATATTGGATACACTTTAACCATCACATGAATCGTATTTATTAGCTGTGGCTTCCATATCTATCGATCTTAGTATTCCTTTTCCTTCGGGGTAAGGACTATTGAAGGACGTCTCCACAGTTGCCGCTTTTCAGTTGCTAAGAGCCAATTTCACGAAGTCAACGATGTCGTTGCGTCCCTCGCAGTCATTAATCAATAACATAAATTTTCCACATTTAAACACAACCTGAAAGAAAAAGGTGTGAAATATTTTATCAATTGCTACACTTAGGATTTGTATTGTATATGCGCTTCAAGAGAATCTTTAATACACATGAGATATATGTAGATAATTAATTATAATTGTTATTTTAAAGTATCCCTAAATTCAACCAATGCGAACCCGAGCTTCCCTTATTCCCTACTTTCAGGAGCTACAATAATAGCACGTCGAGGATTCAGATGCTAAAGCCAACTTTGTCATTAATTCGGACATTGACTACTATCCTGACATCTTAGTGGAAATTGAACCATGATTGATGATGTTGATTTCAAAATATGGAACCATTTGGAGTACGAAGCCACCCGCCGAACGTTAAATTGTGAACCGCAACAAAAACAACAAAGTCGAGCTCCTTTCGCATTGACGCTGTCTTAAAATAAAATATTTAAATTATATATTTTTTTTTACAATTTTATAAAATACTATTATCATGCATTCATAAAATATATATATCTGGATAGTTTTAAAGATGATATACTCGCAACAGACCAAACACTCTTCCAGTCTTCTGGGCCACCATTGCGACCCGTCGGTGCCCTTACTTATAAATCCTCACCCTGAACACTGGATAAGTTTCGTGTGCCCAAAGTTGAAAGTTTATTCGAGTTTGAGGCAAAAATTGTCAAAAATAATCAACTTTGGGTTAGCCTCTAATAAATGTTAGGGCTGGGCATAGGGTATCTTCCAGTAGGGCATTTTGAACTAGAGTAGACTTACTTGCCTCTTTCTCTTACTATACACGATAGACTAAAGCGTGGAAGTGTGGCAGGGTGTGGTTGTTTCGGGCATGGTGGCTGGGAGTAAGGTTTAAGCAGCCGTTCCACGCACGTTCACGCACATAAATCAATTACAGTGCCCCGGGAAAAAAGCAGCCGTAGGGCGTGGCAACTGCCGATTGTCCCTAGAGGTATATACACATATATATAAATGTATATATATATAATATATATTAAGTGTGTGCCGGAATTGTAAACAGACTTGTGTAAAAGCAAACACTTTTAACACAATAAAGAGTAACCTGCACTTTCTTGGGCTCGCAAAAATTTGAAAAGTTTTTTAATACGAAACCGAGATAGCAACTAAGAGATAATAAAACGACACAAAGAGAAAGAGTGAGAGAGAGAGGGAGAGAGCAGGGGAAGTGTGTGCTATAAAGGTAACTTTACAGGCCACATGAATTGGTATGCTTGCTGTGCAGGATAGCAAGATGTCTGATGCTTTACTTTGATTTAAGGACACACATGCACATACCAAACTATGTGCAGACGCCGAAGAGCAACTTTAAGTTGAACTTTAAATATCGAGTGATAGGCCACAGATTATGGTAGACAAAACAGCGGATTTTCAGACACGCCCAGGGCAGGACCAAATCACATACAGCTCACTGAGCGCCGTTATTGATTGTTGCACGAATTTGGCCAAAAGCTGGACACCACACAAGCCACACACACACACACACACACACACAAGCACACACTGCATATATACATGGCTGCCGGTGGTCGTTCATTATTGATTGATTGACTGGCTAGTTGGTTGACTGACCGACTGACGAATAGTCGCATTGATTGATCATCACGGTCGCACATTAGTCCAACGTCACAAACTTGCTGTTGTCCCTGCGACTGTTGCCATTCTGCTGCATGTCCCCTATACTATAGAACGATTTGTATAGAAATCTAGTTACACAAGTAACAACGAAATTCCAATTGGCTGCACATGGTCCATATTATTCAATTGCAATTACACTCAGTGGTTAGCAGTTGGCTGCACCTCTACCAAGATAAGCTCAGTATTACCCTGAAATTTTGTTTGTTTATATAATTTGGATTTAGGTAAGCTCTGCTCGAACAATAAAATGACATTGCATCGCAGATTGACTCATTGTTTTGCTTTTCAGCCAGTCAGATAGTAAATATCCAATTACCAATTGTTCTTGCATAAGTATTCCTAGCCTCTACTTAAATTATTGAAATTTGCATGCAGATAATGAAGCTGAACTGGTCGCCTTCTGTGTCGTTCAATAATACGATGTGCTCATTGTTTGAAATCTGCAGTAAGCCTCTTTCAGCCATCTTCTTGCCTTCTTGATTTGCACTTTTCAACGTGACTTCGGATTCATGTCGCCTCTTGAAAAGCGCCTGCAGACGCGACGCGTAACGTTGCAACAACAGCGGCAGGACCCAATGAGACACCAACTGTCGCGGTGGCCGTGTCAATTTCAGCAGCCATCGGCACCCATTTGTGGCTTTTGCTTCTGGAACGCCATCTTTGATGAGCAGCTCCTTCTTGCGACGGCAGACTGCGGGGCGCTTTCTACCTTGTTATAGAATGCAGTCGAAGTCTGTGAATCGTCAACAAGCTGTCCGAACAGACTTCTGAATACCTTAAATGAATACACTGGAAATCGGAGAGCACTAAAAAAGATTACGCTCGACGAGGAGATGACCTCTACTTAAATGTTACGTAGAAATCTGTCATTGGCATATCAGTTGTTATCGCTTCTGATGAAGAAAGATAATTTGATAAATAAATTGGATTAGTATTTTGTTAGAAATCGGTAGTATTGACCCTAACTGGTAATACACATATATGTATGTATATATGTATGTATATTATGTAAGAATGCTTACATTTTTGGTACCCATTTTATTTTTATTTTTTAATCAAAGTTGAGCCAATGGATCCGCAACTGTTCATAGCCTGTAGTTGTCAGACATCTCTGTTGGGTAGAGTATGGAATAGATTGGGTGCGCGTTCATTTTATGATTGGCTTGAGCCGCTTTCGCCATTCCTGTCCGTCATTATGTCAATTGATGTTGCTTCCCCTTGATATTAAACTAGAATTTGCCTTTTGCCTCGATGTGCCACCAGTCGCCAACCACTTCATTAGCTGCTGGCTGCGCATTCAGCTTGGGGTATCGAACTTATTACAGCAGCAGGCAATAGTTAAATTTTTTGAGTCTTGAATCCAAATTGAATGCGATGTGAAGACTGCGAAGCTGTATTTGGCATGCTGTTCCTGTTGCTGTTTCTGTTTATGTTTATGTTGCTGTTGCTGTTGCTGTAACTGTTATCCTTGAGCTCAAGTGACAGACGCTTTGCAAATTCCTTTTGGCTGTCGTTCGTTTCGCGCTTGCCTGCCTCCTCCTGGGCGGCTTTATTATTGTGCTCTGTGCCAATTTCCGTTGGCGACAAATGCGTTTTGTAAATACAATGTCAAAAGGATTTTCGTTTTGTGTCGAAAACGACCAAAATGTATCCCATCAAAATATCCCCGCCGCAGTCGCGGCTGTGAGAGTCAGCGAGCTGTCATGTTCACAATTTGTCAACGTACCGTATATACACCGTATTTCTACATACATGCTTATACATGTGCATATGTATGTACATAGATACATACGTAAGGGATGTATCTGCATAAAAGGTTGTCAGCTTCAAAGGCGGCCATGCCCAATAAGCCTTACCAAAAACACATGTGACTACTGCCCTTGCCTGACGAGCTCATTTCCAGCTTCAGTTTCGTCTTGAATTGCGTCAGACTTTTTTCCACACCCAAAATGCCTGTATGCGTATTTTAGTTCGATTTGGCCAAAAACTTTAGCAGCACATCAGCACACCAACTCCTGACTGCCCACCGCATACCGCCAAGGCCCCTTTGGCAATGTGTTTCACATGCTGACGTTGGAGAGCGTTGTCGCTGCTGCTGGCACATTTATAGCCAAACGCATTTGCATGTAAATTATTGCAATTGAGCGACATACCCTTTCTATCCAATTGGCCCTAACACTGCCCCACCCCCCAACCCACCCACCACAAGAATGCTCCCAAGGAACTGAACTTATTGCCTCTTCCATACACATTAAGTTTGGCTTGATGGTTCTAAGGGATTATACAAATAAAGTAAACATCTGATATAATACGATATTGCATAAGACGTAGGAATAATAAAAATCACTGATATTATGTAACTCTCTGTACGCATTGACATTATTTGTTACATTTGTGTATTTATTATTCCGCTTTTTCATTTTCTTCTATTCACATTTTGAAATATTTCTTTTTATTAATTGGTCTCGCAGTTGTATAGAAATGGAAATGAATAACCATAAATTGTGTTATAATAATCGAAGATTTGCTTGTTTTCATTCTCTCTACTCGGACCCTTGTTCTTTGTGTGTTGTATAAGAAATATGCACGAATGCCAATACATAAGCTATGAGGAAAATAATAAGATATTTCAGCTACAAAAGCCAAAAAAAATATGGGGAGGCAGAGTGTCCATTCTATGCTGTACGGTTTGAATGCGGTCTTGTCTTGTCTGTTGCTCTATTAAGCCAGAAAACGCAGAAGCGATAAATGAAAAGAAACAATTTCAATAAAGTCTTGGCCACAATGCAGGCAAAACGAAAACGGTCGCAACGAAATGCAAACCGGAAACGTAAACTGAAAAACGATGTAAAAAACAAATTACATTAGACTGCTTGTTCTCTGAGTATCCGCCCCCTCTGATTCTGTCACTTTGTCGCTATGTGGGTGTGTGTGTGTGTGTGTGGAAATATTTAAAATGAAGCACAGATCTATGTAAATTGCATAACATAAAAAACCACAGAAGCGAACCCAAAATGTTCTCAATGCTAAATAAAACGAAATCAAATTTAAAGTCAGGCGTAACCGACTGCGAAATACTTTGGTACCATGAGTAATACCAGCTGATAACAGGTAGCAAAGAACAGGATGGATGTAGCCAAGAATTACCGGCCAAGTTTGGCTTTTAAGTTGCGGAGATATTGGCTTTTGTGAATTTTGGCGGCAGGAGAAGATAGAAGAGCTTCCTAGTAACTTTCGTTAATGGCTAATTCTTTTGAATTTTGAAGGCGGTTACTAGCAGTATACATTTCAAATCTTGTGTTTCTAGCTTTCAAATTGTGTGAGATATAAGATGCATTCGATTTATCAGCTACCTTCCAAGTTTGGTGTCTCTGTCTTTAAAATTCTGGGAGATATGCGGACTTATCTTTGATACCATCGGTATCAAAGTATAAAATACTCAATTCTGAAGCAGCGTTTAGAGAGACAATGGAGAATTTGCTAAATAAATACATTATTTATTGATGAACACAGTAAGTATTTAGAATGTAAGTGTTCAATATAAGTATTTAAATGATGAGTAATGACCAGAGTGGATGTTATTTTTAATTTCATATGGTATGCTTAATTACAGGATTCAATTTCAATTAATTTTGCTCGCTGACGAATATTTCTTCATTTTATTTTGTTTTATTTCAATTTCAATTTTGATTTTCAAACTCTCTATTCTTGAAAATAAAGTTTTATTGAGCTATTTAGGAATATTTTCTTGCTTGCTTTATTTTAGGCTCTCCCGTAAATTTGAGACGCTGATCATAATAAAAAAATTAATATTTTTAATATGGGACGCGGAGGTTTAATTTCAAAGATATTTTGTTGTACGATTTTAAATACATTTAAAATTGATTTATATTTGTCAAGGTTGGGCCTTGTTCGACAGCTGTTGGCACCTTTATACAATATAATAGCGTAATATAATCTCAGTGAATTTAATCGAAATTTAAAGATAGAGTTCAACTATTTATTGTATTTTTATGTTTTTAATTTAGGTTATATGGGGCATTACTAATACGCGTTGTTATCAGCTTGGTTTCCAGTTGGCCTGTCAAACGGTCTCATGTAGCAACAAAAACAGTCAAGGATTGCACTTTCGTAAAAACCACAAATGCATAAGAATTGAAATTCGCTTTGTGGCCAATAAAGTTGACCATATGCATGACTCCAAGTTTAACCAAGTAAAAACTTAATTCACAAGCACAGTTAAAGTGGACTTGCTGCTGAGGTAACTAACCAAGAACTAACCAAATTAATATTTGCGATTGTGTTCAGTTCAAAGCAACCAAGTAACTTACACGCTTGCGAATGATAGCAACTTTACTTTACAACTTCAGCAACTGCCCAGTAAAAGTTGCTCTCATTCGCAAGTGTGCAAGTTACAAATTTTAAATATTAGATGCATTTACCAGCCTCACTCCAACTTTTTTTTATTTTTTTCATCATTGTTGTCAATGTATAAGTATAAGCACAAGATTTCACGGGCTGTGCCCTTAAATCTCCGATCAAGTATAATTCAAACTATCTTAAGTAGTTTCATGAGATTTAGTGTATTCTTTATCGTAAATTCAGTTTAAGCCCATGACGGCAACTAAATCAGAAAACAACTTCATTGTATATCTGAAGGTACACAGTTAACGTAAGAGCACAATTCCCAATTAGATTTAGTGGAGGCTTGCACTGAAGGCCAACCCGAAGCAACAAACACTTTGCATAATCAAAGCAAGCCAGATGGGTCATAAAGGCATCAGACTCCAGCAACAACTGCAACTGGTCGAAACCGTGACCAAGTGAATCTGGAATGTGAAATCCCCAGCATTTGATATCTGGCCTCAACTGGCTACATGAGAGTGCTTTGCGATGCCACGCTACGGGAATCAAGCAATTAAGTTCGACTATGATATACCCTGAACCCTCTTAAATTGAGGGCAATCAAATGGTGTTCGTCAAATTATTGATAATATTACATATTATTATTATGTATCTGTATATGTATGCATTCAAATTTTATATATTTTTATAATGGCGGTCAATTGTGGCTGCTTTAAATTTCCGCTTCGGAAAAAATCGCTGAATTATTTGGCGTTGGAAATAACTGGTGTAAAACTCTACTAGCTAATCCAGTTTTGGAAACTTGGCATTTTTAGAAAGTATTTATATAGAGATATAGAGGTTAAATTGCAGCAGCCCTAATTAAAATAGGAGCGCTGAAATTGATCACTGATTTGCCAGCTGCATAATAAAATACACACATAGCAGGCAATATATTTGTTAGGCGGTGTCGATGCAGGCAAAGCTAATTAGCGGCACAAACATACGGCGCCAATAATGTTGATAAAAGTTGGGCAACCGAAAAAATGCAAATGGTTTTCTAAGCCATTAAGTTTGTAAAACAGCCGCCGCAGCAGCAGCAACAGCAAAGCGGTAACAGTGGCAACAGCAAAAGCAAAAGCAACGGCAAAGCCATAAAATGTAATTTGCCACCGCGAAATAACAAACGATCCAAAGCCAAAAACAATTGGGTTCAATAAAATAATTTAATAGGACACGGCAGCTGGCAAAAGGCAGCCAGCTGGAATCATGCGTTATGGGCGTGGCACTAATCGCGTCCGCGGATGCTATTCAAGTTGTGCCAAAATGGAACTGGCTGCAATTAAAGAGTAAATACTCTGGCTGCATCGCCCAAATTCATATTTATATTTATTAAGACGAAGGAAAAGTCCTATGACATTAAGCAATGCCAGGCGCTGGCGGCAGCACTGGCCTAATTGTCACCGGGGGAGGCAGACTAACACAGGGCATATCATTATCGGTCAGCTGCATCCGGGCACAGCGACGCCTGTCCGTCGGCAACCAATCTGCAAGAAAAGGTGTGGGAATTAGGTGGGCTCCATGGATTAGCAGCAGCACACTCACTGTTCCCGGGTTGAGTGTGGCAGTTTTTGTTGCGCAGCTGGCATTGATTCGCCAGCAGCTTGCACAACCGACCGTCGCGTGAACGTGCGCAAATCTCGCCATGGGGCGAAGTGCGTTTACAGACCACCGGACGCACCCGCCGGCAGTCGCGCTCCGCTGTGCGTATCCCCCTGCAGCCTGCGCCTGCTGTTGCTGCCAAGATCCTGGGCATTCAGCGCGATCAGCTCGCGAGCACAGTGACTGCAAGAAGCAAGTGACCAAGTAACTTAAACGTTGCCTACCGATTAATGTGACCAGCTTCATGTTGATATTCTGGTTGAGGCTTATGTGCCACAGCTCATCGTTCTTATAGCTTGGAGACTGAGCGAAACAATGGCAACAGCAAAGAATGGCGGGAGGAACCACAGTTGCTCAAACTTACAACATTGGTTGCTGACATGCGCCAATTTTGTTTTGCATTGATTTTGCGCTGTCAAAGGTACAAAAACAAATTGAATCGATGTGTGTGCAGAGATGAAAGCACGTCAATATCACATTCATGCTTTCTTGTTGCTTTGGAAACATCAGCATTTTTATATCAATTCGAATAGAAAGCAAGGTGAGAGAACACGACCAGGCAATACCCTGAACTCGAGTTCAGGTATAGGTATAGGTACAGGTAACTATCATAAGGCGTACACGTGTTAGATATATAAGCAAAAATATTTGGACATATGGCTTTACACTCATTGTACGGATGGGTATATATGTAGGAGTGTGTGCACGTGCTGCAGTGGTAAATAAGAATAATAAATATTATTTAATGGATTATTCAATTATATTTTTCGTTGCCATCGGTAATCAATGTTTACCGATATTGTCTATTTGAAATGCGTATGGCATAAAAAGGATCTAAAGTCTCAGTTTGAGGAAATCGAAATTCAGTTGAGAAAGAAAAGCAAAAAGGAAATTAATATGGCAGTGACCCCAGGACAAATAAGGGCAGTAGAAGGAGATGCCGTCACCAAACAGGCGCAATACTTTTTTTTATAAGATTAGACAGCTTTAACAGTCGACTAAGTAACTTAAGTAGCAATATTCCTGAGGTGGAAACTTACGCAGAGGCAGATCGCAAACTACGTGCCTCGTGCATTGAGATGTTAGAAATTATGAAGTATTTTCCAGATATTGAGGCAAAACATGAGGCACTAATATATCTCATGGATGAAAGCAACACTCACTTGTAAATTTTATACGAACTAAAAAGATTGCACAAAATCTTGCCAAGCTATATTGACGAAGACCAATGGCCAGCACATGGCTCCGGCATTATTCAATACCCGCTCCAATTTTATTGAGCTGATGCTTGTCTTCACTACATGGACAAACGCCTGATTTACTTAATACTTGAGCATAGCGGGAACTCTAGTTATCCTATGTATTTATGTACTCGGAGATGCTTCCTCATATCGCATATCATCTTCATTTTGCACAACTTCTTTGTACAATATTTAGCCATAACTATACTGAATAATTGGCAATGCGTCAGCATCGAATATGAAGGAGTGGGCAATATTTTAGGAGTGGGCAAAGCAAAATACTATGAAAATGGGATTAAATCGGAGCTGATTTATGGAATAGAGTCTAGCAGATCTGGTCGCATACCTAACAAAATAACTGAAGTGACTAACTGAAATGCAGTTAATGTACTAAGGATGGTCAAAATTGTAGCGAGTGTGCCTTGACAGTTGGCTTTGGTATTATATTAAGAGCACCTCACGACGTAACCAAAAGAAAGAAGATGTCGTTGAGGACAAGACGACGACATTATGCGTTGATTGTACAAGCAGGCCAGGGATGGGAGAGACGGATGGTACAGGAACCTATCTGTGCCTCAGTCGGGCAATGGCCATTGCAATGCAATTGACGACAATTGCAGACCGAGCAACCAGAACAATGCAAAGTGCCGGACGGAAATGGAGACCAGCAGCAGAAACAGCATCAGGCAGCGGTGAAACGAGTGGAAGCAGTGGAAGGGATGCGGGGTGTTCGGCGTGGCACGTAAAGGCAGTTGGGCCATTTTCTGTGCTTTGAAGCCGAAAGTTGATGCTGCAAATGGCAGGACGTATATTCAAGCGAATGTGTGGCTATGTATGCGGCGCTTAAAAAGGACTCACCCTCACATAAGCGCACAGTAACACAAACACACACACACACACACACACACACACACACACACACGCAAACACACACACACAGACGCGCATTCTTGTGCAATAGAATGGATAAGCATTACAAGTCAAATTGCTTCAATATGCGTTGTGCATTAGCCGTGCTCGTTTTGCGTAAATGCGCGCACAAAATACACACAGTAACACACACATGCACACAGATAGACAGACAGAGGGACAGACACACACACACACACACACCCACCCACACACACGCATAATTGGCACAAAAATTCTGCAGCTGTCGCCAGCTGCGTCACGTTGGCCGCTGCATCAGCAAAAATTTGTGGAGCAGCAAGGAAGCAGGCATTGGCAAAAAGAGGAAGCAAATGGAAGCAACAGCAACCGCCAAGACGCCATCGATGGCCATGTGAGTCCAACGACGACGAAGACGACGACGACGACGACGACGACGAGGATGATGATGATGATGATGGTGGTCTTGGTGGTGATGGGTGCCAGTTGAGGATGTGAGCAAAACAGCGCCACAAACCTTTATTCAAATTCAGCATTTTCATAGCATTGGCGTAAAATCATTTTATTGCTTCTTGACTGAATGACTTTTACAACCTCGTCTCCGATTCAGATTAACCCAAATGCGATGCTGCTGCTGTTGATGCTGTTTTTGGTGGCCACCAACCACTTCAAGCCCCCTCAACCACTCAGTTCCGTTTCACGCACATATACACACACAAACCCATACACATCGGCACACACATTCACCTTTTCAATTTAAATAAAATTTCGCTGACTGCCCCATTTGCAGAAGGTACGAGCAGACGAGCATGTTCACATTTCACATTTCACATTTCGCATTTCACATTAGACAACCAAAATAGCACCTAATGTCCTCGTTTCTGAGCATGTGGGCCGATCAAGTTAAGGACATGCCGTAGTCATAGCTTCAGCCTTGAAAAAACATCTTCATAATAGACATAATCTTTTCTATGAATGAATTTCAACTGTAATCAATTTCAATATGACTCTTTTGGCCCCTTAATGGCTCACTGAATGTATCCTTAAGCACAACTGAACTGAGCCCACTGGCCTACATCAAGCATAACCAATTTCAAATCAAACAATGTAGAATAATTGTATTTAAATATATAAAAACAAGAAATTTGTAAGGTCGTCACCGAAAAGCAAGCAACCAAAAAGTTCTCATAGAAATAAAAACAAACTTCAGCCACTGCCATCAACATAAACGTTCAGCAAAGCCAACGACCTTAGCTAATTAGCTAATTGCATATGCCGATCGAATTTGTTAAGTTGCAATCGGTTAATTCACAACAGGTTGCGGTTTCTGTAAGCGAATCGTTGCACAACATCATGAACGTAATCAATTAGATGATAATTAACACATGCATTGCAATTGTTTAAATTTGAGGTGACCTTTTGAGGTGGTTAATGGCAACACCAAAATACTCTGAAGTAGATGCCGAAACCGCACTTATTACTACTGATTATGAGTTGATTACGTCTGTGTGTATAATTACATGAATTTGTTTAATGAGCAATAAGCTACAAAAGCTAAAAGAGGAATACAAATCGGCTTACTGACTCAATAAGCCGATTATTAAAATGGGAGTTGTGGAACACTGATGATGATGATGGTTGTGATGATGATGGTCTTGCCAGGACGATCGATGGGTAATTACAGAACCATGCTCACAATCTACGCCAGTACTACAAATGAATAGCAACTGCACATACATTTTAGTTATAGTTTAGATGTGCAAGTAATTTAAGCCGTCCACGAGCCATTCAACTTAATTTCATTCGCAAAAATGCAGAAATTGGTTTGGTCAACTTTCAGCCAGGAAACAGCGAGTTGTGAATACAACACGTGCCCGCTGCCAGGCAGTCAGTCAGTCATCAGGTCAGTAATGAATGGTGGTGCGTGGTAGGCGCAATCAGGCACTCAACAAGGCGGACGCACTGGTCTGCTCTGGACTGATAGACACACACACTGACAGGCAGATAGACAGATAGACTGGCAGGCAGGCAGCAGGCAGCAGGCAGGCAGGCAGGCAAGCAGCAAAGTGGCCTCGTTTCTCTGCTTGCCATTATGCTCGTCAGAATTTAGCCAGCAAGCATGGCTCTTGGATGCTACAGTCGGTAGCGTTAAACTTAAAACCACCACCGAGCACGTGCACACTCTTGACCTTTATATCAATTTGAGCGAACCCATAAAACCATTATAAATTATGGCTTTTGTTTTCTGTGACAGCACACATTTGCCAGGCCAGGCCACCAACACTAACGCAGAGCAGTGCATATGTACATATGTATATGCAACTTGGTGGCATGCACTGATTGCTGCAGCAGCTGCTGCTGCTGCTGCTGTTGCTGCCTTAAGCATCTCGTTCGCAGGTTAAAAAACGAAAGTGACACACACAATCACATTCATTTGTCTCTTCACACTCATCCAGCCAGACTGTCGTGAGTCAGTCAGTCAGTCAGTCAGTCAGTCATGCAGAAAACAACTTTTCTAATTGTCGCACAAGTGCACTTGGCTCTCATCTCTCTCTCTCTCTCTCTCTCTCTTTCTCTCTCTCTCTCTGTCTCTATCTCTCTCTCTGTCTCTCTTATGCTGTCTGTCTTATTCGTGTTCGCTCATTATGCATGCAAAAACAATGACACTGGCAACAAGGGCAGGGACATTTTTCTCTTTCTTTAAGTGCCGCCAGGTTGCGTCTGGTGGTGTTTGTGTTACACCTTGGACACAGGGCCAAGGAGTTGACACGTCTGCAATTTGGACACCCAACTTTTCCCGATGGCATGTTTCATTTGCTCTCCCTTCACTGCTCCTCCCTCTCTCTCTCTCTAACTCTGCGTCTATCTCTCTCACTCTCTCTCATCATCGTCATAGCCATCGCCTATCTTTGCTTTGCATATGCATATCGTAGTACAAGTTTCCCTAACTTTGCCGCAAGCTGTGTTTGCACTACTGCAATTTGCATTGTAATGGCAACGGACCCTGATCGAAACTTGATCGGGCTGGCGATGCGTGACACTGACTTATGAAGGCATAAACTAAATGGTAACCAAAAAAACAAAAAAAAAACTTCTTTTAAAACGACTTTATTCACTTCAATGAACACTTTAATATTAGAGCGGATGGCTCATTACAGTTACCGAAAGTAGCATTCAGAATGCATACAAAGCTACTCTCATAAATATGCATGTGAATAATTATTTATGAATGCATTTAAGCTGCGACCATCGCTTAACTTAAGGTCTTTTAAATAATTGTATAGAGGAGACTAGTTCTGTATTCGATCACTCAAAGCCTCAATTCATGCAGACTTTAAGGACATGGTTGCCTCAAAGGTTGAGTCGCGAAAGCATTACCAGAGCCATTTTCAGGGATTGGATGAGTTTTCTACTGCTTCTGCTACAAAAATATAGTTATTATGACAGAAGTATTAATTGTCTACATATAAATGAACATTACTGAGGTATCCAAAACCCAATCGAGTTGTACTCAATATATTGATATTTGATATATATATATGTATGTTTGCAGTACTTGGTTCTATGTCTTGATTGGTGGTAGTTGCGTTCGTTGCAGTTGGGAAATTTGTGTTGAGGAAAAGAACTTGAATTTGGGTTTGACTCGTTTCGCCTTTCAGTGCAATTGATGAGCAGTTGGAAACGCATGCCACTTGCTATGCATCTCCCTCAGTGTCCCGCTCGTCACTCAGTCAGTCGCTCTCTGTTCCGCTCTGTCTCCGTTGCTCTGCTCGGTGCACCGCAGCGACACTCGTAAGTAATTCAAGTGAAACCACATTAAGCTTACTTTGCTAATTGCGAGCGACACGTCGCCAGCTTCGCGCCGTTCGCTGTGCAAGCGTATGTGAAAATTTAATACCCCACCCCCGCACCCCCTTCCCCCTCTTTACAATGCACACACAAGCTCGATTATCTACATAGTGTGGCTGTTGTGCGTGAATCTGTATGTGTGGGTGGCATGGATGGGTGGTAGGGGGCTAGGACAGCTCCTGTGGGGCTTGGCTAGGTCCAGGACTGGAGCCAGTCAGCCAGCCAGCCAGCCAACCAACCAACCAGCCAACCAGCCAACCAGCCAGCCAGCCAGCCAGCCAGCCAGCCAGCCAGCCAGCCTGCGAGCAGGCCAATCATTTTAATTAATTTGTCAGAGTGTTGGTAAGACACAAAAATTTATTATACTCCAACGTCTCCTCACCGTCGTTGGCATCGTTCTCGTCCTCACAAACTGCAGCAAATTAAGCGGCGTATGTATTTATGTTTATTTTCGTGTGTGTGTGTGTGTGAGTGTGTGTGAGTGTGTGGGTGTGTGTGTGTGTGTGAAGGAATCAGTGTAAACGCGCTGTGGGAACAAAACTTTTGATTACGAAAACCAAGAAAATCAATTCTTTTGTGCCAACACACACACACACACACACACACATAGAGACGCATAAGCACGAACGCGAATGTCCTTATAGATACATAGATACACGTACACACTCGTATTACGATGGCAACTAATGTGGCACACCCACTGCCTGGCTCGGAGACATCTTTGGGCGTTGTCCATGTGATAAAACGCCGCGATTGCCACACAATCGACACCATGCGGCAGACGGCGGCATCAGATCCGATCCAAGCAACTAGCGTAATGAGCTGCAATCAGCAGCAATCATTCAAGCTGCAACTAACGTTTCAAATTCAACAACATTTACTTACACACCTAGTTGCATACTTGAAAGGAACAAATACGACTAATCGATAATCTTGATTGCAAGCCGCTATATGTTTCCTATTTTTATTTTCTTCTTTTTTGTGTTGAATACGAATCCTATTAATAATAATAACATATTCATGCTCCAGCAATTCCGCAAAACGAACAGTTAAAAATATATTTGGAATAACTTTGGCCTGACCACAAAACTTTCAACAGCTCTTCTCCAATTAAATTTGTACATTGGTACATCACTCCACTTGAGATTGAAGGTAAAATATATCTCAAAAATATTTCCAGGGCACTTATGAGTTGTACAAATTTATAAAACTTTTTTATACTTTTAACTGCTTCTGGTGAGGTAAACTTAACATTTTGCGTAATTCCGCAATGCAAATATTTTAATAATTTCAGGCATTATCTTTTTTTATAAGCAAGCACACAAATATCAAAGGAAGCACTTTCGGTAATAAGGATGTGTGTATTCATCTCCAGAGTCTCTCGTTGGACAGGTTGAATGAGTGTGCGCTGCAAATACTTCAGTTGGTCATTCTCGAGGCGCCAACTTGCTGGAATGGAGCTGTCACGTTGTTGCATTTGAAGATTTTTCTATGTTGTTGTGCGTTGTTTTGTGTTGTTTGTGTTGTTTTGTGTTGTTTGCGTGTGTGTTTGTGCTCGTTCTGTTTCTGTTGTTGCCAGCCAAAAATGAAATGAATTGCCCAAAGTGCTGCCGGGTGTTTAATTTAAGTGCGCAACAACTGCTGTTAGATGATGCTATTGCACCTGACCCTGTGGCATATGTGAGTGTGGAGTGTGGAATGTGGGGTCTGGGGCTGGAGGGGGGATGTAGGATGTGGACCAAGCTGAAATTGCACACCATTAGGACAAGTAATAGGCGAGGCGACCCAGAGTGCACTCCAAGTAGTTTCTTGTTGCAACTTTTAATGACTGCCGCTTTTTGCTTGAGCTGCCACGAAAAGTAATCGTCGAGCGCCCCTTTTGCGCAAAACTCGGTATATTATTCAGTATCTTGCTCATTCATACACTACTCTCTGCCCTACCCCTCCTCTCACTCTCTCTCTCTCTCTCTCTCTTGGTTACCCTGTCTCGCTCTTTCCTGTGATTGGATCATAATGAATGCCATTTTTCATGAACCATACAAATCTGCATAAAATAACCGCTTATTTTGTGTTTTTGACGATATCTGGATAGATAGAAATGTTTCTCTTACAATAAATTAAAAAAGAAAAGAATTCAACATGTTTCCATTTGAATATAATATCCGATAATTACTTTTACGTAACTCAACCATTCGGTAATCCCCCGCTCTCAGTCATAATCTTCATGTGTTTAATGGCGATTTATTTGGATACTTAAGCCCATAATTCCTATCAGTGCAAATAGTGTTTTATGCTCCGCTGAACTCGTTCGCTGTTAATTGCAGTATACTTGTTGGGACGGGGCCTGATGCTGATGCTGATGCTGCTGATGAGAGATTAACATTGAATGCCACTGAATTTAGTTCGTTTTAGTTACATAATACACATTTATGTATGTCCATATATCTCTCAAAAAATATGAACTGATTATAATTAAATGGGATACAAGGCGGCTTTTCTGCATTGCAATAATCCCATGACAATCAATTGCTGATTTGAAAGGTTGCCACAAGCAAAGGTCACTCGTTGGCAAATGGCAAATGGACAACGGCAGAAGCCGGCTCACAGATTCAGCGGCAACATGTTGCGATTCGTGCGACGCTGAGCAACATGTTGCGCTGCTTGGCAGAGTCAGCGGCAACACTTTGACGCAAAAGGGATATTTTTGTGGCTAACAACTGGCAGAATGGCAACGACGTGGCGAGTAACGGTAGCATGCTTTGTGGCTGCTGCTGCTGCTGCTGTTGCTGTTGCTGCGGCTGCTATTGTTGTTAGTGTTGGGTGGGTTAGTGCGTGGGTGTGTGAGGGCGGTGCGGGGGGAGGGGGTTAGGGGGTTAGGAAAGCGTAAAGACAATTTGCTTGCGTATGAATTGCAAATGCAAATGTAAACTCCTGAAAATTGTATATCATTGTTTATCACGAACACACACCCTGCGTAAGTGTGTGCGGTGGCTGGAAGGGGTTGGGGGTCTTTGTTTTTAAGGCTGCGGGTCCTGTGGCGACATGCGTGCCTTGCAAATCACGTCGTGATATTTACAAATGGTTTCTTGTAATTAAATTAACACAAAACGTGACATTGTCACTGACGCAGATTTTTAAGCGACACACAGCACATCACCGAGAAAGAGAGAGAGGGAGACAGATGGAGGGAGGGAGGGAGAGACAGACAGGCACAAATCACGGCGAGCATAAAAGTCACAATGCAGCAGAGCCCCTAAGGAGGCGTGGAAGTTGTCGCCTCAAGTTGGCAACCGAAATTGTAACTTTCTTTACTTAAAATTACTTTACTCGTATTTGTTGTTGTCTCCAATGAAATTTAAAACACAAATGAGCAAAAGTGCGTGACGTGCGCAGCTCTCTCCTTCCCATCCACAGTCTTTGTGTCTCTGCTCTACTCGGCTCAGCTGTCAGTCTGCGTCTGTCTGCCTCATTGGGGAACCTGAGCTGTGCCTGGACCGAGCGGAGCGGCCTTAAAGTGTAGTTAGTGTATCGCCCCATTTGACTGTGTTTATTCTGTGTGTATGTGTGTGTGTGTGTGTGTGTATGTAGCGTCTTACAAAGATTAGGAATGTAATTTACAATTTACAGCATGCTCGCAAATAAATGTCGACTTCTTTTTATACAGCCACTTATGCCGAGCACCACCCCCTTACGCACACATACCATTCCACACTTGCCAACTCACACACACACACACACACACACACCTTGAGCATCTCCCTGGAGTACACATACGGCCCTTTGCTGGCTGTGGCACAAAACGATACAATATGTGTATCAAAACACATGAGCAGAATACGAGTCGGAGACGGACACGGCAACCAGAATGGACACGGAGCTGGGGACGCAGGCGAAGACGAAGACGAAAACGAAGACGAAGGCGGCGAGCACGGTGGCTTTGGAGCAGGCTTCATCAGGCACCACAGCGGCAATGGCAGCAGAAAAAGATTGACAGTTGTTGGCACAGAAATGTGCAAACAAAACACAAAAGTAGCAACAAAAGTTTCTCCAATAAAGGCGCAAAAATAAAAACCGAAACGCAGTCAACAAAAAAACAGGGCCCTCTGCGAACCGATATTTGCCAAAATTAAAAACCTCCAAATGTGATTATACATATACATATATATAAACTTATATTTATACTAACATATATATATATATATATATATTATCACTTTTATATTGTACATATTTGTATTATATACTCGTAGATATTCATGAATAAATAAATAATATCTGAAAAAACACAAAATTCGAGATACTTTTTGAACACACCTCGTATCTTCATTTTATACCCTATGCTTGACTCCATTTGAATAACCACTTTGGTTCGTGCTCTGTTTCAATAAGCCTTTTATGCAAAAATAAATAGTTCATTCGGATTGGGAACTAAGATTAATGTTGATCCTAATGCGAATGTTCGTCCACTATTTGGCGGCAAGAGGAGGCCATTTGGATCACCCTGTATTGGACGGACTCCTGAAACGTATGTGTGAAGCAAAAGAAATCTGAAAATTCCTTATCACACCTGGCGCCGCCCACAGTGTATTGGCAGTGGCAGCGTGGCAGTCGGGCACGGGGAAGGGGAAGGGGAAGGGGTAACTCACCGTTGGCATTGCAAGCGACCGATTAACTACCCGCCAGCGTCAGCGCCAACACAAGTGTGTTCTCACATACCGACAGCGATATAAACGCGAACAGCAGCTGGAAAACCAGCAGCGACAAGAAGGATGAAGCAGCAACGTGTTGAGAGAGGCAAATGTATATTTTGGACGTGACGCGGCTTGGGGGCCACTCGGTCCTCCCCCCAGTGACCAAACTGTCAACTAAAAAAGTCACTTACTGACTGACGTCACCATTGGCCACAGACATACGTTTGTATGCATATATGTATGTATGTGTGTATGTATGTATGTATGTATATCTGTATGTATGTTTGTGCATTTGTCAGCATTTTTGTACGATTGGTTTTTGGGCAGGTGGAGCATTCAAGTCACAAGTCAGTTTATATTACCAAAACTTACTATTCGCTTTTGAAATTATGTTTTCAGTTGCTTTCCTCGGCAAATGTGCAGTCTAAGTGCATGAATTATTTAGCCAACTGGCTTCAAGCTGGAATATCAGGCTAAAATGTGAATGGCTTGACCACTTAGGCCACTTAACTCCCGATGTGTGTTGATAGTTTGCTCATTTTAAGACTCGCCTGGAAAATGGCATCAGAGCCCGTTTGCTCAACTTGCCGCAGACCGTTGCAGTGCGGCGCATCTTCATAATACACTAATAACGCTCACGCATCAATTTGCATGCCAAGCATTTATAGAGGATGTAGGTTTGCAACGATTTCTCGCAATTCAAGCCACATTTGGGTAAAATGTAAGTCGTCTTGTATGTCGCAACTTATTTGTTGCTTCAGGGCACCTTAAGCATATTATTGTCATTAAAGTTTCACTTCCAAATCTGCTCTGAAGCCAAAAAGAATACCAATCGATAGGGAAACTCTCGACAATCTGTAGAGTACAAGGCTTGAAAATATTAGCTAGGCGCGCTTATGCCAGATATTTTTTCTTCTGTTCCGTAAATAGCAAAATAGAAAATCAAATAGTATATGGTATTGACCCAAATAGCCGAAGAAATAAAGCTCCATAGAGCTCAGTTTGATAAGTCGTATAAGTGTCTAAATTGGACCGCACAAATATAACGATCGAGTGTCAAACACGCAGAAATATGATTCACGAAAATATCCATAGCTTTTATATTTATACAGATCCTAAATTTGACTCACTTCTCAAACAATAAATGGAAGACGATAAAACTATCACTACATGTTGAAATTGTATTTGCTTAGGCTCCAATATTTTTGAAATAAATCAAGTGAATGCCAGTCAACGAAAGTTTGACCGTTGTCATTGTTCGAATCGAGATTACCCAAAACTTGTAACATTGTAATAAACATTGACGGGAACTTGAATTTACATACACTTTATGGAGTCAACTACGTCTTCTTGATTGCACCCTTTGTGACAAGGGGTAGGATAATAACAATACTTGCTATCAAACTCCCGTGTCCAGCACTCATTTACCCACGTACTGCCCGCGCCAACCTCAGCAGCAGAAGTCTAAAGCAAAAAAAAAAAAACAAAATAACAAAACAGCCGAAGCCGAAGCCGAAGCGAAAGTGAAGTGCATAAATTTTACACCTAATTAAAAAGTAAATGTTCTTTTATGCAAATCAAGTTGTAACCAAATAAATTTCCCTACCAAGGACAACACCGGACAACTGAAGGGGGCTAGGGCTAAAAGAGATCGAAAGAAAACATTAGCAAATCCGCGAAAAAAAAACACGAAAGCCGAGTTCAACAACAGATACAAGATACAAAAATAAGAAAGAATATCTGTGTCAGGCACGCCGAAGACTACGTACCCTTACAGTAGGTCGATAATGGAGTGTTGACATCCAGAAGAAGCTGAGTTATATACTGACCGAAATACGCATTCCTTTGAAATTAATAGACGCGACCAACAGATATTTGACGATCAGGAATATATATAGCTTATGTGCAGAAACTTATAATACTCACTGAAAGGGCATGAAAAACAGTTGCAGCCTATGGGAACAAGTAAAATGTGAGGCAAATAACGGGAAATAATCGACCAAACGCATACACACACACACACACACACACACACACACACACATACAGCCACCCACAAGTATATATAAACATGTTATGGAAGATGGCGGTATCTCAGCTCGACAGCGTGTTAATCACACTTAATCTCATTTTTATTTCTGGGTCAGCATCTTTATTTATTTGTTTTGTGTCTGTTTCTCTCTCTTTCTCTCTCTCTCTCTCTGTATCTCTCTCTCTCTCTCGCTTAATTTTTGCGTCTCTGTGTTAGCCTTGCTGTCGCATGCAAAGCAAAACTAGGCGCTTCGCCGCCACCCAAAATTTCCACCATGCCGTAAATATCCTTGACAAATCTTTTTGCCCTTTTGGCGGGCGAAGCGCAAATAAAAAGACACTGCCCAAGCCAGGAGACTTTGACGCCTGCCTGCCCCCCTGCCTGCCCAGCAAATGCCTCAGGTGGCGCTCCAGTCATCGTCGACGTCGTCGGCGTCGCCATCGTCCTTTTTTCTCTCGTTTTTTACAGCCAGGTAATTTACGTAACGAACCTGACACTTTCTAATTTATAGCATCAGCCGGCAGCAGCAACGGCGGCTTTGCGTCTGCGTCTGCGCTTCTCCATGGGTTGTGGATTCTGCACGTTGACAATAGAAGGGACGCGACATCGAGGTGATGATCATAACGACGCCATCATCATGATGATGGTTAAATGATGATGGCGATAGTCTAGCCGTCCGCTATTTCCATTTGTGCCGTTAACCGCGAGAACTAAACAGGTGTGTGTGGGGGGTGGTTGCGCTGAGGTTGGGTTGGGCGGTAGCGGATTCGTGCTCTACTACAAAAAGTGCCGCTGAGGACTATTGCCCTTGAGGGTCAGCGGGTTAGTTGACGGGGATTTGTGTAGGTCGAGTGCCATTTGCACCATGCCAAGGAGTACAATAATTTACATAATTAAAGACATGTCTAAGGTTGATTCCGATTCTGAACTGTGGCTCGGCGTCTGAAACAAATGTTAACATAATTTACAGATGGGAACTGACAAGCGTCACATACGATATCGGAGCGTATGTATAAGTAAAACTCGATTGATCCAATTAAGAAGCAGTTCCTTGTTTGCTAATTTCCTGGCTGCAGTAAAAAGAAAAAAGGCTGAATGTTATGGAAAGTTTTCGTTGGATCGTCGCGAATTTCGCAACATCTTAAAGGCGTCTGGATTTTGCAGAAGTAAATATTTACAACAACGAAAAAGTTGAAAAGCATTGCTTACCCAGTAGCAATTTTTGATAACATATCTATAGACTTGATCTAAAAAACAAATTTAAATAACATAAAAATTGATTACAACTTGTCAGATATCTAACAAAGTGTGTTCGCAGTTGTAAACCTACCTTTCAATCCGACAGTTATGGGATGTTAGCCTCCGTGCCAGAATAAAAAAAATGTATTAAAAGAAGAAAACCAAACAAGAGAACACGAGTCTGTGCCGAGCACAGCTGAAAAAATGCGGCAAAGGGCAACCAAGTCCACACCTAATATGCAAATTTAATGAAGTAATTCAAAGGGTCAAAAGGGCAGAGCAGCTGGGGGGTTCCCAAAGTATGGGCACTTAGTTGCGAGCATTTTATTTTAATTTAGCAGCCCTGTTTGGTTAAAACCTACACACACACACACATATATATAGAACCACAGACACACACACCCACATATACAGCTGAAATAATTCACGCAATTTGCCGCACATTTTGGGCAACGCGTTGAGCGCACCCAGACTCCGAATCGGACACGGGCTTGGCCAAATTCAAAGCAACTTTGCCTGTTGGTTAATTAATAAAATGACCTCTGTCGCAGCCTACACTTTTTCAGTGTCGCCTTTCAGCATTCACGACAACCCAGACATGCTCGATTCAATGAGAATTCTCCACGTCGCGCATTCAGATCTAAATACAATGGTTCAGCACGCTGCTTGTGCGGGGAATACCCGAAAAGAACACAAAAAACATTGGCAAAAACGATGCCAAAATATAAATTAAGAGTTAATTGCGTTGCTATTAAATTTAATTGTCGCTCTGCGTTCATCATTCCACAAAAAAAAAAAAAAAAAAAAAACTCCAGAGTGTCCAGAGGCGAAGCATTAAGATGAATGTGTGCGGAGTGTGAATGAAATGAATAGCATTCAAAGGTACTCATACAAATACGAATGCTTCTCTAAGTATGTAGGCAGCGAGCACAATGAAGATTTAGAGGTATTTTCGGTATGGTTGAGGTAGGATTGAATAATATATATATGTATGTTATGTTCAAGAATTAAATCGAGTGACTTGAACTCTAATTAAAACCCCAAAAAGATGCATTTTCTATTCTGTTAGCAATTTTAGTTAAAAATGAAGTGCGAACTATTCAGAATCAATTCGGGATTTAATTGTGTTAATCTATTAAATTATCTAGTGTAGCGTATTAAACTGTTACACTTTTTTGCAGCATTAATATAAAGTGAAGTGCATTTGATGTTTACTCGTAAGTGGATAAATGGAAGTCAACACGCATATGATAACGACCTGCTGACATCTACAAAAATTGCTGTAATCGAGCGGCCACCAGCAAAAATGTGAGAAGCTTATCCAAGAGTGACAAACTAGGGACGAAAACATAAAAAAATTGTTTTCTTATGGGGTGTCTATACCCATCAACTGCGAAGAATACCGAGAACGGCAAGCAACAGTCGTTGGCAGCTAAACAAAACAACAAATTCGCAGACCAAGCGTTATGGCCATAACGACTTTCTAACAAAGAGAATTGCTGAGAGACCATCGGTTTGGAAAAAAAAACCAATAAATTGGCATAAGAGCTCGATGAGCTCAAAGATGAATTAATACAAATTAGAAATAAAATCATCACAAAAACACTCACTAAGAGCAATAAAAAATATCTCTAAAATATATGAAAAAAAAAACATTAATGAAATCTCTTAAGGAGCAACTTACAAAAGCAACAAATGAAGTGTGCGGAGAATTGTGAGGGACCAGTCTGCACACCGGTCTGAGGGACAACCATAATTTTCTCAATATTAGAAGAAAAAAATATAATAAAATAACAGAATCCAGTGAATTTTACATTTTGTACGATATATAAAAATGGTTTTAAAAGTTTCAATGCATACAAAAAAAAAAAATAATGGCTCAGGATTGCCTAGCCGGTATTGATGATAAATTTCCACTAAAACATAGCATTCATCTTTCGTGATGGTATTTAATGATAATGATTTGCATAACTCGATTAACAGTCGTAATTATGCATGTAGTCATTTACTTCAATGTATGTTGTGTATTTTGCAGAGACGCCTTGTAATTGACTTGCCAACAAATATGATAATGCGATGTGCACATGACAAATGATGAATTCATACGCCATGTTGTACAGACATGATGGTGTGAACATGTGCGAGCATTGGCGACTCCCTCGACAGCTGCGAGCACATGTTGCTGTTTGTGGTGGCAAGGGGCCACGGTGCCCTCCTGCATGCAACATAATTGAAAGCTGCATGCGACAACATAATTTCCTGACAACTTTAGTTAAGCATGTAAATTAAGTTAAAAATAACGATGACATTGGTTACATAAGCGCAAATGCTTGCACAAGCTGCAATAGAACTAAGCGGACCAAAGTGGAGCAGAGTGAAGCGCAGCTAAGCCCACACCAGCCCAGCTTGGGCTGTGGCATACCACAGGCAGAGGCGCTGATGGTTGGCTGCTTGCTTGCCCGACTCTCTGCCGGCCGTAACGTTGTGCATTTTACTTTGGAGCTCGAGCACGGCTGCTCGTAATTGGAGCGTGGAATATCACTCTTCATGTTATGACATTATTTCGCCAACAGCGAATAAATTGTGCACCGCAAGAAAGCAAGCAGGATCTGATGTAATTGAAATATCTTTTTAGCAAGACAAAATTCAATGATAACCAAAATACTGAAGCCGAAATGTTTCAACGTATATTAACATAAGTACAGGAATCCCATGAATTCTAACTTCCATGTTTTTTTCAAACACCTTTTATAATCATCGTCTCTTTTCAACACTTTAGGAAATCGGTTTTGGAAAAGCACATTGGTCTAGAAAAAAGCCAGCATACTGCCTTCATAATATTTAAAGGTTTTGCTGCACTAATATAATAAAATAAATATGCTTTAATGCAGAAAAAACTTCTGTTGAATTTAGACTTGGTTTGTGCCGGTGCATTATCTTGCCTACCTCGCAACTATTTATATGCTGCGCACACCGACTACCAGTACTTGGGTGTGTTTGTGCTTAATACCACTGCTGCAATGTTTTGACTACTGCACACACAAACACACACACACACACAGACACACACAAACACACATCAACCTTTGCAACGCTACCTTTTGCTGCTGAGGCAGCTTATACCAGAGCGATATGCAAAGCAAACCGGTAAGCAGTAAAAGAAACCGTCGCCAAGGTTACCAGCGCTACCCATCCATATATTTCATACATGATATAAGTGTATGTGTGTGTATGTATGTATTGAAGCGCACACTTAATAACCTACCCAACACAATCATGTACTTTGCCATAGCTGTTAGTCGTAAGGTCAAGACAAGCCATATAACGGCAATGCTCCGATTTCTTGGCTGGCAACGCTGTGCTTTGGCTTAAGGACGCAATTTGCAGTGGCAGCCGAAGAAATTGTCGTACGTAGCTGGTAAGAATCTAAAATGGTGAAAAATCGAAAAGGAAAAACAGTGATCTTAGTCATGCCGAAGATTAAATACGCTTCACAGACATCATTCCCACTAAATTTCGTTATTACATTTTACTTATATTAAAAAAATAAAATTAATTAATCTCATTTCCTTCACACACGCCTTCTCACTTTACTTTATTTACAGCGATTGGAGCTTCTCCTCTTCAAGCTGGTGATCACATCAATGAAATCAATCGATATCGATATCATATGTTAAGTACATAGTTGCATGGTATGTTACAGGCCTGTGTTTATGTTAAGCCCTGTTTACAGACCGGAAACAATAAGTTCTGTTGAGAATTCTGCTAACCGGCCGACAAATTTTTCGCAACCTATTTGACACCGTTTTATTTATATGGAGATTTCACTATCTTATAACTTTTTCTTGATCGGTTATTATTAGCCAATCTGGTCAAACTACGTGTGCTTTGTACGCATACATATTGAGTAAATTAATTAAAGTTGTAGAACAGTTAGTTTGCACTAGGCCATTGTGAGTAGCGTAATCTGCTTGAAGCTGAACACTGTTTACCCATTTACCCATATATTCCAAGCAAGCAAGCAAAACAGAGACTTACAATCCGATCGGCAAAAAAGTTATCGTTAACACATTACCACGCCCCATTTCCATCAGCTTCTTTCTCATCACATTGTGTTTGTGCAAACAACTTTTCTGTTGGCCATTGAAGTATATATGTTGTAAACCAAACCACCGCAGCCGCAACCATCTCCTCTATCCTACAACGACAACAACTCCTGGATAAAAGTGTCATTAACGAGAACGCCCACAATGCCCGTAAAGTGCTTCATATTACGCTACTAATTGCATAATTTCGTTGCCATTTTTATTAGTCTCTCCGTACGATGCTCTTGCCTTTGATGTCGCCAGCAGAGCACCAGCAGAGCGCACCTACCAGACCAGTGAACAAACCTTCGACCATCGGCATTGACATCGCCATCGCCATCGAACATTTAGTATCAGTGTACCATTTGATAGCTACCCGCTGTTAGTACTCCTATGGCAAGCACGAGTTTGAGTTTGGGTTGCTGATGGCTCTTTCCGTGCCATTTAAGTTGGAGCAGTGTTCGACAGTGCAAGCGAACTGCGAAAAGTCACCCACAATCGTCATTTGATTATTATAAAACGAAAGTATTTATTGCATAACATGTACATTATCATACTCGTCCATTGTGGGAGCTAATGTCTTTGAATTGTCAGCGTTTCACTGCTCGCCGATTCATTTGATTTCCCACCTAGAGATGTGCAAGCGAGTTCAAAGTGCTCAGAAGTTTTGTGAAGCTACTCGCAACACGATTGGAATATTCCAAGACATCTATCAGCTACAGCTATCGAATACATAACGAATTTGAAACACAATGATCCATGGTAAGTCATCCAACAGTTTGTACATACGAGTATTGCATTTTGTTCATGATTTGAAGGTCCCACTATGAATAACTTTATGGGGAGTATTACTTTGATATTGAGCGCTCTCCGTTCAGTGTGTGGCACATCTCTATCTGAGTTTCTCTTGCCACACACGTACGTTGCAAGTCCAGAATGCTGTTTCGTATGCACATATAAATGTGTGTTTGTATTTCGTTCTTGGTGCCAGTCTTAGTCGATTAAGCAGAACTATCCAATGAAAATGGGATTGGGAGTGGTAATGGAAAAATCCAAGTCCATATCTTATTTACGCTTATATAACCTAATATTCTGGCAAGATATTTTTTATTTTTATTATATTTTTTTTTTAATAATAATAAACAAGCCATTTTTTTAGTAACCATCCTGTTTCGTGGTGCTGATGACGACGGTACACAGCATAAATTTGTCTTGACATATTTAATGGGTGCAAAAATGCTGGTTGGCAGAATTTGGTTATATTGTTAGCGTCGTCTGCTTAACAGTTAACTGCAGTCAAAACTGTTGCTGTTGTGGGCATTATAGTCCCCACATCCTTTGTTATGTAATTCAAGTTTTGCCGTCGTCTGACAGAACCCAACGTGAGTACCATGCACAAGCAACTGAGTTGGAAACAGATACAAACACACTCTCGCACACACACACACACACACACACACACACACAGGACCCATTTGTATGTGTGTGCACTGGTAAATGCACATTTACTACAGAGATAAAGTTTGGATTTAAGTCTGGGCGTGGCTTTAGTTTCTAGTTGCCAATGAATATAGTTGCTCAAGTGTAGCGCCATTCTTCAATGAAAAACACCTCCAATAGAAAAGAAGGCACATTAATATCGGTTTATCAAGCACTTCAGTATTGGTTATGTATCCCCTATTATCGCAAACATAGCCCAGTTTTAATGAAAAACGGACATCTTGTTAGAAAGAAAATGGAACAGCTTATTTAGCAGTTGCTGACAGTGTGGCCAACTTCGATTCAAAACCAGATTGTATCGACATAGAGATAATAATTGAAAGAAATAAATTACACTAAGTTCTACGTTGAACTTGGCGACCACGACTTGAGATTGAGCCCAAAAATATAATCTTCAGCTGTTCCCTTATGCATAACTATTGAGCCAGCATGACAAATTTCTGTCAACAAATTGAATTGTGCCTCCAAAAGGCCGATTAGCCGCTTTTATGATCTTGTGTTCATGCTCAGTTGGAACGATAAATGAAGCCCGCACTTTCCGCTCAATTCAACAAAATGTCGCATTTCCTGCACCTACGTACGTGTTGGGACAGTAAAAGCTCTCTCTCTCTCTCTCTCTCTCACACTATCCAGTGAGAGATATGATAAATAGAATGCAGATCCAGATAGAGAGATGGAGATGGAGAGACAGAGCGAGTGAGAGAGAGAGAGAGTGTGTGAGAGAACGCGTGCAATTGTAGCAGCGAGTTGAAACATATGCAAAGATAACAATTTCAGCATTTCATGAAGCTAAAAAACTTTGAAGCCCATAAGCCACAACGTCCACGTCTCTCCAGGCTTGACATTTATTATCTCATGGTGCGGCCTAAAATGAAGTTGTGGCCGCTTTCGTTTTCCTAACCACATACGCACGCACACACACACACACACACACATTTATATATGTGTGAATTTATATATTGAGCGGGGGCGGCGAGGCATATAGCAGCTTGGGGAGGGGAGGACAAGACGTGAATCTGACATCTCCTCGCTGCTCGTTTGCGGTCGGGCATTTGCATGCCCGGCTGGCCGTTTAACGTGTCCGTGTCCGTGTCCGTATCCGTGTCTATGTCTGTGTCGACGAGCTAAATGGAGAGGGGAAATGGGGCGGGGGGGGAGTGGGCGTTTCCCATTACGGAGTCCGTACACGTTTTTCGTAAATGTGCATTTTTCGCTAAATGTTTTGTAAATGTTTCCGTTTCCAACTTTATAATTAGTTGGCACGAGGGCGGCGTAAAAGAAAACGCAGCGTCACATCGCATCGCATCGCGACGCATTGCAGCGTGGCAGGAAGCGGAAAAACGAGAAAAGCACTGCGGAAATTGTGCAAGTTAAGCGCCTGCCACAGTCCGATGTTGTCGACGGTCCACAGCATGCATCACGTGTCGCCCCAATATAGCACACTGTCAGTTACTTGCCTCCGATTACACACCGAGTGCAGTTCAAGCTCCACTCAAATGTATACTGTTCACACATCCTACACAGAGATAAGACCTTTATGACAGCTCGTGCAACTCACATCTCCATCAGTTCATACTGCTCTGTCCAGAACACGTGGACGATCACACAAATCGGCAGCATAATAGGCACCAGCACCAATGACCATCAAACTACCAACAATGTTGACCAAGAATTCAATGAACGACATAGAGAAAAGAAGGTTAAAAAATAATCTGATCCCGCTATTCAAGATTAACAATAAGCCTGCCTCAACTCGGACGTAAAATGTGACGATCCCCTGGATATGATACAATCAATTCCGACACGCACAAATCAAAATACAAAATGGGGGACACTATAAGCATAATTGAATATCAATAAAACATTTTCGTTAAACTGAAGTGTGGAACTGTTTCATTTACATAAGGCAACCCTTTGTAAATCAGTTCAGTACTCAATAAGCCAAGTCTGCAAATGGCGGTCGGAGTATCGAACATAACTGAACAGAACTGAAGCAGTTTACTTATTGGACAATTGTACCAAATATCAGAATGATAGAACAACAAATAGCTCAGTTTGATGAATTTACAAAATGTGCCTTAAGAAGAGCTGACTTACTTCAAATACAATCCAATCAAGCATACCGAAATACTGCTGACAGAACTGAACTTACAGCTCCCTTTGCGTCATCAGTTCTCTCACAATTTGTGGAAGAGGCCAAAGCTGTTAGTTCAGAAAATGTACGAGTATATATGCCTGAGCCAAATCTTAAACTTATTAAAGTATTAAAGACTTTTATCTCTCAGTTTGGCTGATCTTGCACCCAGCAGGTTGGGGGCCAAATGCCTTGGAGGCTGTTTAATTAGATTTACAGCATTGAGCTGAACGAGACACGGCACGTCGCGTTATCCACCTTCGCTGCGGCATACAGTGGCACCTCTGCCCCAAAAGCATTGCAGAAATCAGGTTGTAAATGCAATTTTCAGAACTCGACAAACTTACTATATGGATTATATACAGAAAAGAAGGGAAATATGGAATATAAGCAATCAAACTTTATTTTAAAATATCTGATGCGTAATAAAAAAAAAAACAGCATTGATAAGTTTCCAACAATCCGATAAGAACTTACTTTTATATAAAAGCAAAATGCTTATATACTCGTATTTTTATATCTTCGTATCTCATCTAGTTGAGAGATGTGTACTGTTTTTTGAGAAAGCGCCACTGTGCCGCGCCTGGATTTAAATTGAAGTTTTAATTAAAAGCAACTACATGAATCGCTGCCTCGCATAGGACCGACAAATGCAAGTTGCTCCATTTACGCATTTGCAGCACCTGCCGCAGACTGAGTAACCAGCGACTTATTAAAAGCTGTCAGCGTTATGCTAATTAGGTAGCGCGACCCACAAAATGTCGCCGCAAATCAATCAGAGCGCGCTCCCCATTACCTAACTCCATGCCCTTCTGGGGGTGGCTATATCAAAAACAAAACAACAACAAAAAAACAAGTTAAGAAGCAGAAGTGGGTAGCGGATGGGATGTTGGGTGGGCGCTACCAAATTAACGGTACGCCAGTTCAACGCATGCTGATTAGCGTAATCAGTGCAAACGGGACAGTGCGTCCAATTTGAATGTAAATTTTTAGCTGCCGCGCTCAAAAGTATGCAGCAAAAACGTACTAAATTTCTATCAGCTCACAGTTGAGCATCCAGGATCTTAGTCCCTGCCATCTCTGTCCTCCTCTCTTTCCCTTTTTCCCGTGAGATGGCTTGGAAAGGTTAGTTTACTTTTTTGTATCTCCCCTCAAACTCACAATCTTTAAAGCAAAAAGTAAAAGCTTGGGCTTATTGACGAAGACGAGTAAGTTTGAGATTTTCATTAAGATTAGGATCAACATTTGAAATATGCCTATAAAATATAAAATAAAATAAAATAAAACAACAAATGTTGCAATTCCTTTACTGTAAACGCATTTCATTTCATTGATTGCCTAAAGACTTAAAGGCTGATTTGATGTTACATTATGCCACAAATTGTGGTGTAGCAAGTGGTTAAAGGCTTGAGTAATAACACTCAACAACAACTAACTTATGGAGATCAGTGCGCTGAGCAAACGGAAATGGAACATGATCGTTTCGAGCTCGAGTTGCAGCTCAAGCTCAAATGTGTTTATTGAAATATTATCCTCCGCCGCCGATGATCGAAGCCATTGTTGTTTGAGCGCATCACTTAGAATCCATTTAACGACACAAGTTTAAAGAAACCGCAAGGCGCTTCAGTGACGCTTACTGGCTAACACCCAGTTGGGGAAGGCAAGGATATAAATCTAAAAAGATGTCAGGCAACAGTCGACAACTATCTAGTCCAGCGTCGGGTGTAATGTGGCACTCCATAGCCACAAACTGGATGCGAAACGTTATTAGAAATTTCGACGAGAAGGCAAAAGCGCAGACAAGAGCTGCCACTGAAACAGACATGTAAACGAGTTGCCGCAGGGATGGCTAAGGGATGCTGCTGTTCCTTCTGTTGCTGCACCATAGTTTGCCATTGCTGGCAGCAGCCAGCGATACACAACACGCACGGCTGCCATATTGACAACGCCGTGTTTATATGTAACATTGACAACTTGGCTTGACGCGAGTGATGCCAAAATACAGCAACCGCAAAATGCAGTAGCAGCAACAGCAGCAGCAGCAGCAGCAGCAGCAGCAGTTGCCCGTAGTATTCTCATTACCAATATCGCTGCTGCTGCTGTTCACAAGGAAGTCATCAAAGTTTTCGGGCTTAGAGTGCAGGTGTATTTATTTATTTTCTTTTTTTTTTGTTTTTTTTTTTTTGTTTTGTGTGGCATACTTGTAACGTCAGCCAACACGCGTCTCAGTTTAAAATCCAAATGAAATGCAATATGCAAAATACACTGAAATTGAAGCTAAACGATTCTGGTGTCATTTAAGCCATAAAATATAATTCAAAATAAAATCATTGGTTGGTTACGTAAAATCTGTCTTAAGATCGCAAAGACATTAGCATAAGCAATATTCAGCAATATTCAGCAATATTCGTTGCGTGTATTTTTTAAGGAGCAGAACATTGCAGGCAGAAGTTATTTTGCGTAAAACTTCCGGAGCTGCGGCAGCATATTTCACCATTTTTCTCAGCTTCACTAGTTAAAAGTGTGTTGTGTGTTTGGTTGTGTGCTTGTGACTATATTACATTTTATGTCAAATGCGCACGCTTCCAATATTGACAGACGCTGGCATTGCAGCAGCACGAGACATGGAAACCTGTTCCGCATCCGGGAAGGCAGCTACTGGGGGCTGCTGCATCGCCATGACAAGCTAATGTTAAGTTATTTTCGTATTTTGGCATACCTTGCAGCATGCCGGAAGTCTCTCGCACCGATACAGCCACAGTCACAGCCCGCCCACCTTGCCGTCAAACTCATGTATTTTCAAATAAAGAACACAATTTTCATAGACAAGCAGCTTTGGGTTTGTGGCAAGTGGCACGCCCACCACGCTGCCGCACAGTAATGCAATTTTAATATAGCTGCTGGCCTAAAAGGGCTCTCCGATGGGCTTAATGGCCAGCTGATGCTCCAGCACATGCGGAGGCGTGGCCAGGGCGTACCTAACGCCAGCCAATATGTCCTCCGGTTGCAGCATGGGCAGACTGCTGAAGGAGTCGGGCAAAATCTACGTGTTGGTCATGTTCAAGATACAGATTCGAAATTAAATATTATTCGAATCCACTTGCACCACAATTACTTACAGTTACTTTAATCTGGGTGTTGAAACCGTTCAGCTCCTGGCGAAATGTCTCCAGCAGGGCGGTAATGGCATGTTCCGGCACTGCAGCGCCTCGCCAGACGGATGAATGACATGGTGACCGGTCAAGCTATTGATGAGCAGCAGATGACCGGCCACATCGAGGCGGGGTCAACAATTGACCGTTATACAATATGTCGGCATTGTTCACCAGTATATCAATGCCGCCAATCTGCTCTTCAATCCAATCGAACGCGGCTGCGACAGACGCTTCATCTCCCACATCGCACTTATGGGCATGGAGATGTGCCTGCACCTCCACCGGGAGCTGCTCCCTGAGCGCCTCAATGCGCTCCATGCGACGTGCCAGGCCAACGACGACGAGACCAGCACGCACCAGATCCTTGGCCACAGTAGCACCAATGCCCGAACCCAGCATTCCATGACTATCTCTTTCGAATAGGTTAACTTTTAGGTCAGTTTACTGGGTCTGCGCTCCGCTGAACGGAACAATTGTGCAACTGAGTCTCACTCGCAACGAGGTCTTTCTTATAGTGGGCCACCCATTCTCCTTCTTCTTTTGAGGCGCTTTGGCTCAAGTTGCCAATTGAGTTTTTAGTAATTGTCGCTGCTGCATGCCCATTTGTACGACTGAATAATGAAGCGACAGTTTGCTATTTGATCGCTGCGACAATTAGCCACTTTGCTTAATTCATACATTTTGCTGCTTTTTTTTAACTTGAAGTAAACCCCACAGCCCCTTTCCACGACGCGAAACAAGGTTAATGATAATTTCGGGCATTAAACCATAATAGTTTTAAGGTCTTTCGTGCTCTCGTATTTCAACTTGTATCTGTTGAAATAGCGAATATATTTTATATATTCTATTTTATACATAATAAAGCGATGAGTCGAAACCCTTAAGATGCACCACTTTTAAGGTGGATGAATGCACTAGGTCTGCGACAGAATATAGACATTTTTGCCTCGGCTAAGCAATATACTCGTAATTAATAAATCAATGTTTATTCTTTTTATTTGTTGCCATGCTTATTAGTTTGAAAAAGCACAAATTGCTACAAAAAGCTGTCACATATTTTGAAAGTTGTTGAAAATATTTGATTTGAGAGAGAGTCGCTTTCGCATTTTTAAAATGGTTCCCCCATTGGCTTGATGGTTAGCTCGTGCACCTGTACATGCGGCGGCGTTGACAGAGCATATATGATGGCATTCGCCACATCGTCGGGTTGCAGCATTGGCAGCCGCTTGTAGGCCTGTGGCACCAGATCTGTGTCCACCAGGCCCGGACTAATGCTCTATAAAACAGTGGACCGTCAACAATTGAATGCATCAGCTTGACATCGCTACTCACTGTAATTTTTACTTTTGTCTTGAGGTCGCGAAACTCCTGGCGGAAGAGCTCCGTCATGGCAGTCAGCGCATGCTTCGTGGCCGGATACATGTTCAGCTCCTGCAGGCTGCCGGGCAGCGGATTGAACAAATAGTGGCCCACAATGCTGTTGATAAGCACCACATGGCCGGCTGTGTCACGTTGACGCATCGATTGGAAGGCGCGTTGTGTGCAGTATACGACACCCATGACGTTCGTTTGCAACACCTGCTGCACAACGTCCAGGGCCATTGTAACCAGCTGGCCACCGGATAGCTTGCCCGCACTGTTGATCAAAATGTCGGTGCCGCCCAGGTTCTCTTCGATCCAATCGAAGGCATCGCTTACCGACTCCATGCTAGTCACATCGCACTGCCTGATATGCAACTGATCGCGCAGCGGCTCGCTCAAATGCTGCCGTAGCTGCTCCATCCGGTCCAGCCGCCGGGCCAAGGCAACCACAGTGACGCCCGCTTCAATTAATTGCTGGGTTAGCACAGCTCCTATGCCTGAGCTGGCCCCAGTTACAACAGCGATGCAATTCTGCCAACGTTCCATGCCAACGGTTCTTAACTAAATGCGGCTCCACATTTACGCTAGTCAAAATTGTAACCTTAGTGAACACAGATCCCAGCAAGCTTTGGCGCATTCTGATCTCGACACACTCGATTGCGTATCCATTTGCATATACCGATTGGATTACTAGCAGTCATAGGCGTAGCGCTTCTTGGAAAAAACAACATTTATTTTACTGCAAAGTAATTAAAAATGAAAAAATCATTTAAATTTGTTCCATTTTCAACCAAGTCTGCTTTTGCATTTAAAATCAAATAATTGAAAGACACATGTCTTGATTATTGAAGAAGCACAAGTTTTCTAGAGAGTTTGCTTGAGACTTTACTTGATTCTAGCTTATTTTTAATTAGCTACGCCCCTGCCAGCAACTGTATCAACTGCAATTCTTGCGAAAGCCATCGCTCGCTGCGCCTGAGATCAGCTAGAGTGAGTACAGCGTCTAGAGTCCAGACCACAAGTAATGTGAGCTGCTGCTTACAAGTTATCTACTAATGACATATCTTGACACTCACAAGCATAGCATCAATGGACGTTGATTTCTCAGAATCGTTTGTGTTTTCAAATTGACACAATTATTTTGAAACAAATTCCGAATTCCACATTCAAATGACGAACATCTCTATGTGAATGCAGTCATTAAATAATGATTTTAATTTAAAATCATCGTGCTCGTAAATTGGTAAATATGATCACAATACAATGCGGATGTTACAGGAAATCACATATATTTTTATATGCAAATCGGAAAACATGCATCGACAGCCTAACCCATGTTTTAAGGCATTCAGTTAGAGACACGTGCAGTTCGATTTATATTTAGTAGCTTAATGGAAATTCAATTAGGAGAGGGAATACATGTAATAGCTTGAAGTGAGTTTGTCGCAGCTGCACGCATGACACAAAAAAATAAACAACAACAAAAAAAGATGTAATAAAATAAATAAATACAACAAAACAAAGGCTCAACAGCTGGAGACAAATTCGCGTTGGAAATAAAAATAAAAATCAATTTTAGGCGCATTTCACAGCACTGCTGAAACTCAAATAAGAACACCGTATTCCCAACGTACAACGCTCTCAATCAAATGCCGGCAATAGTTAATGTTAAGGACACATTCAGTCAGCCTCCCTCTTCCCAAATAATTCCCAACCAGCCCCCTACAGATGGCAGGGTCTGAGCACACGTGTTATTTGCACACGTGCTTATGGAAATTGGGGAACGTATTTCAAGTTGAGCGTCAGCTCAAAGCGACATTTGTTTGCCGAGAAAAACGAAAGAAAAATGCGCATGAAAATTTCTCTGATTACGTATTTGAAGAGCGCAAAGAGCAATGACTAAAACGCCGCCTAACAAGTGGCCCATCCAAAAACCAAAAGCATCCACGGCTCTGGCAAAACTTGGGGCAAACACGGGTCTATTAGGCGCATTAGACGCACACGGCTAGACGAACCCACGGGCCGTGCCACACACCATTATACCATCCACCCGCACAGAAGTATCTCTATCTACATTCCATAAAATATGCTTACTTAGCTGCAACTGGTCACAACACAGTTCAACACACAAACATCTACAGTATACATATGTATGTGCATTTGCTGTTATACCATTTGCACATGCAAATGGGGAAAGGGGAGAGAAAGGTATACACAACATGCTCATGCTGTTTGTTGCTCAATTCCGCATCACAACTGCAAAGACAAGTTCAACATTTGCTCCAATACAAGTATACATTTATTGAATTTAACTGAAAGTCAAATTATTTCAAGTGTTGCTTCAACAATATAAAATGATGCAAACGATAAATAACTCTCTTATAATACCCATTACCAAGAGACTATTGTGAGACTATAAAAACAAGACCAACAGGACTAACTGCACTTAATAAGGTAAAAATTACCTATTATTACTATATCAATTTTGGGTTGTCAACTTCGTTAAGTAGTATTGATCGAAGTTGCTTATCGCATTCCTTCTTTTACGTTGCATTTATATTTTAAACATTAACCCGGAATTCTCTTTTACAAAACAACGTTAGCAATGAACACAACTACAGCTGTTGAGAAAGTGACTTAAAATATTGTATGTAAGCTTCAAGATATAATTTTTTGTATATGTCTGTCAATTTCTTACTAAATTTTCTCAGCATTTGCATATGCATAGTGTACAAGCTAATCGTCTTGCCAAGTCTGGATTGATTCGACATTTTATGGTTTTCTGTTTGATTGGCCAACAGATGTATACACAAACTTGTATTTATAACTTCAGCGGGGTGGGGAAGAAGGGGAGGAACTGTAGCAGGCAGTTGGAACAGCTGCTGCTGCTGGCCATAATTCAAATTTGCAGTTTTCTATGCAAATTCGTTTGATGTTGCACAGAAGATACCTCGCAGACGACAACGAAGACCCTTTTAGCCGTCCACGAAAGAATGCCACAAATTATGCAGCCTTGCATATGTGTTTTGCATGCGAGCAAATGGGTTTGTGTGTGTGTGTGTGTGTGTGTGTGTATTGGCCGGAATATCTGCTACAGGCAAGAGCAAGGACAACAGCAGCCACGGTTAAGGATACAAGCGAATAGTGCAGGAACACACATCATTTGCATTGGGCATGACCCTTGAAGGCGTCAAACGCAGCTCTCCTTATCGAAGAGGAGGTATTTGTATATATGGTTGGGGGGGCAGGGCATTTGTACATCTCATTGTTGTTGGTTTGGTTAGTGTTGATTTGCCATTTTGGAAAATGCGTAGTCCTTTGGTATACTGCATAATTATGCGCGCATCTGGCCAAGTCAAATTGGGTCAACATCGCAACCGGATGGAATTAGACCTTAAGCCATGGCCGCATTGGCAGGTGGTGCAGAGGAGGGGGAAGTGGCAGCCGGATGGTTAGCCGGAACCACTTGACGTTGTTATGGCCGCCATAAAAATCGGCGAATCGCAACATGAGTGACGCACATGTTGTGCCACATAAGTTGGGGTAGCCGACGGGTAGCCGACCCGACGGACGACTTTGTTGCCAATCATTGGCGTCCCTTCGTACCTTTCCAGCATGAGTTAGATTTGCAAATGTTGACAATTACAATGCGCATAGGAAGTAGCATGATTGATTCAAATTTAATGCGCTTTTCAATTTATTTTTCTGGCTCCCCAGTAATTAGTTTTAGTCCGTTGCCAACTGAATTGCAGCTATTTTTATTCGTATTTTTTTTTATGTCAGCTTTTGATGGGTGTTTCCGTTAGCAGAAACAAAAGCAATTGGCACTGTTTCAAGGCAAACAAAAAAAAAACGCTCAATTTAAATGTTGATACGAAGCGAAAACAAACAATTATATAAATATAAATATAAAATATATAATATATACCTAATTTGGTAAGTAAAATTGTTAAATTTAACGCACCCAAATATTAATTTTGTGATATGCGTAGCTTGTGTTATTTGTTTGATGCATGTCTTGTGTGGCTAGTGGCAATTGTTAGTCAACCTTTGGTAGATGATTGAGTATTGAATATGGTAGCAGTATGTCAAAATCTCATATGTGTAAACAAACTCATTTTGTTGGCAGCAGCTTGTGTCATTTGCTCGACTCATTTATTGATTCACTCGTGACTCATTTATTTGTCAGCATGCCTATTCACTGGATAACACAGAGCTCACGTTCTTGCAAACAGATTGAAATGCCAAATGCCACATACAGTTCACCCCAGAGTCCACTCTGACAGCAATAAGCCAAGGAAGGTAGTAGAAAGCAACTCCAACTCTAGCCACGGGTTCATCCACAGTTGTCAATTTGTTTTCGAGCCTTAGGCATTGGCTAACTCAGTTTTATCAGATGTTGCTGCTTTCATAAAACTGAAATTTGCTCTGCTCCAATTTAGTGGCATGAGATAGAAGCGAATAACTTTGACGGTCTCTGCCACTTGTCTGACAGCTAGTTTTCATCACGTACAGCCAAAGCCCAACCCAACCCAACATTGTATGAGTAGCAACACTTCTAGCAGCTGCACATTTCAACAGAATACGATTCAGTTAAAGCTGAAACTTCACTTCAAGAATGTGGTATATTATAGACATAGAATATATTATATATTATATCTAACTTATGTATCAGAGAATCAACAACAACTATTTGACTTCACACAAGATATAAAACCGCATGACTTGGTTAAAAGTGTATACTTACTAATAAGCTTACTAAAATATTACTCATACGCCGTGTTGTCCATCAGCTGCTCAGCTGGCAGATTAAAAAATAAGTCAAGTGCCTGCAGCGAATAAACAGTGGTCCTGCATAAATGATTAGCATCACAAAAACCCAGATTGAACAAAGCAGATTGAGCGAGAGAGAGAGAGAGAGTGAGAGAGGGAGTGAGACACAAACTGTCCACACAAGCACTTCGCAAACTCCACAGGGCCAAGTAAAAGTTTTACTGGAGGCTATGGAGTCAGCACTTGAGATGTTTAGACCAAAGTTGAGCACAATATTTTACAAGGATTTCGTGTGGTAAATCTATTGTGCACATGTGCACTGATTACAACAGTCGTAGATGGTTGGCTAGATGCTGGCTTAAGGCCAGCTGCATGATAAATGGCTCGAGACTGCAGCCAAAAAATGCACCAAAGAAAAAAAAGAATATATCCCATTATATAAAAGAAAGAAATGCATTGCATATAATATTTATAGTTCGACTCAGAATAGACTTTAAAATAAGAATAAGTTGCTGGTTAAATTTTGAGGTTTTTCAATATTTATTTTCTCATTTGACTAGTTAATTTTCCATCATAATGCGTTTTTGCGTCGGTTCTGTTCATAATATTCATTATATTGTATTTAGTTCATCAGATAATACCATTTATGTATATGTATATTTAATATATAACATGTGAAAATTGTCTCTCAATGGGGAAGAAGGGGTTTGTCATGTATTAATTTGCTGGACTGATTTTTCTTGCACTTTTATGGTACATACAATAGTTATCAGTGTACATATAATTTTAAACGTAGGTAAATTAAGTAACATACAATACAATAAATGAGAAACGTATGCTCATAATTCCTAAGGGTTCACAATATACATATAAAGGGTATTTAAGTGTTATAATGTATAATATATATTTCTATATATATACAGGTATATATGTTATAGATGTATATTTGTATTGCATGATTAAATATGTCGATTGAGAGTCAATTCAAAATAGTTTTTCTTAACTGTTTCATCTTCTTCTGTTTTCTATATGTATGTGTGCCTTGAAATGTATATATGTATGCGTTATCCATAAACAATGAAATTAGGAAAACTTTCTGGTTACACTTTAATTGAGGAATTTAGGGGGGGCGGGAGGAAATTAAGCTGGGCGATTTGAAATACGAGTACAGAGTGCACAAGTATGTGCTATATTCGTTTAACACTAAATTAACAAATCTATTCTGCATTTTTTAGCTATTAAACTCAATTAAATATTAATATGCACGTATGTATATAGCTTTTGTATGTATGTATATATTTATTTATTTTCCTCATATAGGTTTTTTTTTAGTTTTTATTTTTTGTTATATGTAGTTTGCTCTATAAACTTTTGCTTGATTTAACAAAGACGATTTTACTATATCCATTTAGGTTATTTTCTTTTGTTTTCTTTATTCCGTTCAATTTATTTGTATTTCCTTTTTTTTTAAGTTGTTGATTTGAATATATAATATAGTTTAATTCACAACAATAACATTTGAATATGCATTTCCATTTTGCTTGAAGTTAAATTTGAATTAATTTTGTTTATAAATTTAAATAAATTATTTCAAAAAGCTTAGTTTATTTTTGCTTTGATATTAAGTATGCTATGGATAGTTTTACAGTTACAATAAGAGTTTCAGTTTACTTAGTTTTCACTGTTGCGAACCGAGTTGAACGATGATCATGCGCTTGTCAGCGTTGCCATCCTGCTGATCCGGCGTACATGGATAATTCACCCAGTTCCACCCACTTCATAGGCAAGTGATTAGTTCAACGGTAAATAGCGGCACATTTGGCGGTACAATTGAGAGTGAACGTAGCCTCAAGTGTTGAGTGTAGGTATGTGACTGTATATATATGTATGTGTGTGTGTGTGTGTGTGTGTGTGTGTTGGTGTTGGTAGTTAAGTGTGTGTGCGTTAGCCTGTCGCCTCTTTGTTGACACCTCTTCCATTCGATTTGCCTGCCAGTTGAGCAGCCCAGTCCGTTGCCGATGCGAACAGGTTTAGTTGATGCTGATTTTGATTAATGTTGGATTAATGTCTTCGACGTAATCTTAAATCGTAGCTGAACGATGTCTTGTCACTTGCGCTTAATATATATATGTATGTAACATCCGTTAATAGGTTATGGCTATAAACATTCTTTTAAATATATATATATACTCGTATATATATTTGCATATACATGCATGTCTATATGTATATATGTATGTGTTAATGCATTAATTTTTGAATTTGAATTTATATTTCGCTTTGGTGCATGTACTATAACCATTATTTCTATGCATATGTATGGGTTGACTCTTCGCACGATACGATGCGAACCGCTCGTACCGCTCCTTTGGTCGCTTGGTTAACATAGGTAGTTAATATGGATGATTACATATAGGTTAAAGTAATGGTTAGTTTGCGTGCGCTATGTGTAACAACACCAAAGACTCAACAGGACTCGAATACAGCTATCAGTATGTGTGTGTTTTTGTTTTTGTTTTTTTATTTCTGTTTTCTTTTCTTTTCGTTTTTTGTTTGTTTTTTTTTTTTGTGTTTGTGTTTGAGTTTGCTTCTTTTTTTTATACCTCTCGTTTGACCATCTATCCAGCCGTATATTATTGATATTTTGCTGGGGCGTTCTCAATGTGTGGCTGTTCCTGTATTTATTGTCAACTAATCATTACCTAATATTCAAACTGCACACAGAGCACTCTCAATTGAATCATTCACGTCCACTGAGATGAGAACACGGAAGAGAACAAAAATGTGTACCAGATATTTGTGACTGGATGTTCGCTGTGGTCGCTGAAAACTAAACTCAACCATAATATGGGTTCAGTTCGATTGAAGCAAACGCTTAGTTGGAGTCTGAATCCGTATCGCTGGGTGGCACAGGCGATGCAGTCGGCTTGCTACCTGCGGTGGCAGCGGCGGGCTCCTGGCGGATGGGTCGCGTTGCCGCCAGATACGCATTCGTGGATTCGCCGTGCGTGGTCTCGATGCCAACCCTGAAAGCAAGTTGAGATGAGTTGCGATCAGATTCGATTTGATGAATGATGTCCGATTGGTACTCACTTGTACTCGTGCCGTGCCAGATAGCGAACGTACTTCTCGGGTGGCTCATCGGCATCGGAGTCCTGCACGCTCACAGAGCGCACGGTGGTATGCGAGACCTGCGTGGCGGGCATTGTGAATTCCACGAATGCGTATGGCGCCAGTTCGCTCGGTATTTGGTCGTACGATGTGAGCGCCATGCGGCAAACCAGCTGATGTGTGGTATATGCGCCTGAAATGTAAGTGATGCAACTGCTGATCTGAGCATGGGCATTCAAAGGGATGCAACTTGTGGTTAAAACATACCCTGTCCTTCCTTGGGTAGACGCGGACAGCGCCAGACAATGGCGCGATGATGGTGCTCATACTTCGCCTGACCGGAGGTAACCTCAATCAGTGACTCCTGCAGCGTGTCCACAGCGCCCAATATGCGCTCAATGCCCTTGATCTTGCCGGTGCGTCGATGGGCCGACTTCACGGATCCATATCTGTCAAAGCCAATGTAAGTTTGACGCTTGCGAGCCGATAACCGATCACCGATGGCTTACCTAAAGTGCTTCTCCACGCGGAACAAGTAGATCCAGCACTCGGGTATGGGAAAACGCACGGAGACATCCTCGCATGGTATCTGGCCCAATTTGCGCGACGTGAATCCCGGCACCAGTATGTCGGCCCGCAGTTCCACCTTGTTGCCAGTGACACACCAGGTGGCCTTCAGCTGCAGCGGAAGCTCACGGTTCTTTGGCGGACGTACGCGGAAACGCAGCAGTTCTATGTAGTTGGCATCTGGTGGCTGAAACCTGCAGGATTGAAGGATATGGGAAACGTCACAGTCAATGCACCGAATTATTTCATCTCATATTACTGAAATCATATCAAAATTTGTGAACTACCAAGTTTCTAGCAGTTCTTAAAATGTATTTATTGCCAGCTTAGAGAGGTGGCACCTACTTGATGGTGCGTGTGCGCTCATACTCCTGCTGATTGACAACGCTGTGGAACTCGACGGCCTCCAGGCGAATCCACTCCTCGGTGGCCACGGGTATAATGTCATGGCGTCCAACCACCTCCTTGCCCTGTCGCCACATATCGTTGACGCCCAGCTCGATGGTTGGCATACCCGTGAGGAAGGCCAGAAAGAAGAGTCGCACACGCGCTATTTGCTTGAGTATCTTGCCCTCGAAGTCCTGCTCAACAGTGATCTCATCCACTGCCGTCACTTGCACCTCCTCCATCTTGTAAGTGAGCGCCCGTTCACGCAAAGCGGGCAGCTTGAAGAGCGCCTCCTCGATGCAAACGGAGAACTGTTTCATGTCCTCGTAGTTCATCGAGCCAATTTTGAAGAGCTGCGAAGATTGTGGCGCGTGCTCTACGGGCAGGCCGAGCTTCTTGAGATCACTGCCAAACTCCTTGACACCCTCGTAGTCGCCAGCGATGGCATACTGTGCGAACTTGGTCAGCTTGTTGGTAATGCGCTCCGCCTTGGTCACCTGGCCGGGTCGTACACCGGGCCGTTCCTTGTAGAATATATACTGCAGTTTCATGGTAAAGATTTTGCCAAATTGATCGTACTGCTGGGCACCGATCTCCGACACCGAGTAGGAGGGCTGCAGCGGCAGCTCCTGGAAAGGCTGCTTGTCCCCGGCCTGGTTCAGTAGCTGCACCACCGGCACATCGTTCTGCACAACGAGGCGGACAAAGATCTTCTTCCAGAAGCGCTGGCCGGTAATCTTCTTCTTGTTGGGTTGGCGCAGCTGCATCTCCCAGCCGGGGCCGACATAGTTGAGACGGGGGAACTCCTCCAATGGCTGGGAAACATCCTCGTCATACAGCGGCGTCTGTGGGGTATCCTGTGAATCTGTGCGCTTCATGCTGCTTTCTGTGGCAGCCGGTGGTGCTGGAAAGCCGCTGACATCATCCTCAAACGGATTCACTGTCGCTGGCGATGTGGTTGTTTGATCGGTTGCCGACTGAACCGCTGTGCGCGCCGGCGGTGGCGGTGGTGCCAGCTGAGGTGCAACCCCAGATGCACCCTCCGCCTTTGGTCGGATGACTACGCTGAATTCCTTGTCCACAGACTCCACGGAGTCCGCGCGCACTGGCGCCTGCATGGCATAGAAGTCGTCATCCTCATTGCCGAAACCGTCGTCCACTGAGTTGACCTCGCCAAAAGCATTTGCCGTTGTCGTCGCTGACCCAAAGGCGCTATCGCCCCAAGCTGCAACAGTTCATTTAAATACATTTTATTTCATTCAAGTGAATCTTAAGCCAAATACACAGATTAATCATACTCCGATACTCTCTGGGGTGCTACGACCACTAGCTGGCTAGGTAATCGATAAATACGATAACCGCAAATCGATATAGCCACAAACTTTGATGGCCTCCCAAAATCGATTAAGCCATAAATCTCAGAAAATTTGACAGCTTGAGTCACCAACTTTGAGAGGTATATTGCTAGTAACACCAATATCTCCAAAAGCAATTTAAGAGCTATAGTTAGTAAACTAGGGGGGAAGATTATTAGAAATCTGCTCAAATATTTTTTGAGCCACGCCTAACTTAAGAGCTACGAGTACAGTTACCAAACTTGGAAAGCAGATGACTAGGAAACTCTCGTCTCCGATTGACAAAAGCCTATATCTACCGCAATTTTAAAGGCAAACTTGGAGGATAGATTACGAGGAATCCCCTTCAAAGATCGATATATCTTGGTTACACCCAGTTCTGCCTGTCTTCCGACGTTATTGCTTAGTTAGTATCAGAGTATTAGGCGGTCGGTGATGCCCGACTGCAACGTTGTCACTTGCTTTTATTTGATTTAGTTTGTTTTTACTAACCATCGCCTCCCGAGGGTGTTATAGCACCAGATCCAGTGCCGAAGCCGTCCAGTATGCTGATGTTGTCCTTCTTAACCGAGTCAAATTTGGCCGAGAATGCGTCGAACTCATCCGGTTCAGCTGCAAAGATGTTAGTGGCATAACTGGCAGCTGGTTGTGGAATGGGTGGAGCTGCCCGTGGTTGCACCACCGGTGGCACCGTTTCCTCCGTTTCGGGCTCATCCACGGCAAAGATGTTGCTGACAATGGGTGCGGGCGCAAAGCTCGGTTCGTCCTCCTCCTCGGGACTGGCAAACGGATTGGCAGACAGTTGACCGCTGGCTAGCCCCGGAAAATCCAATCCGGTGTCCATTTGCTCGGGCTCATCGTTGACCAGCTCTGTGTGAGACTCGTGCACAGCTTGTATGGTGGCTGCCGATTCCGTGGGTGGGCTCTGATCCGATTCAATGGTAATCTGCTGTTCTGGCTCAGGTTCTGGCTCCGGTTCTGGTGCTGGTGCCGGATCGGGCTGCTGCTGTTGCTGCTGGGGTACCGGCTCTGCTTCCAGCTCAGTTTCCGCATCAATTTCAGTTGGCGACTGCTGCTGCTGCTTCGGCTGCACGACTGGCGCCGGTTCTGGCTCCTCATCCTCATCGTCGGAGCGCGGCAGATCCTCCACTGTGGTAATTTCAATGTCCGGCGTGGGCGCCCGTTGCCTCTGTGTTGTTTCCGGCGGTGCCGCAATGTGCGCCACGGTAGCCGCCTGCGGCTGTGAGGTAATATCATGAGTGCTATCATCCGGTCGTATCAGCATCGAGCTGAAGATGGGTTCATCTCGCGAATTCGACTCTGGCAGATCATCGTTGAGCAAATCCGGTGGGGCAGCTGCCGCTGGCGCCACAACCACAGCTGGCTGCTCGAACAGACTAAGTATGTCCTCCTTGGTCTTGGGTGGCGGCGGCTTTGCCGGCTTGCTACTGCTACCAAACATGTCCAGTAGATCATCCGCATCGGCAGCCGGTTCCGCTGCTGCTGCTGCTGTTGCTGCTGCTGCTGATGGCGGCGGCGGACGCTGTGGCGGCGCCGGAGTCGGCGTCGGCTGCTGTTGTCCATGTCCCTGCATCATGTGCGCCGGCGGAGTTGGCCGTGGTGGCGCCGATGGACGCGGCGGCGGCGGTCGCGGTGGCTGCTGCTTGGCTGGCGACGCCAGCGGCGCCGCACCCTGCAAATTGGGCAGTGCCGTGGGCACACCAAATGGATTGTCGAGCGGCGAGGCGGCAATGACGCTGCCGCTCATTAGGTCCACCTCGATGGCTTGGGTGTTGGCGCTGGAGCCACTGTCCGAGACATCCACATCGAGCAGATCGGCCAGCCCTGAGTCGGGCGTGGGGCTGGGCGAGTGTAGATCCCGCATGGAGACGGGACTGGGTGAGCGGGTATCGGGAATGCGGCCCAGCAGCTCCGAGCTCGTCTCGTCCAGCTGGCTGGAGACCGTATTGATTAGCTCCTGTGTGCTTTGTGGCGGCTGTGGTCGCGGCGGTGGCGCTTCCGCCTTTTTGCCCTCATCATCCTCCTCTGCGGCGGACTTGAGACTGAGGGCATCGTCCTCCGCCTCGATGGTGGTGCCAAAGAAACTCATCGCTGCATCAATGTCAACAGTCGCCGCAGGCTCCGCCTCCGTTTCCAGATCATCGCCCCCAAAAGCGAACGGATTGGAGGCTGACTCACCAAATGGGTTATCCGCATTGCTCGGCTCCGTTTCGGTTTGCATCAAAAACGGATTCACGGCTGCATCGCTGCTATCCAGATCGTCGTCCATCAAAAACGGATTGGCCATTTTGACTGTCTGTGTGTGTGTGTGTGTGTGTGTGTGTTCTGCTGTTTGAGTTGTGTGATTATCGCTCAATCAGCTCGCTCTCGAGCAGCTTGATTTCCGTTTCGCCAGGTGCGAGATTCTCCGCAATGGATGTGTCAAATGGATCAATGTCCTCTTGTTGCTGTTCCAGCTGCTGCTGTGTTGTGCGATTTGGCAGCGACGGCGTCAGCACCTTATCGCCCAATCCCAACTCCTGTGCGTCGCTCTGAGTATCGAGTAGAGCTCCGGGCTTTTCTTGCTTGCTTCCGCACTCGGGGAGCAGCTCGTTCTCGAGCAGTTTGAGCTCCGTCTGGCCGGGCTGTAGATTGGCTGCTATCGATGTGTCAAATGGGTCAAGCTCCTGATCGCTGCTAGGCAGATGCCTGCGCTCCTGGGCGGGCGTTAGTACCTTTATGTTGATGTTCTCCTCGACGGCCAGCAGCACCTCCGCTGGCACCGGCGTGGGCGGTGCTCGTGGATTAAAGTCGGGATCGGATAAGCTCTGCTTCAGTGTCGGCTCGGCAATAAGATCGGCTTCAATGTGCTTCAACTCAATGTCACTGAGCTTCGCCTCAGGCACATACGATGTGTCGAACGGATCGTCCGATTCGCGCTCGGAAATGGACTGCGCAGTAGGTGCGTAGTAGGGTGTCAGTGGCTTCTTGTTGGCGCCCACGATACCCTCATTACCAGCGGCCAGCAAGTCCTGTGACGGCACCAAAAAGCCAACGCTCCTCGCCTGTATATTCAAGCTCAGTGACGATTTTCGTCGTGCACTGTCGAGATCCGGCTCCGCAACGGATACCTGAGCTGGTGCGGCAACCGGTTGCTCTTCTTGCTGACCGGCACGCGGATCAAAGTCGGGATCGCTGAGCGAGTGCTTGAGACTCGAACCGGTTTCGTTGAGCAGCTCACGTTCCAGAAATCGCAGCTCGGTGGCCTTAGGCTGAACAAGAGCACTGATGGCCGATGTATCGAAGGGATCAAAGTCCTGTGGCTCCTCCTGCTGATCGACGCTGAGTGTGGGAGCAAGTGGTGCTGGCACCACCTTACTTAGATCGGTGGCACTGCCAGCCAAGAGATCACGACTGGGCGCTTGTAGTGTCGAGCTGCCAGCTAGTTCCTCGTCGGCTCGTGGATCGAAATCGTCGTCCTGCTCGAGTACGGTTGTCTTTTTAATCACTTGCTCCGCGTAGTTGGTATTGAACGGATCGTCGTCTAGATTGCCCTCCTCGTCGTCGTCGCTGACGTAGATAGCACCAGGCACAATGTGCGGCCCTGTCGCTGGACGCACCGGCGGCGGCGGACGCTTTGGTTTACCTGCAACATCATATTGTATGAAAATATATATATTGCTATTGCCGCACTCTGGGGCACGTTTTCTTAATGTCCGTTTAATCTTGAAATTGTCGGTTAACTTATTCTAATGCCCTTTCCTCAATGCCTGGTCAAATTCACTGCACTACTTTATAAAATAGGGGCGAACTAGGTCAGCTGCAATTCTCATTGGATGGCTGATATCATCAATATTTAAGCTCTTCGTAAAAGGTAAATTGAACCGGGCATTGAGGAAACGAGCTCAAAACTTAGTTGATTAGGGTATTTAAAGTTTGCGGACCTTGATTTTGATGCATCAACGCTTACCTGATGTTTCCTCTTCGGTCTCTGCTTCAAACTCTGCCCAGCTGGCCTCGGCGGCGGCTTCGGCGAGTAGCTCCGCTGGGGGCGCTACGACCTGACTGACTATGGTAATATCCTCCTTTTTGATTAAAGATTCGGCAGCTAGTTCAGCAAATTCGTCGTCCTCCTCGTCCTTAAGTGCATCAAACTCGGCTAGGTCGGGATTGAGTGCGCCAAATGGCGCTTCACCCACCTCCTCGTCCTCGTCGACCTTTTGGGGCTTGATCAAATGTAAATGCAGCGATACACTTAAATCAATGGGCCCTACACATTCGGGTACGTCATCGACGAGATCGTCGAGTAAATTGTGTTGCGGCTCGGCAGCTAAGAGATCCGCCTCGTTATCGCCCTGATCAACGCTCTCGCTGAGCAATAGATTCTGAATGCCCTTGCGCAACTTACGCTTTGGATTGGCTAAGGCGAGGGCGTGTTCGCGATCGACGCGACCAGATAGTACCTCGACGGCAGCGCCGAGGCTGACTAGTTTCTTGTTGGTCTTAGCCTTGTCGGCGCCAACGATGACCTTCTCCGCGTAGGCGGTATCGAAGGGATCGGGTCCGTCGTCTAGATCGAGAACGGGAGAATCGGGTACGATGCCTAATTGAACCTCACCACTAGTAATTGCCTCAATGTAGTCGGTGGCGAAGATGTCATTGACGTCGTCCTGCTGCTCGTCGTCCGAATCGGATAGTTCGACAACGGCCTCCGCTAGCTTGTCGCGGTTCGCCTCCCGTTCGGCGGCTAGTTGGCGTTCGCGTTCGAGACGCTGCGCTTCGCGGAGAGCGGCCTCCTCGTCTTCCTGCTTCTTCTTTTCGGCTGCCGATGGCAGACGCTGGTAGAAGGACTCCTTCTTGATGCGATCGAGCTCGTCCTGTGTCTTGTGTAGTATAGTATCGACGCCCGAGGTTAGCGCCTTAAACTTGGCCCATTCCTCGTCGCCGGCGTCAGCGGTTTGCTGCTGCTGCTGTTGCTGCTGATGCTGATGCGAATGATGCGAATGGTGCTGGTGCTGCTCCTGGGCAGCCGCTGGCTGGCTGGAGGCGGATGTAGCTGCTGCACCCTCGACGTCTGATGCTGCGTCCGATTCGCCAGCTTCTGATTTGTTGGCGGCCGCCTCCTGTTTGGCTTTGAGATCACGTTTGTACTGCTCGAGCTCCTCTTCGGTGAAGAGTTCTTGGTCCTTTTTCGACTTCTTCTTTTTCTTTTTTAAACCTTTTGGTAACTTAAGCATTATCTAATTGCGGAGACATCGAGATCGGTCTGCAAGCACACACATTCACAAATTAAATATTATATTCATGAGCACCACACACATACATACATACGAATATATGTATGTATACATATATACATATCTGTATGTAGATCTACGGCTCTACGGGACTATAAGGGCGGTAGACGGACGCGAGCATTATATAAGCTAGGGATACTTATATTAAAACAGTTACTGAAGCGCATCTCAGATTGGGTATGCATCGTACTCAAGGCAAGAATTGAATGATACTCAGTGTTGAACAAACTACTCATAATTCATACTCATGTGTAAGTGTATGCATGTATGTGTGTATGTATGTATGTATGGATGTATGTATGCATGTATACACGTGTTTACATACAGAATCTATCGATGCGTTGGCTGAGTAATGGGAATGTCGCTATTTGACAATGGGATAGATACGAACACACTCACCGCCGCACCGTTGACCACTCGCAATGTCCAGAATATTTGCCGAAATACTCAACGAAAACTGTTCGACTTTTTTTCTGAGTTACTCATACGGTTTTCTTGAATTGGATTGGGATGTTGCATTCAACTGCGAGTGTTGCATGGAAAAGTTTCAATTGCATGCAAAAATATGAACGTGCCGTACTCATTCACACACACACACACAGGGACAGGCACTTAACCACATATAAACTCTCGGATTGACACAATTGTGTACCTACACATGAACTTGCCACTTGGCAAAGCTTTTTTACCACACCACCACACACAACTCACCACAGCAGGTACAACAATCACAATTACAGCAAAAGCAACAGCAACAGCAACATCGACTATAACTGTGACAGCAACAATGGCAGCTTTGCTTACACTTGCCAAAACGAATGAACGGAAAGCAAAAGCTTTCCAGTTATCGGACTTATTTCGAATAAACCCCCAATCGAATATGTAATTTAATCGTACTACTTGTATTACAATTGTTCCATTCATTCTAGGTTTAATTTAAGTATAATTCATTTACAATTTATGTCTTGCTTGTTGTAGAAAACATCTGCTGAAAACAAGCATACAACAATAATTTATTAAACAATCAAAAATTGCCTTGGCCTGCTCTTTAGTTAATCTGTTAATTGTCTGTCTGTTAATTGTGATTAATATAAGCATATAAATCGAAATATTTATATATATTTTTGCGTAGTATATTGCCAGTGCTAAATCTAAATTTAAATTATTGTCAGTGCACAAATTGGAAATATTACAAAGAATGTTCTCCACATATGATATTAAATACAATAAGACTTGCATCATACAAAAATATGCGATGCCAAAATGTTTTCATTTTTTTTTTTTTTTTGTAGCACGTATTATTAAGAATTATAAATCGCGACATCTTTCGCTGAGCCAAAAACCATTTGTTTAAGTGTAACCTTCAAGGGTATTGGGTGATTTTCAACATTCGCTTTTAGGGTTACAAGAAACAGCCAAGAAGGCAGTGGATTAAAACACATTACGAAATACGGAAAATGTGCTTGAGTTATTTGCTAAAGTGGGCAAAAGATACAAAATAAAAGTACGAAAAAAAAGGACAAACGTCAATGAAAATGGGGGGCAGTAGTACCTTTTTTTACTTGTTGTTGTTGTTGTTTTTGTCGCTGTTTTCGCTTTTGTTATCGCTAGGAAAAATCGATGATTTTGAGACGCACTCAGAGAGGAAGGCTAAAAGATATGTGCTTCATTGCTGGAGAAGCGAATAGAGAGCGATGTGTTGCGTGCACCCTACTGTCCCGAGCAGAACGCGCCTACGCACACATCCCCCTATAGACACCCACACACACACACACACACACACAGGCACACACACACACACACAGTCGCATACACACATGCACGCACATGTACATGGCTTACACGTTTTTTCAATCTTTTTTTTCGATAACTTGTTAAACACGTTATGGAAAAAGTTTTCCTTTTATCAGCTTTCGGCTTGCAAAACAGGTTTTTGCAGCCATTTCATTCACGTTCTTCGACATTCACAACTTGATAAAAGACATCAACAATATATGTGTAACAAATAAAAAAATGAGGAAAATTCTTGTAACTGAAGTAGTCGCACCGTGCATGTATCTTGCTTGGCTTTTCACATTTCGCTTTCCCGTTTCGCTCGCTTCTCGGTGTGTTTTTCATTTCGTTTTGGAAATTATGCAACTTACGTCTCACTCTTTTGCACTTTCAAAGAACAATTCAAAAAAAAAATAAGCAATTGCGAATGTTGCTGCTCTCAAAGTTAATGGAAACGTTTATTTTTCTTACATATTTAATTTTAGTGTTTTTTTTTTTTTGTTTTTGGCATTGGTTCGGTTCTTTTTGTGTGATTTTATTTATATTATTTTTTAATGCTTTTTTTCCTCTTTGTTACCTCTGATTTGAACTATCGGGAAATCTAGCACAGAATGACTGAAAATGCCACGAAAAATCATAGGAAGTGCTTTTTGCGAAACACAGCGGTATCCTTCAAAAGCTTCCCGCAAAAAAGCTCCACGAATAGCGCGCACAGTAAAACTTTTCACATATACATACACGAGAGCACGTGCACACACACAGCTGACGTCGTTAGCTGGCTAGCTACTCTGCTCTGCTGCCTCGATGTCCTGTTGGGGGGAGGGGGTGGGGGCAAGTGGGCTCCTTCAGGCCGGTGCTGTGCCAGAAAGCTGGAATATGACAAGCCCGATGGCATAAGCTCATTTCTGGAACAACAACATTGTGAAAGTTAAGCTTCAATCGAGCCAGAGCGTGATGGGAGAGCGCTGCAAAGGGAGGGTTGCAGCTGGGCCTAAAAAAAAAAGAAAAAACAGAAAAAAAACAAAACAAGTCCTGTCATTGTTGTCGCTGTCGTCAGTTCTGACACTTGACATTTGCTTTGGCGCCTGCGCGTGACTCGTGAGCAATATGTTTTTCTTTCAGTGTCCCTGAATACGCGTTGTGCAGCCCTCGTCGAACAGAATGACAGTTGAAATGTAATTGATTGATGAGTATTATGTTTATGCAAAATTCTAATCAAATATTTTTTGGGTATTTTCAGAATCAATGAAATTAATTTGTTTATCATAATGCGAAAATTAAATTGATTACAATATTGTCCATTAGCCGGCTGCGTTTGAAGTGCAGTTCGAGAAAAGTTAGACTGTAATTGTAATAATTGAAGAATATTGTACATTAATGTAATATATATATGTAGTACTGTGATCTCTCCTGTATGCGATATTTTTCCGATTCATATTGAAAAACATATATGTATATTTTGTTATATTTCATATATGTTTAACATATGATATGTACTTGAAGATCAGCACTCGCAGTTCCATTTTTTTTATGGGTTGTCTATTTTGATTGTGTCAGTGTTTGAAATGTTTTTGATACATGTAAGACCCTCTGCAACTTAATATGTTCCCAGAGATTGTGGTTCACCTTAGAGAAGACCGACTGCACGGTTGTATATCCACGTTACTTTAATCTTATCACCATGACTGACCGTCGAAAAAGAACAACAGCGATAAGGAATTCAGAGGTGCACAGTTTCATTAGTCACCTGCTTGGACAAATCCCAAAATAACCAAATTGCCTGCCTGTTCATTCGAGTGAGTTTGGTAAACATGCGTTAAGTGTACTTTTGTAGACCTACACACATGGAATGCTAGCTATTTACGCTTAAATGTTTACACAATTTGCACATACCAAATTTGTTGTGGCTTGATGTGGTATGTAAATAAAAACTACATTTATTAAGCTAACAACTTAATGTACGGGCGTACCAAATCCAGTACAGTACACCCGTATAATTTAGGTATAATCAGTGTCTTGGAGTATTTTGCTTTCTATCCTGTTGTCGACTCACTTGCACCCGTTGCAACCGCAGTAGGTGCATCCCTTTCAGTCTCATGGGGCGACTATTGCTGCTCTCCTCAGAAGCGAATGCGAGAAACGAGGCGACAACTGTTGAACCACCAATCCTGGATGTCACCATAGAACTGTGTCTTATGCGTCAACCTGGGACTATGGAGCTGCGCACAGAGCTCACAGAACGGCGACCTATCGGCCAGCTTATAGTGTTGACGACACCAGAAGTAGCTCATATATTCCTCGATATTGCTGGCAACATAACGCATATATTCCGCCAGCTGCTGCACGCTCTCAAAGTGTTCCGCATCGATGTAGGAATGTGGCGGCAGAAAGCGAGTGTAGTTGGCACCGCCAAACACGACGGGCACAATGTGACGCTGCAGTGCACCATATAGCTTTTCCGTGACATAGTCCACGCATAGGGAGTTCTCAAAGGCCAAGTAGAACATATAATCCGTATCCAACATTTCATCGCAGCGCGGATCGCCACGAGAGCATCTGGAAGCACAACCGGATTAGTCCAACTTTCTGATCAGGCTGAACACTTCGATATACTCACTGGAGTGTGCCGCAGCTGCCATAGATGTCCAGTTCGATGTAATGCTGCAGTGCATCAGCTAGCTTCTCCCGCTGCGACAGCGTCGGGCAGTGCGAAACAAACCAGGCGGCCATTCGCTTCTTTTTCTGCCACAGACGCCACACAGTGCTGTCATTCCAGCTGCCAATAGCTGGCGGCTGACGCCAATATGGATGTAAATTGGGCGCCACAACTGCGCCGGTTTGTACATCGACCAGCTGGGCATAGGGCCACACAATGTCCGAGTCCAGGCGATAGCTCATCGTCAGATTGTAGAAGTTCTGCTCATCGCTTAGGCGATGCTTCGTCTCCCCTGGTGGCTCCAACAATGCGAATACATACGTCTGGTGGGGGCTGCGATAGAGCGGGAACGCTGCTGTCGGCGGGAATGGCTCTGCCATATGAAAAACGATGGCGTCATAGAGCTCAAGGCTGGGCAGGTAGTCATGGCGATTGCTCAGCTCGCACTGATAGACGGGACAATGGAGATCATCGCGAAATTGCTGTGGCCCCAACGTATCAAACGGCAGATTCCAGCGCTCATCACCAAAAAAGCTACTCCAGATCAGAATGCTGCGCGTCGCTGACTGCTTCGCTGGATTGTTAACTAAATACTGTCGCAATATGCCAGACTGATTCAGCAGTGGTGAACTCTTAAGCTGCTGGACAACGATTAGGATCACACAGAGCAACACGAGCAGCAACGCTAGCGTCCATCGCGATGGCAGACGCATTCTACGCTCGACGTCCCAATTTGTAGGCCCAACCAACCAGCTCGAACGGCCATCGGCAATTGCCATATGGTTGTTAGATAATTAACGAGAAATGGTTGCCGTAGCTCACCTCGCCTCGCCTTGCCTCACCTCGCCTAGCCGCGCTCCGCCTCTTTGGCGACACGTACTAATTGCGATTGCTTAAGCGACGCAATGGTTATATTCTTCTACGCCTAATGGGCTAGCCAGGTAAGCATAAATATACACATGCATACCTGGCTAGCTCATTAGGCGTAGAAGAAGCAGTAAACATGTAAAATGCCGCTATATGTGATGACGAAAGCTGATAAGTCCATATTAATCTATGTCAGTGGAGCTGGCGATAGAAAAATATATTGATATATTTGAAACTAAACAAAATTATCTGTACTGGAGATAGCAATGTAGTAGCGAAATCCCCTTCAAGGCCCAATATTTCTAACTAAATTGTTTGATATATAATTAATAATGAATAAAACTCACTATGCAAAATTATAATGTTAGAGCACTCTCCTTCACAGCTAATACACTTTGGTTGATTGACACACTATGTCCAGACTTTTATCTTGAAATTTGTGTACAATTTTCTACAATTTTCCTCTAATGAAGCTTCAGTTGATCTTTGTTTAATTGTTTGAGACATTTGCACCTGTCCTTTTTGCGTTTAATTTTCAAGGAAAGCTTCTATAAATAACACATATTTATTTTCTTTGAAATAGGTTTATTATTAAACTAATTTAAAAGAAAAATCGCTAAGTTGAATCTTATAAACATATATATTAATTCAAGAGTTTTTCCTTTCTTTGAAATCAGTTTAGTACTAAACTAAGTTGAAGAAAAAATAATTCATTTGGATATTGTTTATGTACTCATTATTTGAATATTCTTGTAAGAGAACCCACACTTATAGCATTGGTACAATAAGAGGAGTAACAAGTTAATATCACTGAAACTAAATTTGCCTACACTGTTTAGACTTCGCGGTGCTTTCTGACAAATCGTCTAAACATTAATATTTATCCGAATTTCATTGTAATTGCGTGCGACAGAGACCTATTCACCTCGCTTATCGTTCTACGTAAGTCCCGCCCCATCCGCATTGATACATGCAGAATTAATGCACGAGCGGTTTTAAGATAGTCACAAAACTCTCAAGTTATTAGACTGACGCATACAAAAACTTTAATTAACGGTTGCCAAAGAAGGGAAAACAAACAAGAGTGACTCGAATAAGAATGAACAAAAACTAAAATGTGGACAAAAACACAATACTAGATCGCTCTTGTGAGGGGAGGGGGAGTGGGAATGGGGTTAGCAATGCAAAACGGTTTAACTGGTAACTGAATCGCATACGCATGCCTGCAGATTAGTACGACATGGTATGGGGGATACACAAATACACGTATTATATACAAATACACATCGATTATAGATCTACTAGTACATATGTATTATCACAATAGACGACTGCTTCGCAGCCTAGATGCCACAGCAGGAGCGATTTGGTGAGGAAGCAGGGCCACTCTCCTGATCCGCATCAGTGTCATCCGAGATGCTGATGGCGCCGGCATTTGGCGCTAATCCGGTGCTCTGCAGGCGCAGTGCATTGGTATCGTTCTGCTGTTTGCTTCCATGGTGCTCCACCATTAGTTGGGTAAGCAGCTCGAAGAGGTCATGGACTCCCTCATTTTCCTTGGCGGATGTCTCCACGTACTGTGCGCCCACTGTCTGCGCATAGCGCAGTGCCGTCTCATAGCTAATGGCACGCTGCTCCTCAAGATCAGTCTTGTTGCCCACGATGACCAGCGCAATTTCGCTGCCACGCATCTGCTTAAGTTCGCGCACCCACGACTTGACCTTTTGAAATGAGTCCTGATCGGTGATGTCGTACACCAACAGTGCCCCATCCGATCCCCGATAGTAGATGGGGCCCAGTGCATGAAAGCGCTCCTGCCCGGCCGTATCCCAAATGTTGAGCAGTGCACGCCGTTCATCAGGCAGCGTCACCTTTTTGGTCACGAAAGACGCCTGCAACGTACTTAAGTGATGTGTGTTGAACTTATCTTCTATGTAGCGCAGCACCAGCGAAGTTTTGCCCACGCAACCTGCAAATGCGCAGCGCATTGCATATCAAAAACAAAGACACCAAACGACAAAAGTGAGATGGCTTTTGGAGATTGGAGCTTTACTCACCTTCGCCCAGCAGCACTGCTTTAAAATTGAGCGTGGGTCCGGCGCTCGTTCCGCGCGAGCTCATTGTGCTTCCACTCGATTGCAATTTAAGTAGCGACACCCAAACATCGATTGAATTTAATACACTTAAAAATTTGTAATTGATTTAATTTTCATCTAATTTTCTGGTGTTTTGTCAGTCCAGAAGTGTAGCAATCTCATCGACGATAGTGGTGGCATATCTCATATCGATAGTAATGATACAAAATCACTAGTAACGATATCTAGTATTTATATATATATATATATTTTTTTTTTATTTGGTATCATGCTCGAGCCACTGTGATATTGCCGCTTAATAAATGTATTGAATTAATATGAAACAAAAATTCGCTTATCTACACGATATATGCTTAAAAATGAGGTAATCGATATCGCCTGTTAGGCGTTAGGAAAAATGTAACTGAAATGTAAAAATGGCACTGAAACATATCGTTAAAACATATCGATAGGCAACATTTTTAGATTGCCGCGTATTTTGATTTATATGCTTAAACAGTCAACGTGATCTAATGATATACGAATATTTTAGAATTTTTATGTGGGAATTTGCTGCCAACAATCGAATGCAATATATGCGCTGCAGGGGTTCTGAACCTTACGTTTCGTTTTATACGCACACCAAGCCGATTAACTCTCCGCTACCCCCCAAAAAATGTTACGAAATTCCATCACATTTTGCACGGATATAAAGGCGTGCGCACATCCGCCATCAGCAAGCTGCAATTGTTTTCGCTGAGTTGCTCACTTCTCTTGCAACGTATGCTCTCAATCGAGGCGTCACTACGCAGCGCCCGCTTTCCACATGCTCCCTCAAGAAAGGTAAAGAGACACAGTCGGTCGCACAGTGGGCCGCTCATATAGATGCTCGTATATGGTGTATGCATAACAATAATATTCATTCATCACTCCACTCGTATGGCAAACATCCATTGTATACAGCTGCTTGCATTTTCTCTTTCTCTCGCTTCCTTTCTCTCAATTGCTCTCTGCTCTCAATGGTCACGCTCTCTCTCTCTGCCTCCGGGTTCGGCGGTGGATCTGACTCTGCTGCTGCTGTGGCTGACTGAGAGTCGGAAAGTTGGAGAGGCTGAGAGGCTGCTCTGATGACAACGGCAATGGCGCAGCTTTGTCTCGCACTGACGGCGATTCATTCTAGTATTAAGTGCCGCCGCAGCAGGAATCCAAAATATCCCAGCGTCAGGCGCGCACTCCGTGTGCCCCCAAAAAGTCCGGACCGAACCGAAACCGAAACGTAGCGAAACGAACCGAACCGAAACGTAAATGTGTAACACTAATTGCAATTCAACATAAAGTACCAAAAAATAAAAAAATAATAAAAAACACACACACAGAAAGAAAATAAACCAAAAAACAATGAAAACTTAAGGAAAAACAGTTTGTTGATATTGAATAACGGTATTATCACGCTTCCTTATTAGTGGGGCGTGTGCTTAAGCTATGCCTTGAGCACTTTTCCTGTGCAAAACTAACATATACAAACAGCCCAATTCCTGCCCTACAAAAACACACACACACACACACACACAGAAAATATATACACATATTGGTTTCCTTGTAGGGACAACATCGTCTTCGGCATTTTTATGTACATAAAGTTGTTGTTGAGTTCGTTAGCATTTAAAAGCCGCAGTTGCCGCCTAACGGTAAACGGCCTCTGTGGTTGTCTCTCCTTGTGTGTGTGCGTGTGCCTGTGTGTGTGTGTGTATTTGGTCAGTAAGTCAACAACAACTGCGCAACAAACCTGCGAAAACCAACAAACAAACAACAAGGAAATTTTGCTGTTTGAACCGTTTGTTTTTTCCTTCGGTGGTTGCTCTTGTTGCGTATTTCATATTACGCACTTTCTCACACACACACACACACACACACACATGCACGCACAAAGGATTCGTTGCGTAAAAAGCGAAATTCGCAGTAAATGCAATTGCCACGCCCCACACCACCTCGCCCCGTCCTGAAACTCACACACACACACACACAGCAAGAAGCTGTAGATGACTTTTCCGGCATGCGTATGTGAATGCGTGTGTGTGTGTGTGTGTGTGTGTGCTTAGCTGTGACTTGTGCATTTCTAGGGATACACAGGATACACAAAATGTGCGTAGACGCAATAAAGTGAAAAGCGCTCAACTGCAGAAACAACAACAAAAGACAGCAAAATAAATCAAAAATAAATAAAAACAGCAATTCGAGTAAAGGAATTTTAGTCAATCCAGAAAGGAAGACACAGATACCGAGAGAGACAGAGAGGGGGAGAGAGAGAGAGAGAGAAAGACAGCGAGTGAGAGTGAGAGAAACCGAGACGCAGCAAAAGGGATAGAGGAGCACAGCATGGATAGCTCACCGGATCTATCGCTGTCGCTGAAACTGCGACGCGGCTCCAGCGATTCGCGCGACAATTTCTACATGGACTTTGCCCAGGGCATCGATTCGGACATCGAGGATGTGGACAATAGCAACACAAATCTGGATGCTGCACTCGCATCGGGATCGGGCGTTCAAGTGTTGCCGCCACCATTGCCACTGCCACCGCCGCTGCCGACAATATCGCTGAGCGAGGAGATGCTGCTGCTGGTGGCACCACCACCGCCACCACCCGGTCTGCTTGGCCAGCCGCTGCCGACGCTGACGGAGACGGAGGATATGCCACCAACACCAACGCCACCGCCGCAACAGCAGCTCAGCATGGAGGGCAGCTCGCCACCCGGTTCGCCCAGTTCCAGTTCGGTGCTCGAGTTGGAGCTGATACCGCCTCCACCATTGTCGCCCCGCGATGATGCTGGACTACGCACCGACGACGACGATGGTGAGGAAACAGACGATGCCGAGGAGGCGGTCGTTCAACCACCGCCGCTACCTGTGCACCAGGAGGAGGATGGCGCTGAAGCCGATGTTGATAATGATGATGACGATGATGAGGACGAGGATGAGGATGAGGATAAGTCATCACCACCACCACCGCTGCCTCCATTGCCCTCGAATCTGTCATATGTGCAGGGAACTGTAACGCCACCGCTGACCAAATCGCCATCGACATCGCCATCGCCACCGCCGTCGCCGCCGCCAAAGCCTGTGATGAAAATCGGCCACATGATGTCACCGCCGGCGCAGCATGCTAGCAAGGCACCACCCAAGACTCCTTCATCTGAGAGCGAAGAGGAGTCACAGCCAATTTCAGCGCAAGCCATTTCCAAGCAGCAACCGGAATCAGAACCAGAGCCTGAGCAGAAAGAGTCCGAGCTAGAGCCAGAGCCAGAGCCAGAGCTAGAGTTGGATCCGCTGCCCATGAGTGGTGGTCAGCAGATGGCCGCAGAGGAGTACAGCAGATCGCTGGACAACGAGGATGAGTCGACTACGATTACCACACCGCCTAGCAATGGTTACTCGGCATCCTCAATCATTGCACCACCACCGGAGCACTTTGCGGAGCTAGATGATGACAGTCTGGGACGCGGCTTCATACCACCGCCACCGGCCGGACTCGAGGATGAACCGGCAGATGTCGAGTATCCCGAGCAACCGCGTTCCTTGGACGTTGATGATGAGGAGCTAACCAAGGTGGAAACCGATGAGCTGTCGTTGAATGTGGCTGACGACGAAGCCGACGACGATGAACCAGCCGATAGCATCAGCTCGCCGAGAGCAGCCAGCATTGCCAGCGGTGGTATCATCTCCACCAGCGGCGCCATTGCAGCCATGGCATCTGGCAACGTGGTGGCCTCCGACGCCGCCTCACCAAAGACGGACAGCCGCAGTCGCAGCGGTAGTCAGCGATCCCGCACTAGCTCCCAACACGGCCCACTCACCGGCTCCCATGTCGGATCAAGGGCCGGCTCCCAGGCAGGATCAAGGGCCGGCTCTCGGGCCGGCTCACGCACAGGCTCGATTGTCTCTGCCACCGCTGCCGCTGGTGCTGCAGCCGTGCTGTCGCCCCAGTCTTCGCTCAAGTCGCAGACATCTCTCAAATCACAAGTCTCCATCTCGATGAGGAGCCCGGCGCCATCATTGAAGTCATCATCCCAACGCAGTGCCGAGCGCGTGCAGAGCCCGCCCGTTGGCGAGGGTGCTCCGGCGATGCCATCGCCTCCACTGATGCGCAGCTCACCGCCCGAGCTTGCCAAGAGCCCACCGCGGCATATGCACAGTCCGCCGAGGGTAACAACACCGCCGCGCGTCTGCAGCCCCCCACTGGTGAGCAGTCCTCCCAAGCTAGCGGAGGCAGCAGCAGCGGCCATTGCCTCAGTCCCAGTTGCGATCAAGAAACCAGTCAGGTAAGCGGGACTTCACTCGGCGCAATCTACGCAATCACAATTCGAATGCCCTGTCCGAGTCCAAAATATACCGCTAAATATAAAGCCATAAGGTTAAATCAAGTCTAATCCTCCCTTACTGATATGTATTCATCAAGTAAAAGTTGCACTTGCAGAAATTAAATATGTGTGAGTCCGGGGGGAATGAGAGCAGTTCAAATAGCTGATAAATAATATAACTTCTGTGATCTTTGTTGCTTTCATTTATTAAAATTTATAAATTGAATTTAATTTATTTTTATTTATATTCTTATTGCATGTAGAACATATGTTTTTATACAGTAGAAATGATGGTTTCCCAGGCACGAGGCCTTCTTCTGGAAGCCAAACAACTGAAAGGACTCCAAGCAGGAGCCTGGAGCTCTGTCAGGTTGCATATATGACAATGTGCCTCAGAGAGAGAGAGAGAGAGAGAGTTGCAGATCAAAGGCAGACCAACAAAGTGTGGCAAGTGAGTTGGATACGAGGTGCACTTGGGTCTTGTAATCAACTTTAAAAGGCTTCAGTTTTTTTTTTTTAATGCATCAATTAAAATTGTAATTGGGCTTGGCCAAATCCCACGGCTTGAAGTATGGTTTAATCTGTTTAATCTGCTGCAATTTGAATCAGAGCTAAGCAGTTGCGATTTACTTCCTCCCTTTGAAATTTATAAATGAAATTCACTTGATTCTCAACCAGTAATCAATAATGAAACTAAACAACAACTTTGGCCGGGTATTAAATTGTGCCAGATTAATTAGGGATTTTCGTTGAATTTGAATTAAATTAGGATATTTAATATTTTGCTCTGCTTAAATACAATGTTATCTCGATGTGCATCTGGAGTGGTAGCTGAACAGTATATGAAAGCCATGTTTTAGCTGCTGGTTATTGTATTCTGCTGCTTGTTGGTCTACTCCGATTGCATTATGATGAGGCAAGCACTCTAACCAGCTACCACCAAGCAGACAATCGCACACTTTTGTTAATTGCATAAGCGTTGCCATGACTCTCAGGCTATCTGGCTCTCGGGTGCTGTCTGCCTCCATTAGATGCTGTTAATAGTAGAACAAAACAGTTTAGCTCGTACACTCGACGCTTGCTGCATGTTGCATGTTGCATGTTGCGAGCTGTATGCGGCTGTATGTTGCCCAGGGCTTTCGTCTGATGCCTACTAAAATGCGCCCATTGCACCCCCACCCATCCTACCACGGTGGCATGCAGCATGGATGCGTCTCGCTTTAGAGTAGAGTCAGCGGCGTGGGCTGCGTTGCTTTTACACTTTGCATTAATTAAACATCACGTTTCCAGTGCAACACCCTGACAAGTTGCGCAGCCATTCAGGCCCACATGGCGTATGCGACATTTTGTCCTCCATTTTGCCCGTGGGTGCCAGTTAGTGCTGTGTCAGTAGCAGCAACTGCAACAGCTGCCAACATTATTGGCTTGCCACGAACGAATTGTGGAACAAAGAGTCGCTGCTGCTGCTGCAGGTTGTTGTCCTCCGCTGATGTCACCTGATGCCGCCCACAGACGCAGCTGCGCCGTCCAGTCCACAGCCAATACAAAATAGGTCAATTGAAAGTATGTTGTGCTAAGGCTATTATGTCCAAGCCGAAGGAGATGGGATGAGCGACAGCTGCTAATCCTGGAGATGCCGGCTCGTTTATTCAATGCCTTCAATGCATTCGCATAATGGACATTTCCAAGCCACCGCGTGCCTTGTCTGATAATCAGATCCGATGCTGGAGACCGTTGCGAATGTGTTCGCTGTGAATGCAAAAATGTGCATAGAAATAAGCAACAAAGGCCAACTAAGTACTTTGAATTAGTTGTTGGCAAATGTTTTTGTTTTTCTCACAGTATTTATGTAGCATATGCATCCCAATTGAAATGTACTTCTTACTTATCGAAAACAATGGCTTTGGCGCCGAATAACTGTGGTGTGCAATCCATCCATTTATAAACAATTTTTATGTGACTAATAAGCTCATGTCAGCATTTATCAATATGAGCAAAAATATCAAATTTGATTTTGTATAAATCAAATAAATAATCATACAGAACCAGCAAGAAAATATCACTACTATCAATTTACAGCTTGCAAATGGCGTCCGTTGTGGTTATCTCAACTTTGTCTCGATTAGTTTGGGGTGCTATTCTTAAATGTGTATATTTTTGCTGTGTGTGTTTATCTGCTGACAGCCCCTTGTTGTGGGTCTATTCTGTACGCCAGTCCCACACCTCCTGCCACGCCCGGCCATTAATGCAACAGTCGAGTCGAGTCGAGTCAAGTCGGGTCGGGATGAGTTGGGTTGAGTTGGGTTGAGGGCAGGTTAACAACCCCGAGCGACACGCCATAAAGTATGCAGCACGCTTTTAGAAATGCGATTACAAGAGCGCTTGAGTGCATGATGCACAGCATTCACAGTATTCACACTAACCACAACAAGCATCAACCACGGGGGGGTTGGGCAGTCAGTCAGGTCGACTCCCTGAAAATTGTCGAGTTGCAGTACGTTACAGGCTTGCAACCACATTCGAGTCAGAGTCGCCCTATGTCAAGGTTATTTATAAGCTCTGGCACACTTGTTGCAATTTCCAAGTCTCATACTCTCAATCCGAGTACCTGAACTGCTCCATAAGGATGAGCACCCATTGGAGTGCCGCAGCGCTCTTCACACAATACTGTCGAGTGGCAAGTCAGCTTATACTCAAGCTCAAACTGAATCTAGCATCTGGAATCCAGACTCCAATTTAAATCAAAATACGATAGTAAATGCATTTCATTGCATTCACAAGTGACCTGTGAGTTCGAATGCCGAATGCATGTGAATGCAAATATGAATGCAGCACGGACAAAAGATTCGTGTGAATGCAAGAAAAATAACATATTTGAGGTTGCTGAATCATATATTTGTATCTTTTGTAGTAAGCATTTGCTTAACTGAAGACCCAAGGCAAACGCAAACGCAAACATAATTATGAGTTGGATGGGTGTTTTCCTTTTTGTATTTGATGATTTTGCAATTTTAAGCATTTTGTAAATATTTTAAATTAATCAATATTTCTACGAGATTTTAGTGCATGTGTTTTGAATTTGGAGACCAATTGCCATTTATAAGTTGATCATTTGTAACTAAAGGCTACAATTAATAGTATTAGTATAAATGATAACGGCAAATCACTGTTAAGTCTGTCCCAAACACTGAATCGCTACCCCAGGCCTCCACATGGATGAATAGATGCTAATTTTTTTAGATTGGACTTGCGCTTGAGAGCGATTAGTTTCAATTGCCGCTGTGGGCAGCCCCAGCTGTTTATGGAGGGGGTTTTTCATTAGATGTTATTTTTTCACTTTTTTGTTTGATTTTTTTTTATTTCTTTTGGTTTTTTGCTATTATTAGGCACAATTTGGGAGCACCCGTTGAAAGCAGCTGCTCTGCATCGAATGACAATGACAATGACATAGATCAGATGAATGTGATGGGGCCACCAAAGTGATTTATGGGCTCATATTGTGGAGACACATTCAAGAGTGGGAACATGACCTGTACAGCATTTAAACATGAGAGTGAAAATAGTTAATTGTGATCTGTACATGTGGATATATTTGAGCGATGCATCACATATTTCAAATATGCGCAGCATTGAGGCTTGCAATCCCGTCACTTTTGAGTATCTTTTGTATTATTGAAAGTCGGACAATGTCGATGTCGATGTCGGCGGAAGTGTCTGGCCATGTTTGCAGTCAGCATGAATACATCATATACTCGTAGTGGCATTTAGTTACGCTCGCACACATATTTAAGTGTGTATTAACACGACGATGCACACACATATACCCAATGTATTTATGCATGTATGCGGCCTCATGGCAACAGTGGGCCCATTATTTAATTAAGCCACTGTTGTGCCTATCTGTGAGAGTCTGCAAAATCTGCGCAAGCTGCGCCCAAAAAGAAAAAAAAGACAAAACGGGGGGGCTCATGCAAATCTGGTGACTAGTGGCACAATCAGTGAATCGACGTCGCTCATCGTTGCGACTGCATGGCAAATGTTATCCAATCCAACTAATTCAGCCACGCATTCCATGTCTTCTGTATCCACCAACTCGAATTCCAGCAGCAGCAGCATCAGCAGCAGCATTGTCGCCCCGGAGCCACAGCTGGCCACGCTCAGCTACCAGGATGAGCAGAAGTCATCACAGTTGTCTGGCGCCGAGCAAGTTACCGTTTCTGTTGCCGTTGCCGTTACCACAGCACCACCCAGTGTGGTGACCACTCAGCCGCGTACCCACTTCACGACCAGTCATCATCACTACCACTTGCCGCATCAGTTCCAGCATCCGCATCATCAGAATCACCATACACACAGTGTGCGCGTGCCGACGCCCACAGTGCCGAGCAGCTATTCGCCATCGGCAACGGCCCTGGATGTAGATGGACGCTCGCCCGGCTATGGGCGACGTGCCGTGCCGCTGGCTGCTCCCGTGCTGAGCAGCTCGCTGCTGGCCACGTCCGGCGAGGCTGGACACGTGACGGCAGCCGTTTCGCCGGGTCGCATGTCGGCACGTTCCGGTTCGCAGCATCATGTAACCATCGATGAGTCCAGTTTGCCAACAAAGGATGGCGTGGAGAGCGCTGGACCCAGTGGTCTAATACTCGGCGGCGGTGACGGCGATGGCGATGACGACAATGGTCGCCATGGCAACGATAGCTCGGAGTCGCCCTCATCGCCGGGTAGCAGCAGCTCCCAGCACCAGCTTCGACATGCCGATGGCCAGATGGCGCTCATGTATCACTCGCATCAGTTGACCAACTATCCGGTAATTCCGGCCATCAAGCGCACCCATCGCCCGTCTTTTGTCTATCCGCCAATGCCGCGCATCAAAGCGTAAGTAGCGACTACTTCTCATACGGATTCCGCATTCTAATCCTCTAATGATTTCGAAATTCGCTTTGCAGCGGCGATGCTCTGGCCACTCTCTTTTCGGCCCTATACGGCAAACTGCTTGTCGTTATGGGCATTGCATTTCCCATGGCTGAGGTCATATCCACCTATATACCGCCATCCTTCTATGAGGTTAGTTCGAGTTCCCCCATTTGTTAATCACGTTTCATATATTTTTTTCTTTATGCAACAGCTTTATTTCATTTTCTAAAACATTTAATAAATTCTGAGTTTCATTTAGTCTGATAAACTTGATTTATCGGGCTGAATTCTGATAAATGTTCAGTCTGATCCAATATCTTTCCATTGAAGGGCACATCTTTAATTCCAGAAAATATATCTAAATACTGTGCCATATTATGTTGTCCGATTGCTTCACGGCGAAGTAATCTCTGAATTTGGAAGCAAATGATTTTGCTTAAAAAAAAGGGATAAATATTACAGCTGTGTCAATAAAGGGAATTTTTCAATCCTTCAACTTTTAATTTACACCATGTATTTCATTTATGCTACTTTCAATTACAAGTGTATTCATTACTTTAAAGTTATCCAGGCGTAAGCAAAAGATGATTTTGTCTTCTCCATGAAGCCTATCTTTCGTTCAGTGTACCTTGAACTCTAGCTTGACAATATACACGGGCAAAAGAGTAATTTTGTAATCAACCTAATTTTACGAGTTGTTACGAGCAACGACAACAATGTGATTTATTTCTTAAGCTGCAGTTTTAATCACTGCAGAGTTAGACTTAATCGCAAATCTCATTTTGATTGAGAAATTTTGGTTTAATTTGTGATCCCTTCTTAATGAACTTTACTATTATTATATTATTTTTGTCTTCATGTTTTAGGTGTACTATTTGTACTTGTACATTGGTAGCATGATCTTCTTACTCTTTATGTACGCCACACTGCTCTGGGGTCGTCCAAAGCTGCCAGTGCCCATGGGTAAGTGAATTATTGGATCTGAGATCGAATTGAGGACTGAATCCATTGGCTTTTCGCTTTTGCAGCTACGTCGCCAAACAAGTCAACGACCAAGGTGAGCGCCACGGATAGCATGGAGGAATCGGATACTGATAGCACGTCAACCAATCGGCGCATTCCGCCGCCCATCCAGGTGCGTCGTCCGTCGCTGCTGTCGCCACTGGGCAGGCAGCATCACTACGGCAGCTTCTATTTGCGCATGGGCGCTGTAGGTGAGTAATCAGCAAGGATATTTTTTGTCTATCACCCGTCATTCGTCATTTATTTGTCGCTCATCCGTTATCGGTTGCACTTGTCGCTGTTGCAGCATTTGGCATTGGCAGCATGATCTACTCTGGTTTGGAATTTGGTCAGTACTTTGAGCTGAATCCAGACACCAAGTGCCACAATGTGCTGCTGGCGCTGACGCCAGCGACACGCATGGCCTTCATCTTTATCCAGATGTACTTCATCTTTTTGAACAACGAACAGATCAAAGTGTATCGCTACAAGATCATCGCTCGCTTTGGCCTGATGCACATGATCGGCACGAACCTGGCTGTCTGGCTGAACGTGTTGATCCAGGAGACGAAACATGAGATTCTAACATTTTACAATCCGGAGAATCGCACACTGCGCATCTCGCATCGCATACCCGGACATTCGCGTGGACACGCTGTCATCCAGCACGATCCGACAGCACATTTGCGTGTGCCACGCGGCTTGAAGGGTCCGTATCAGATCTTCGAGTGCCGGCGCACCAATATCATTGGCACTTTGGTACAGGATGCCTCGCCCTTTCTGTTCCCGTGCACCATTGAGTACTCGCTGATCTGTGCCGCTATCCTCTATGTGATGTGGCGCAGCATTTCACGTCCACAAAGCACGACACAACAGCGACCGGACATGATTAGCTCCCCAATGAAACGGTCGCCTCATCACTACTCCGTGGACTGTGCCCGCGCCCACAAGGGTCTGTTTGTGGGTATACTGATCCTGGTGCTGACCATCATCTCGCTAATCATATTCTTTGTGCTCATCTCGCGACCGGAATTTGTCGCTCTGGCCGTAACCGAGGTGACCATCTGTGAGCTGCTTATCTATGGCACAGCGACCATAGCCACACTGCTGGGCATGATACAGATCCGGCACCTGCAGTACGATGCGTATCGCAGCTTCTCCCTGGACGACATCCTATTGGTGGGGGCACAGACCGGTTCGTTTTTGTACAACATCTTTACGGTTATCGCCGGGCATTTTACACTGCGCAGCGATGATATGTTGGTGCCGATAAATGCACTTGCCTCCATCGTGCAGACCGCCTGCCAGACCATGTTCATACTGGATGCCAGTCGGCGACAGGCGGTCAGTCCGGAACACTTACGCAAGAAGCCCGGACGAGAGATAGTCACGTTCATGCTGGTGGTAAATCTGGCCATGTGGGCAATAAGTACGCTGGAGAAATCGCGTGCCGAATCGCATCCCATACAGCTCAACTTCTATGGTCTGTGGGCCTGGACCATAATCACCCATGTATCGATGCCGTTGGCCATATTCTATCGATTCCACTCGACGGTCTGCCTGTGCGAGATCTGGAAACGCGCCTACAAGCTCAAGCCGACGTACATGTGAGAATTCGCCCGCTCGCGCATTCAGAGCATTGCGCAGCAGCAACAATTCTGTGAGGATCTCAAGACAAATCTATCCTACTGCTACTGTTCCACAACACTGGCCGGTGGCGAGCTCGAGACGGTTGATGAGGCAGACAGCGGCGGCAGCGGTGTAAATGCCACTGACACTGAAGCCGGAGGAGTCACTAACGGAAATGGCAACGGCAACGGCAACGGAAATGGATCGGGCACAGCTGGAGCTGCATCTGTCCAGCTGGACGAGGACGAACAGGGCGGCGGCAGCGCAGCCAGCCGAATAGAACGGGCCGCCGGCCGGGCCCTGTCGCCGCATAGCCTCAACACTGACAAGGCCTTCTGTCCGGTGTACGTCATAAATGGTGAATGAGTTTACGCGCACTTTGAGTTCATCGATGCGTTAAGCGGACATGAGCTCAGCTTTGTTTAGCACTCCACCAACTCCTCCACCACCACCACCACCCACCAAACATAGACAAAACATGCAAAACCTAAAACAAACAAACAAACAACAAAAAAAAAAACAAAAAGTAGACACCGACACCACCACCCAGCAACCACTCAAGAACCACCTTCAAGACAAATTTAACTCTGGACGGGTGCAAACAATTTTTAGAGCCAAAACGAAGAGAAAAACAAACAAAAAAAAAACAAAAAACGAGAGCTAAAACATATCCGTAAGTTGGAAATGGCAATGAAAATTAAAATGAAAACCAATTAACTTTGAATCAAATACTAAGATAAGTTGCATATGCATACACATTTAAGCCCCTATACATGCATATATATATTTATATATATATATATATAAACGAATATGATTGCAAGTAAACCATAAAAAGACTTTATATAACGAAAACTCCAAAAAAAATGTTCAGAAAAACCCACAAGCAATGTCAAGTCCTACTTAAAGTCTCCTTATCGAATCGAATGTATCTCAGTAACTTGTATGTTCGTGTGTGTGTGTGTGTGTGTGTGTGTGAGAGTATGTGTGTGTGTGAGTGTGTGTGAGAGTGTTTGTCGCAAGACAATGTTTAGGTTTGCTGTGGGTGAATCAGTATATTCACTCTCGTATACCCAGATGTTCGATTCATGTTGATTCACAATCGAATAAGTAATATATTTAAAAGGATTTATAGATCGAAGCCTCCTAATATAGTGCATACGTATATCTATATCAAAGTTCCATGACAGATCTTCAGAGTTGCAAACAGCGAGTGTTTTGCACATTTTTCATACTAGGGACTCAATGTTTGTCCAATTATCGCAGAACACTTTACCGAGAAGCAGAAGTTGTGAATCGTAGTATGCATATAACCTGATAACTAATGATACTATTCCATATATAGTTGGCATTCCTTCGTAAACGTTCTATATGCATACAGTAAAGCAGTAAATATATATATATATATATACATACATATATATATATATATATATATTCGTACATATATAGTCATACATACATATATTAAAGTATTTACTTAGCTGTTGCTGCATAATCGAAATTAAGTACACGAAATCAAAATACATCTACTTGCATATTAAATATATGGCGAGAAAAACATAAACCCCACCAAATGCGAGCGATAAAGTCAAACAACCATGAAAAGTATTAATTATATTGTACTACATAGTAGCATATGATATAGAAAGGTTATTCAGTATGGTATCGTATATCTGAGAATGTTCGACATCAACAACTAACAACATCTAAAAATGAGTTGATATCAATCTATATGCAGACATACAGACAGCCATACAAATATTTGATATATACATTCATATACATAAATAACTACCAAGTGAAAGCTTATGCAGCGCTCTTAAATAACACGATATATATATATATATATATATATATATATATGTTCGGCCCCTTATTGTTGAAATTCCTCGTTTATTAATCGTATGTCGTTGAATAACTGAATTTGGGTTTGTTAAATTTCAATGATTAAATTGAATATTCGATGTTCTCTTATACACTATTTATTTATTTATAAGCATTCAAATACGAGTACTTACTTGTTAGGAGTTTCGTTTTTCTTTATCCATAAGTTCTTGTGATAATTTGTTTATGCTTGTTCAGATTGAAAACAACACACATACAGATGTTTGCACATGTGTACCATACATTATGTATGTTGCATCCATTATTTATGAACCAACCAGAAAATACTTGGCTAAGACTTACGTGTTTGTAATAAATATTCAGTATTTGGTAAGCTCAAACGGTAGAAAGACAAATCAAAATGAGAATCGCAACAAAAACGCACAAGCAAAAAAAGATAAAGAAAAAGAAAAAGAAAAGACAAACTATGTATTTTATAATACTTAAGAGTAAAACACACCTTTAAAAAACCTAAAAAAAAAAAACAACTTTTTTTTGTCTACCATAAAGGTATAGTATATAGACAGAATGAGTGTATGTATGTGTATGTAGAATATATATACATGTGCAACTAAATATTATACATACGTTTTTATTAGAACTATATACCCGTATGTGTAAATTCTTGATTCATATACGAATAACATTCACTTGTATATTTTTCAACGCCAAAGAGTTTTTACTTAGCCTAAGTTCGAATTGCTTTATGTACACAGACATATGCACATCGCGTAGTACATATGTATCTACTGGTATGTACATATGTATGTGCAATCAACGATTTGTGTTCATCTTTGAGGGCAAGTCAACAGGTATTGTATATTCAAGTTTTCAGCATAAGAAAACATATATTGAATAATAATTGTATATGTATGTATAACTTAGTTATCTCAATTTTATATTCAAACTAAATTTTTAATTAGTCTAACTGTAACTTTGTATGCATTTTCTTACATGTATTTAATCTACACCGACTTAAACACTGCTCAAAAACCAAAGCATAATAATAATAATAATAATAATAATAACAAGCAAATGAACTTGAAATAAATTGAAAACCGAAATGAAAATCATATAATCGAAAATGTCTAATCAAAATTGATATGTATTTACAAAACGTAATATTAGAATTTATTAAACTAGTTACTAATTACGAGATGAATTCGAACTCCACTAAAATGTGTATTGAAAACTCCTATTCCAGTAGCCAAAGAAAAACTAAAAAAAAAGAAGGAAAACAACGTAAAACATACTAAGTACATAAATTAAAGTCAACATTACTGTCATACCAAAATAATTATTTTTACAGCGTTAACTAGAAACTTTTTTTTAACATTACAATAAGTCAAAAAATTCAATCAAAAAAATAGAAATTAAAAATAATAAACAAATACAATACAATTTCGGTACAATTTATTGATTTAAAACAGCTGAAAATAATAATAGATTCTGTCAATACAAATACAATTGATTTCCATATAGAGAAACTCCAGTCGTGTGTGTATCCCATATTGCAGTAAAATGAATAAAAACCATTTCGATTACTATGAAAAGTACATTTGTTTTATTTGCATTAAGTCGGCGATAGTTAGCAATTTGCCTCTCTCTCTCTCTCTCTCTCTCTCTCTCTCTCTCTCTCTCTGTGTCTCTAAGCAACTAGCCAAATAAATATGCTGCTACATATTGGGAGCAGCTAGTCGGCGAGTGAGTAAAGAATGTGCTCAGAAACTTAACAGGCGAAAAAAAGTATTGTGCTCGCATTTGTATCTTCAAATGGGCATGTATCTGTGGTAAGTGCGAGTGCCACACAACACCGGCTAAGGGTTGAAAAAAGCTGCAGAGAGTGTACAAAAAAGAAAGAAGGAAACTCTTGAGTATCTTGTGGACCACGAGGCAGCTTAAAAGCCCGGGGATGTTCACCAAAAGGTAGCTGCAGCATTTGAATTTCGCATCCTAATACTTTCTCCAGCTATTAAGGGCTTTCGCTCCAACGCTCTCTCTCCCTCTCTCTCTCCCTCTCTCTCTCCTTCTCTCTCTCTCTCTCTCTCTCTCTCTATCTAGCTGTTTATACATGTCTCCGTCTTTCGCTCAATCTCTTTCTCTGTCTCTCACTCGCTCTCTCTCTCTGTATATTATTCGATTTCGGTTGTGGATGCTGTGTGCTGCCCCTGATTTGTGCTGCACTTTTGTGGATGCTGTTCAGCCAGGGGCTCGGCCCTATGTACCTATACAAGGCATATGTATACCATATATAGCAACTCGTTACCCGGGATTTGAACCACGCCCTGGCCAACTGAGCTGGTCGAAAACTAGGTTACCATTTCTGGTTGTTGCTTTTTTCTTCAGTGTTCTTGTATAGTCGCTTATTTTTCTTTATTTATTTTATTTTTTGTTGAGTTCAAATACAAATACAAGAAAAGTGGGCGAGTTGATATGTCCTACTGTTTATCCAGGGCCTGCCAAGGGCCCTGTTTGCCTGTGTAATCCAATTAGTATTTTATTTGGGGCCCGGCGAGCAGCGGCTTTCTCGTATAACGAACACTGTAGCTTGACCATTGCATATATACCCCCCGCACAGCTACATATATATATATATATGTAGCATATGCGTAGGCCTGCAGCCACTCACCACGCAACGCCCACACCTAGATAGACCTCCACCCTCCATCCCACCATCTACCACCTACCACCTACCACCTACCACCTACCACCTACCAACTGCAACCTACTGGCAATAATAACTGTGGGTGCGCCACATTGCAATTAGGTAGAAAAGCAGGTTTACGCCAAATGCACCCTGTTTGGCGGCAAACTAAAACCAAAAGGTGAATGTCCTTTGCCCATTTCTCACGCATGCGCCACAACTCAAACCCAGCCAGAGCCGAAACCAGAGCCGGAGTCGCAGGCCGAGCTACAGTCAGAACGAGCAGCAGCCTCAGACGCAGCAGAAACGCCCGCTCTTACTCACTTGACTCCTGATGTCCCGACGACATCCTTGGGCCATGTTGCACCTCTTGCACACTTATATGTCCTTATGAGTAAACTCTTACATATACATAAATGCATACATATATCTGCACATATAAATCACACAAAACACGCATAAGTACGATCAATAGCAAGTCATTCTCATTCTTATCCTAGACTAATCTGCAATCCATGGTACTCATGGGTAATACAGGGAACTAACTAGAATCATTCTTTTTCGTATTTTTTCACAGAAACACTTGGCGATTAAAGCAGAAAATATTTACATTACTTCTTACTTATTGGCACGCTTAACTCCTTGCACAATAAGAGTAACATTATAACTTTTTTTTTTTTTTATATAACAGTTATATTTTAAACATTAATCAACCTATTCAAAGGCTATAAAACATTGATTTGGAACAGAATGAATAATAGCAGTGAATTACAATCTATAACATAAACATAGAACAGGTTTTGGCAGTTAATAAATAACATCAAATATTACATTTGTGGCACATTAATTTAACGCCCTACAGGCCAGAGGTCGCTGAATGACAATTTATAGAAAAAAGTGTTGCATATTTTGTGGTACTTTTTTCAACGTACTCATTGAAGTAATTCCCAAATGGTTCTGGCTTCGAGCAGGTAATACGGGTCTATCTTTTTGTCTTTTTATCTGTCTTTTTTAACTTTTGTTTACAAGTATTATTATTGTTTATGTTTACTTTTGTTATTTACATTTGTTTTTTTTATATTTGTTGATGTTTTTTCTTTCTATTATTGGGAATGGTAAATAAAGCTTCTCAGTTATGATGTCGCTCCTCGGCATTTCCGGGATCTGCTGATTATAGATTTGTATCTTTTTATCTATTTTTTAAACTTTTGTTTACAAGTATTATTGTTGTTTATGTTTACTTTTGTTATTTACATTTTTTTTTATATTTGTTGATATTTTTTCTTTCTATTATTGGAAATGCTAAATAAAGCTTCTCAGTTGTGTTACGCAAGGCAAACATTGTAACTGTCCTCACTTTCCCACAAATTTGATATAATAATCAAAACTTGAGCATCTGAGTATAATAAAAATCTGTCTGCTTCCGCAGAGTTAGAGCAAAGTTAGCTCAACAAATTGCTTTACTATAGAAATTATCTTGCTATCTCCAGATCCAATGTTTTCTTATTTATTTCATATGGATATATTTCGATATTCGATATTCTCGTATATTCCCATTAGGATTCGTCTTTGCAGGGAGAGGTTCAGTGCGTTCGTTCGGTGAGCTGTGGAGTTTGAAACATAAAAACGAGCAAAATTCAGAAATCTTTAATGGATTTGGTAAATTTTGAGCATTTTTGTATTTGTAAGGTATTCGCAGGTATACCAAAACTACCGTGCAATAAAAAAAAGGCCAAAAGTTGTTTAATTATGCAATCTGTCGCATTTAGTGGCGGTCATCAGAATACACGTCTTTCAATTCCAGACATTCATCATCATCGTGATTCAGTTGATCATCGTGTTTTTTCCGATTCATCATTACATTTTGTCTGGCAACTCGCACAACGAACGTCGTGTGCAGCAGACTGCGAAACTGGCAACGGTAGTAGCAGCAGCAGCAAGCAATTGTGTATATCGTAAATATTTACGATACACAGAAAACGTACGACGCCGACTGCGCTACGTTTGCCATTGCTGCCGCTGCTTCTGCTGCTGGCCGATTTTGTCGCCGACGACTGTTGCTGCGGTCGCTGCCGCTGCCGCTGCTGCTGCTGCTGCTGCTGCTATGCGACGTTGCCGTTGGCAGAGCTTTGTATGCGTTCTACGTTTTGAGTTGTTAGTTGCGTTCGAGCTCAGTCATACACGAACTGTTACGAGTGATGGAAGAGTCAATACGGTGCCTGCAAGCGGAAGCGCCAACACAAGAAAACAGCCAAAGCCAGCATCAACATCAACAACAACAACAACAACAACAACAGCATCAGCACAGCACAATCGAAACTGCAGAAATAAAATTAATTTAATGAAATCGCAATCGGAATCTGATTTAGCATCAAGCCAAGTTTTTATACAGCCTATGGCCAATTTCGCTTGAATAGTCATTCAAATAAAATACTTGTAGCTATTGTTATTATTGTAGACATTGTTGGCAGTGTCGATGCTGTTGCCATTGCCGTTGCCGTTGCTGTTACTGTTGCGTTTTGTTGCTGCGATGACGCTCGCTATAATTGCCAGCATTAATTTTTGTTTTATTTTTTTTCCAAATATCTAAAGTGCTGAGCTTAACTAATTTTTGTGAAACTTGTTAGCTCATGACATCAACAGCATCAATACTATAGAGAGAAACGAAAACAAATCGAAAGCAAGTGAACGATAGTAATTGTGTGTGTGTGTGCGCGTCGTCGTCCATTTTGTCTGTGTGTGTGCTCCCCTTCCGTTTCCGGCAAACGCAACACATTTTTGGGAAAGGCAGTCAAACCGAGGACAACAACAAAAGCCAACGCAAAAAACGTAAATCGCGCGCAACAATCAACCGCCCACTCACACGTTCGCCTCGTCCACCTTGCCACCCTGCCACCCTCCCCCCCAGACAAGCCCCATATTGCAAACAGGACGAAGTCGTGACAACGACATGCGAAACGGGAAAGAAAAAAATCACAAGAACAACAATAAATAACACAAATACGCCACTTTAGCTTAACTGCCATTCCATTTGTCGAAAGTCGACACAGACGAATACGAATAATGAGAGGCATGTGAAGAAGAAGAAACCCAATCAAGTAAGTAATTATAACTAATTATATTGTGCTTATTTAGTGAATAGAAAATTACAAAACATATGCGCATACAAATTAGCCAATAGTCGCATCAAAGCTCTACGAAAATCATAAATCAATTTACCAAAACAATCCAAACTTTGGGCGCCCTCCTCAAGTTGTAGACCCATTTGGCATGTCGCATGTCGCATGTTACCACAGTCACCCACATAGACACATGTGTGTGTGTGTGTGTGTGTGTGTGTGTGGTCGTACTTGTTGTCACATTTCTTGGTCTTCCATTAGAAAGACATTGGAATGTCCGCAATATGCGTTTGCGTTTCTTTTGCTTTGCGCTACCTTCGTGTAAACCCATAGAAGTGCCACCAAAACAATAGCGACAAAAGTTATTTCGTAGTGGCAAATGTTACGAGTATTTGCAAGAAAACTGAAAATGAAATCGGAAACCGCAAGGCTGACAGCGGGTCGCAATGCTTTACCCCACATCCATTCACACATACAAACATACTGCGCTTAAGTCCATGGGCCACAGAACTGGGTCATTCTGATGGAGGGAAGCCAGCGGGAAACTTGATCTTCATGTATTTGCAATAGATCAGTCTCCATAACACTAGACGATTTTCCCCACAGCTGTATTTCATATGAATTTATCAATATTTTGGTATGGATTCTTTATATCAAATCGATCTGCAAAGTATTACAAAATATTGTAACCGGATTTCAATTACTTCACTGCGACGATCTCTAAATAAATTGTCTCATTAGCAACATTCATTGATTTCGTTCGCCTTGAACTTTGCCTTGGCAGAGGCCAGAGGCAAGCCAACAATATTTCAGTTTGTTGTTTGGATCGCTTCAACAATCCCCGACTTATGTCGCTCATAAGACTTGTATTTTTGTGTATTTATTTATTTTTTTGCTATATACAGTAGCCCAAGCGTTCTGTCAATGCATTCTGAACATGCGAGGGTTGAAAGTGTTTCTAACGGTGGTGTGTTTTCCGCTGACCCTTTGGGTGGGTGGTTGGTTAGCATGTGGCATAGTACTACAACTGAAAAAGAAACACAGCCCAGCTAAAAAAAAAATAAAAATAAAAATACTAATATCTGCATATCCAGCTAATGAGGCGGCGACCTCGCCCACAGTGCACATTTCCACGAGCACAATACCATCAAATTGCAGCCCAAAATGGGGTGGCTGAGACCGATTTGCCGCCCTTCTTCACACACCGCACCGTGACGGCTCTTCAGCACTCGAAGCTGACCAAAGGAACGCATCAGATAAATGAAAAAAAAAAAACAACAACGTAAATAAAACATAAATAATACAAAAGCAAAGCAAAGCAAAGCAAAGCACCCATCCACCCACAACGTCAAACCCAAATGTCAGCAGCAGCGCCAGCTGTGGATCATTGACAGCAGTGCATTGGGAATTCTGTTTCTGTTTTTGTTTTTGATTCGACTTATAAGGTCACCCTATTTTCCCATGTTTTGGTTTCTATGCTAGTATACTCTATACACGTAAATATGTTCAAAGTGTCTTTCAAATGAATTTGTATCTGGAGATCTGTAATGGAATTATATATATTTTGTTAATAGATTGGATGGCAAATAACTTTATACATTTGTGTAGCAATTTTCTTTTTTTTACGATTCTTCAGCTTGTTAGATTTCACTTTTCAATAATGGCACTGGGTATGTCTTAGTCGTGCAGTCTTTGCTATTGGATTTATGTTAAGTTGGCACTTTTTCTACAGGGTGCTGTCGTGCCAGACGTGTTTGTTATGCTTTTTATTATACTTATGTTGGATCTGACAGAAAGCAAAATGTGTCCATCTGCCAGATAGTTCTACTCATTCCCATGCATATTTCCATTTCCATTTCAATTCTCAATCCCAATTTGGTATTCGTTTGCAGCTATACAATTGCATTTCCGGTTCTCAATGTGGGCTCCGTCTCTTTAATGCTCACAGATCTGCAGCTACACTCTCACACACACACACACACACATAAAAAAGACAAAAAACGAAAAGCAAAAAGAAAAATGTTTGTTTTTTGTTTCTTTGTATTTTCAAATGCCCCGCCAGTGGCGCCGATCCGCAAGTTTACGATGGGTGTGGGTGCGGTTTGTGTCTGGGTCTGTTTGTCTGCCTGGCTGCTGTTCGCTTCTAATCTGTCATCGGACACTTTTGTGTAACTATCATAAAAAAGTTTAGCAATAGCAACAACAATAACAGTAATGAGCAATGCAAGCAACGATCTGCCACTGAAGATATGCAATGAATCCCCCGCCGATTTGCTGAGGCTAATATAAAAATATAAACATTGCATTGCTGCTGCTGATTGTGGCATCATCTTGCAGCACTTTCACAGTCTGCTTGCCAGCTTTTTACCCAATCAACCATTTTAGTTTCTCAAACATTGCAATTAACGGGTTTGCGTCAGTTTTGCACTAGTTCAAAGCTCAACTCGATTATCTGTTAAGACCATAAATGCCCGCTTGGACGGCTTTGGCTTTGGCTGTGGCTGTAGCCGACTGCAGTTGTTAGCCATCGAATGTTAATGGCCTTAAGCAAGCTTTCAATTTGAGACTCTGTGTTGGTGTTAATGTCGCCACTGCCACCTCAGTTGACGAAATACTGGAATACTCGTATATAGTCTAGAACAGCCAAACTGTGTCTCCACGAAACAGTTGAGAACATGCTGCTTGAATAAAAGTAGTATTAATGTAAAATGCAACAGATATAGTTAGAATTGAATAGCTATTTACTGTATTTATTTATATATGTATTTGAAATTTGTAATCACAATATAAAAATTATGGCACTTACAGTTAAACAGTTAAACAGTCTTAAGCAGTATGATGCATGACCAAAAACCACTATTTATTCACACTCCATTCATACTTTTTTCTGATAGTATCATTTACTTTCACTATCTGGTCTTTTTTTTATTATTTCGTATATGAATCTTTTGACATGTTATTACATTGCCAAAGAGTACGAACACTGGATATCTAGTCAGCCACTAGACATGAACAAAAGCTACAGAAATATGCACACATTTATATTTATTGATATGAATATGAAGTTCACGTTTGGCAATCAAATAAATGATTTATCAATAACGATGCGTCGTCTGCCGATTTTTCGTTTCTCGATCCTCGTTTGGTTCGATCGTTTGTATTTTATTGTAATTGTTTGTTTTTGTACACATGCCCCACGCACTTCGCATCCGATTTTATGCTTTGTGCTTTTAATATGTCTACAGCTGGCTGGGCAAGTTGAAATGGCACACGACCTCGCCTCGAAACCCAAAACAAACACTGGTCAATATGTGCAGCAAGCGATCACTGGATGCACTTGCTCTGCGGATATGTCAGCATGCCACATGCATGAACGGGGCGTGCTGGGTGTTCAGCTCTTGGCCAGCAGCCAGCAATATGTGGGGCAGCTCATTATAACAAATTGCGCCTTATTGAGTGAATATCTTTATATACTCGTATGTTGTGCATATACACATATATATATATATATATATACATTTATCTTAGATGAATAACACCAGTCGCAACATAATCACCCTCTGCAAGAGTATGAGAACATGTGCCTGTGACTAGATCGGGTATTTAATTCCAGCAGCACCCAGAAATTGGCATTTCAAAGGTCACGCGTCTATTGGGTGTGTGACCCTCGTCAATCTGTCAAGATCGCCGAAAATCCATTAGTATTTTGTTGGAATTGAGTCGACTTCGCTGTAAACATTATCCAGCAATTCATGATTAGACAGGCTGCTGGCCAGATGTCCATCAAGCGATGTTGCCAATTCCAAAAATAAAATCATAAAACTACTTTTGGAATTTCCACTTGTTGAGCGCTCTGCTTATTTTAAGGCCAATCATTTTGAAATAGTATTTAGCAATATTTCGAATTGTGCTATAGATTATAGGAAGAAGAGCTGCTTTTGTTTTTACAGCATTCTAACACATTTTATATTATTTCTCATTACAGAACGACCAATTTGCTAACTAAAAGTCTTAACATTAAACTGCTGCTGCAAACTGAATGACTGATTTATATGAACAAATAGAAATTACCTCCTAAAGAACTTTATACTTCTCGAAACAAAAGAAAACTTTAAGCATACCTACATATATGTATATGCCAAGAACGGAAAATCATTTACTAAAATATTAGGTATTGTCTTGACTTTAGTAACACAACTTAACCCAGCCCAAATACAGTAGATAGCTATTAAATATTTGACAAACCTGACAAAGCATTAAAGAGCCACATCTCCTAAAAACTAACACAAAAACAAAAACAAAAATAATATAAAAAAAACAGCATAGAGAAAGTAACGGAAATATATCAGTTGTAAGTCGCTGGCGAGGAGATTAAGGAATGCAGCGGTGTCCCTATCTGCATGAAATGCGTGAACGTCTTCTGGATCAGCCAAGGGAAACACTACAGCTGGAAAATATGGAGCGAGCCAATTTGCTGGATAACCGTCAGTCAGCATCCGAGTCGAATCAGGTCGGCACTGTGGTCAAGGTAGGGGCTGTTGGATGTACTCGTACCAAGGATTCAAAAGTCATATGCAATATAATGCTCTCACAAACGGTTCACACTTTCACAGTCACAGTCACAATCACAGTCACAGTCACAGTCACACTCACAGTCACACTCACAACATATACATACCTACACACATATTCATTGATGTGTCCAAAAGAAAACTCATCACACAACTGTACAAATGCTCAGGCGATTCCAGTGAACATTCACATGCATCGATCAACATTGAAAATGCTTGTAAATATTGCATATGAGCTCAAACATAACTACACACATTTAAAAATATATATATTCCATAATAATATATATATACTCGTATATTATATCGATGATTGCCTTTTAGTTGTGTAATATTAATCCATTATTGTTTGAGCTTTCCAATTATGGAAAAGTTCAGTTTACCATGTGAAATTAAAAGCCTCTTGATTGATTAAATGACTGATTGATTGATTTATAATCTGATCGCTCGACAGCCCGATATGAACCACAACAAACTCCAAAATGTGACACACTAAATAAAAAGCAAAAAAAAAAGCAAATAAGAAAATAATGCAAATTAAAACCACTTACAATGACCAGCAAAACAAAATCCTTGCACGAGTAACGGAACGATTCGCCCTTTACTTTGAGTTATAATATCAAAAGTGTATATTGATCAGTACAATTTTTATATTTTCTGGCAATAAATTGGAATTGACTTTTAATTGTTATCCTTTGAGTTTGACATGACAATGCATGCACTCTAATTATCTAATTAACTATATTTTTAATGACACTGATATCATAATTGTGCTTTCCTTTCGTGTATTGCTGTACATACGAATTCCAATTTATTGTTATGGCATTGCCATTTAACAACAGGCCAGAGAACTAACCAAAACTCATTTTGTAACTTCAATCCACAATTCCACAACTGAATACAGCTACAAGGCGATGGATATCACACGAGTCCCGCTCACCAGCGCACTCCGCTGGTGCCCCACGATCTGGGCGAGGATTTCAATTTGGATTTCGATGATGACTTTCCGATCGATGCACGACGACCAAAAAATGCCAAGTAAGTGTGTTCCATTCGGATACTTCTTTATACATATATATATATATATATATATATTTATATATATATATATTATGCATTAGCAATAACCAAAAAACACCCTAAAGCCGTCCACCCTCGTTCTAAATGTGTGTTTCGTTATCTATGTTGTCCAAATATATATGCATATCTTTATAACCAATAACCTTTAAAAACAAACACGTTTTATTTTGATTAAGAATCTTACCAAATCTTTCAAATGCGTATGAGAACTTGTTGCCCCCGCCTTCCAAATTCTACTGGGAAGTGCCAAACAACCCATTGTTTCACAGCTACTGTTCCTTACCATTCGTTGTGTGATTTTAATTTCTCATATGTGTATGTAGTATGGACTCGTCTTGAAGTGAGTTGCTCCCACCTAATCAAACCTGCTCATAGCAAATACTTAGCAAATACGTATTCTAGGGTAACCATCCATTCATCCCTCTGTGGATTATTTTTGGTCCAAACGTTGTTTATCCTTTATGTAGTCATTTACCCAACATGTTACGTAAACTTTGTACAAATTTCATTCAACTAATAAGCAAGACACCTTTGCAGCGGTAATCATCCACTGGTTCTGACGCATCCACAGAAAAGGTCAGATTTGGTATATTCATTTCGAAAATCCATCAATTTTCGATATATTTTTAAATTAATATTAACTACCTCAACATACTCAATAGTTTCCTCTCTCGGTCTCTACACTAAAAATGTACAATATTTTGTTTTGCATTTGCCCACACTTAGTTGTCAATAGAACTAATTGTTGATTTCAATGCATTGTGTTAGCGTAGAACTTATACAAAAGCACAGAAACTAACACTGGCAACCAGCTAATCACTAGATACTCCTAATATATAACATTATTTGTATGGCATTTTGTGGTATACTTCTCGCTGATCTAAGCCAGCTTAAGCGACTCAGCTCGCTGCTGGCCAACTTCCCAAATGTTGTTTCTCTTTTATTATTGTTGTAAAATTGTCGGATTGTCATCTGGCTGTTGTTTGGCAAACCAACAGATTATAATGTCAATGAACTAATGCCATACAACAGGCACAGTCACATTGCCTTACATTTCCGATTATGTCGTCATTGTTAAGCATACAGCATGCAATTCCATCTGCCACTCCCAAAATTCCCCCTGCTCCCGCCATAAAACAAATAGCCCGCGTTTCGGCAGCACCAAACACAAAAAAAGCATATAAAATGGGTTACACAATGGCAGAAAGCGTGTAAGCTGAAGAAGTTGCTAACAAAGTTCGCAACTTGACAACTTTCAGTAGGCAACCAGCCAGAGCAGCCAAACAACCTGGACCTAGGCATGGCCCGGGTCTGAGCTGCCAGCCAAGCACGCCATAATCTTTGGCCCAGTACTGGCTGTCAACTGCAACTATCTGGCTGCTCTCCCTGTGGGTGACTTCCTCCGTCTCCGTCTACGTCTCCGTCTCCGTCTGCCTCTGTATCCGTTTCAGTCTCTGTCTCTATCTCTGTCTCTGTCTGTGGCTGCCTTGGGTGTCATTGTTCGAATGACTTACATTCGCATACGACACACAATACGAAAACATCGAAACATGCAATCGCTGTTTGAAAGGGTGGCACATGTCAAAATTAGACACTTTGAAGTTTTACATAACTCGTTGGCCAACTGTTGTAAATGGCGAGTTTTATCATTTGTCTTGCCACATTATCGATTAAATCAAATCGATGATTTACCTACCCACATCACACCTATAATATTGGCATCTAAATATCGATTCTGATTGCCCTAACCTTGCACTGACTCCGTATGAGTTGCCAGCCTATTTCTGGAGGACCTACTCTCGGAAAATTGCGACGCATGATTGGCTGAATGCACACAAGGTTAATGATTGCCACCTTCAATTAAGCAAGGCTCTTGCCATAGCACAACTCACTCTTTTTTTTTTTATAAATATCACTAAAAAACCCGATGGGCAATAACAGAAGCTATAAATAACAGCGCCAAAGCCACAGGCCAAGCAGCCCTCAGAATCTGCCCTAGTTCTTGACTCCTGCTTATGGCCTAACGCATTTTCAGTATCATCAGCAGCCCTATATAATTATACCTTTATATATGTATATTTATATATATATTCCCCGCCACTATACATGCCCTCGATTTCATCAAACTCAGTTGCGAAAGTCTGGCTCTAATGCCTATTCAATGTTAATTACGAATTGCAATAACTCCCACTGATGATTGTTTGAGAATAAGTGAATTTAATCGCAGATCCCACATATGAATTTCATTTGATCAAACTGTATTTATATGTATACTGACTTATGTAATCTTGACCAGACACATCTAATATATTCAAATGCAATCCATGCAAGTCCATCCACTCCAAACGATCCAGCTAAAACTAGGATGTGTGAGGAGTGCTTCTGTTGTTGCTCATTAAGTCTATTGAAATATTTATCCTCTGTTTGCTCAGGGGTTTCTTTTTTAAGTTAGTGCTTGCCAACTGCTCCCCATTTTTATCGGCTTATACTTATAGTTGCCTCTGGGTGCGGCTTTTGGACCGAATGTGGCTTTGCCCCCTTACCCTTTGCCTTTTGGTTACTCCGTTCGCAAACATCAGCGTGTCACTCAGTGCACTGCGACGCAGTTGTTGGCAGCTCGCGACGCGACGCAAATCCCATTCAGCCCTTGGCCATTGCAACCCCTTCCTTTCCTTTCCTTTCCTTTCCTCTGCTTTCCTGGGCGGCGCACCCTGCAGTCGACTGACTCGGCTTATTGATACGTGAAGTGAATGGGTGTAAGGACTGGCAGCACTGGCAGCGCCCAGGCTGGGTCTGCAGGGCTTTGACGGCTTCGAATCGACGAATGGGCAAGCAAAACAGAATGCGATGTTGGTTGTTGTGAAACGTGCACAAAACAAAACTACGCAAAAAACACACATGAAAAACTTACGATATAAAATGGGTCGTCGCCAGACTGTGAAAGGAAATGAACTGCGCGCCGATGCCGGCGTCGCTGCATTTTGTATCGTAAATGCTTGGTGGCAGCGCACAGTGGAGCAAAGCACATAAATAAAATGTGCGCAAAAACGCCTCGCATGAAAACCATTCGAGACTGTTTGATCAAAATGCCTAACTAAGATTCGATTGGTAATCTGAGCGCTCTTAGGATTTAAATGAAATTATCGATCTTGAAGCACGAACAAAAATTCACCCTCTCCCTTGGATGGGTAAAAATACGGAGAACAACGTATCATTGGCAGTCGGCTTAATGTTCGTGGGATTATCTTAAAACCCAAAACCATAAAAAAAAAAACATTGAGCCAGTGTAAAGCCAAATTTGTAGATTCTAATCTAGCCTTATTTTGCATGCACCGGACGAACTTTTAATTACGTTGTGAACAATCGCACCCACTGTGCCTTTCATGTTTTATAGGGCTTAGATTGCCCATTCTCAGCACGCACACACACACAAGCACACACACGCACGCACACACTCACACAGCCGTAACAAACGTGGGTAATGAAGTTTGAGGCTGTTGCTTTCAGTTAACTGACAGCTCGCCCTTTTTTCTTTGATTTTCTGATTCGACTGATGCGGCCTGCGCCGCCTTCAATGTGTTGTGGGCTGCACTACTAAATTGCACAATCACCCTGCCGGATAGGACTCACCCTGCCTGTTGGCTGCTGCCTGTTGGCTGTTGGCTGCTGGCTGTTGTTGGTTGCTTACATACGTCGACGTGGGAATCGAAAAAATGTTTTGCATTCCCAGCTCAAGTGACCCATTTTCTTAATGCATTCTTGAAAGACTGAATGTTTCATCTTTTGTTCGAGGCACAGAACAGAACGCTAACTCTATTTATTATTGGAAGGCAAAAAGGGAAAACACACTTTTTTAATCAAATGAAACCAGTTGAAGTGCCCGAGTGTAAGTCACCATTTCTGCACGAATTCAATTAGTTCGAATAGAATTTTAAACGGAAAATAACCCTAAATTAATAACTGTTGAATGAAGTGCACGGGAAATTTAGTTAAGGAACAAGCTGACAAATGATAAAAAGAAAGTGCGACGAAGCCAGAGTGATAAGCCACTGCGCCACTGAGCCACTGAACCACTCCCTTATGGGCCAGCACCCGTAAGCCAAGAGCTATATACGGCTGTTGCCACCGTCGTCTCGTAGTAAAAGTCACAAATCCGAAATGTAAACGACACTTAAACGATTTTGCGCTTTGTCAACAAGCTAGGCAAGTGGAAGAAGGCTGGTCGAATCCTCGCAGCAATCACTGCAGCCAAACAAGTCATTAACATTCCAATCGAGAAAAAAGGCTGTATATATATATGTATGTGTGTATTTAGAAAAGAGATAGAAAAATCAGATAAAGAAAGGGATACCAAACAAATGCAGAGCCTTATGCAAATAATGTGCAGTATACAAACTGGGAAAGGGACAGAGGTGCAGAGATGCAGAGAACATGTGAAATCACAGAACTCACATACTACAATGTGTCCTACTTTCTGGCATACGACGCGTCGTTTTCCCCTACAGCCAGTTCGTCCTGCAACGCAGTAGCAGCAGCAGCAGCAGCAGCAGCATCCTCCAAAAGAGAGCAGGCGAACACTGTGCATCCTATGCGAGGGTGAGATGAAGAGACACAGGGAGAGTGAGAGAGTGAGAGATGGTGAGTGAGAACCAAAGATGCAGAGTGCGACTGGGATGGAGATAGAGAGCACAAGGAGGAGAGGACATTCGCAGATTCGGCGCAGATTGGTCGGCTGCTGCAGAGGCACACACAGCATGACGGGACTTGGTACCGAGACGAGCCTTTTCAGTTGTAGTTGGATAGTACAGGCCATTGGACGTGTTGTATACAGCGTTCGCAAGTCAGTGTGAAAGCCACACAATTCAGTTTTAAGTCTGGAGCATCATATGTATACATCTCTCTATATATCTATATATAAACTTCTTTTTTTTTGTGCATTTATTTTTGGAGCTGTGCAAAAGCTGTGCGAATTGTGAAAAAAGTGACAAATTAACGATTAAAAGTGATGATAAAAAAAAATAGAGAATAGAGCCTAAATACCAGCCAATTAGCCAATGAGACAGCTGAGCATCATAGAAGATGCGATAATATTGAAAAGCAGTGCAATTAAACAAATACGTTTTTTGTGGTATTCGCTTTCGCAAAATTCTTGCAGTTTTGAAACAATTTGCTGCCTTGAGCATTGCAAAAAGATACGTTGGGCGCGCTACTGAATGTCTATCCTGGTTTTGTTAGCACCGGGCAGCTACATGCATACACACAAGCACACACCCATACACCCATACACCCATACACTCCCCAACACGTACACATGTATGCCCAGTTAGTCTACTACATTGGACAGCACCAACAGCGCCTAGCTGTGAGAGCGAGTGCGCAAATTTACTCTCAAGTTCTCGAGCCTAAGCTCCAGCTTCAGTGCTAGCTACGCTTTCAGCTCTGTGGGGAGCAGTGTGTACATGTGCAGATGGTACATAAGCATCTAGCTCTGCCACGCATACACACACACACAAACACACAGAGAGAGTGGAGAGAGAGAGAGAGAGAGCAACTCCTGCTGGTGCTGGGCTCAATGCTGAGTGTTAGTTAATCTGACGCAGTAATTTCCCCTGCCGCAGCGGAATGCGTGAGAGAGGGTTGAATTTGCTGAGGCTAAATTGTTGTTTACTTGCTGTTGCTGCGTAGAAGAGAGGTCACTAGGTCGCTCCGGGACGCATTCCAAAGCAGCAACAACAAGACCAACGATAACAAGCAGTAGCAGCATCGCCTCAAGTGCGGCTTAAGCTTTTTTTTTGGCCACGCCTCATTTGTCAAATGCATTTCAAATGCGTTCCACAGAAAATATCTGAGAGCACAAACGCACACAAAAAGAGCGAGAGCAACGAACAACAAGAAGTATTTATTGCATACTTCCATGCGTTGCATGCAACACCAGATTGCAAATTGTTTCATTAATATTTGACGCCACATCCAAACCAGATCGAACAAAGTATTGTGATAAAGAAAAACTAAAAAAAAAGAAAGTAAAAATTAAAAACAAAAAACAAAAAAAAACAATTGAAAACTGTTAACGTGATCGAAATCGCGAAGTGATCAAGTGAAAGCTGCATCAAAGGATCATCAGCCAGCACAACGGAGACCGACACGGAAACGGAAACAATGGGCGGCGGTGAAGTGAAGGTCGCCACCGTCGATGTTGAGAGCGGCGACAATATGGCAACGCTGCCGGTGTCCCGTTCCCACACCGCTGGCAGCACCGACAGCGCCGAGAAGAACAACGCAGCCAACAAGGAAATGGAGTTGAAGAATGTTATGCCGCAGCCGTTGCAAAGGTGCGCTTGCCTGGGGAATAGATAGCGATGGGCCGAGAGAGAGAGAGCGAGAGAGAGTGAGAGGGGGTAGAAGAGAGAGAGACAGAGAAACAGAGAGATGGAAATATAGCAGGAGAGATTGGTTAATGGGTGGCCAGTGTATGCTTCTCAAGGCCGCCAAAAATTACCAGAGCCGCAGTTACTCAGTAATACTCAGCACACACACACACACACACACACACACCATATACCAGTTAGATACACACACACGCACACCTATCCCCGAAAACATCACTGTATGTACTCGCCTGTATGTATATGCATATGTATGTGTATATGTGTATATGTATGTAGTAAGCTACACTGTAATATGTACAATTAGCAATTGTAATCACTAACACATTTGCAATGGCAACGCCAAGGTCCCCGTATCCAAGAAGCACCTAAAATTCCTCCGATTATCGTTATAATTCTCCTCTCTTTTTTTGTATACCGAATGTTTTCTTAACAATAAAACAAAAAAAAACTGTCAATTGTCGATTGTCAACTTATAGGGTTTGCTACACGTTCAAGCCAAATCCAAATAAGCACAGTTTTATGCCAGCGAAAATAACGGTGCAGGGCACATATCAAACAAATGCAATAACGGGACCAATCGAACTATGGTAATATACATCATCAAAATGCCACTACACAATATTCCTCAACTGCCCAATTGCTCAATTGCAATCCTTCGCTCCGACTTCTCTCACCTGTTCCCGTCCCAACGTAAAACCAAAAACACCAAATCTTCACAAAAGGAATATATATTTTATACCTATTCCGAAGACAGTTTGCACAAATCTGCATCTGATGTGATCGAGCAGCAGCAGATTCGGCTGCTTTCAGGCTTCATCATTATATGTTTCTAATCTAGCAGAATCAGGGATGCTTTGCACACACACACACACACAGCTTACACACCACACCATCCACATACATATGTAAATGTGCTCCGAATAGTGTGAGTGGGTGGCACGCCTAAGTACGCTTATTTGAGAAGCGTTGTTTGCCGTTCATGATGCCGCTAACTGGGTCAAAAAGTGCATAGGAGTTGATTGAAACACAAATCGCAAGTCGCGCACAGTTGGACGAATTGCGCTGCGCTGTAAATGCGCAGAATACGAAATCAACAATCAGAGGCAATGCCAAAAATCAAATAAATTAATCAATGTTGGATTTCTTAAATCACACTTAAATATGAATATGATGTGCGTCCATCCTCAATCAAGTCAAGCCAATTTAATCTCCATTTGTTTTGCGATCTTCGAAATAGCTGAATAGTCCTTATCATATACATGTGAATAGCTGATTAGCCGATGTGAGGTGCGAAAAGAGCTTGTGAACTGCTTTGCGCCCCACTGTGCTAAATTTGATGCCTTGCCAATGGAGCTGGTAATAGGCGCTGATTGGCATCGAATATCGAACAGCCAACCAAACAGTGGCCAAGTTGTCTCCGACGATAGCTAATTATGCATGTGGATGAGGCTGTGCACTCGGCCAGTCGAGCGATGCTCTTAAGATGCATGAACACACACACACACACACACACACACAAGAGCACAGTGAATGCAATTTTCAAGTACACCAATTAAAGAACTACTTACTGTAAACTAGGTAATTGACACTAACAAACACACACACACACACACACACACACACAAAGGCACACTTGTGTTGTCAACAATGTTTCGATTTGGGACTGGGTCATGTAAATTGTGCAACAGACACAGAGCTACACTCGCACACACTTACACTGCCACTTCCACTTGCAGACAAAAGCATTCATGTAGAATTTGGTTATGTTGACAAATTGGCAACAAGAAAATGATGAAATGTTTTTCCATTTTAATTTTGACACTCGATTTCGCAGGACATCGCTGTTTATCGTGACCAGTCTGGTATATGCGATTCTATTAATTGTCGTGTGCATTGCATACGTGATCAGCGATGTGACAACACACCGACTGCCGGTGCTCTACTATGAAACATTCTTCACCTATCTATATGGCACCAGCATACTCTTCCTGTTGTACGTCTTCTGTTTCCTGCTGCAGGGTAAGCTTCACGGCCCAAATCAAACATCAAAACGCCAATGTTTCTAATCACCGCGCATTCGCATTCGCATTCGCAGAGAGCTCTTGCTGCAATGGCGGCAAAGGGGGCAGCAAGCCGAAACCACAACCCAAAGAGAAGAAATCGAAGAAAACAAAGAATGCAGATCCAGCCGATTCGAAGGATGCGAAGGGCTCTAAGGACTCTGGAAAAGCTGCAAAGGGCGCCGCATATCAGGTGGGTCAATTATTTTCATTAATCCGTTACTGTTTACAAATACTCGTAAATAAACCGCCCGAATATATTGTGAATAAGCAGCTAAACGGCTTCGATTAGTTCGAATAAAATGCAGTTTAAATTGAAGAGCCAATCTTAAACCATTATCTTTCAGTCAACCCTTGACCTGCATTTGCTTTGCTTATCAAAGTGTCAAGGCGGCTAAAGCTTTGCCCCACAACGGTTGCAATCGGTGTCAGGGTCTACAATTGGGAGGCAACAGTGGGGCAGTCACAAAACAATGTGTAGTGCATGAGATGCACCCAGATGGGGTGGTAGATTAACAGTTCGTTGTTAATTGTGTGACGCTGTTTGCCAACTGATAAGGCCACATCAATTAAGGCGATCATATGAATTTGTTCAAGGCGACGATCTCATTATTCGCATCTCCATCTACTCTCTTCTATTGTATATATATATATATATATGTGTGTATTTGTTTTGCTCTATTCTCGTTTTCATTTCCATGGACAGGAAGCACCCGTCGATGCCGAGGTGGCCGTCACCCCAAAGAACGTACGCAAGCGGAAGACGACACACAGCGATCTCACCCACGGAAGTTTCTTTCTGCGCGTTGGTGCCATCGGTAAAGCATCAGAATTCTTCTTTGACTATATGACATATGCGTGCTTTACTGTACTGATTGGCTAATTTTGTTTTTTTTTTGTTTTTTTTCCTCTACTTTTTGATTTCGTGTGTGGTTTTTGTTTTGGCTTTCTCAATTGGTGGTGTGTGTTTTTGTTTTGTTGTTTTGGTTCTCTTAGCATTTGGACTTGGTGCAATGATCTATATTGGCCTTGAATTTGGTTCGTTCTTTGAGATACCATTCGATTCGCCCTGCCATCATATTTTGATTGGCGTTAACCCGCTGCTGCAGATGATCTTCACCTTTATGCAGATGTACTTTATATTCATGAATGCACGGGTAAGTCTATTTAGTCCGCACTTGGGGCGCAGTTCATGTCGAGTGTACTTAGTACGACATCACTACTTCGACTATCTGTCTTAATCTAAAAAAAAAAAAACAATTAAATAATAACACTGTAAGCCTATAACTACCTACTACTAAATACAATATACATACTACCACCTACTACTATTATCTACAAATAATACAACTATTGTATGTTAAAAATCATGAGTACACACAGAAAATAAATAACGACACCTAACAAAACGAAAGCCAACAAAGTCCCAGTCCTCCACCGGTCTAATTGAGGTTAGTTTTAAGTTTAAGCTTACGATATAGTCGTCGGTCAGGGCTGGAGGCGAGTGCGGGATTGTAAAGCTGGAAATCATTAGAGGCTCATTCGTCAATCTAAGTCTAAATTCCGTCACAAAATACTGAGTATCTAAAGATATTCCTGCTGACAATCGCGAACCATATTTTGGACTCAAGTCAAGATCACAACCCAACCCAACAGTTCAGGCTCGGTTCGGTTACTCTGTCTCTTTCTCTGTGACTCTTGGTCTCTGTCTCTCTGTCTCTGTCTCTCTCTCTCTCTCTCTCTCGCTCTGTCTCGCTCTGTCTCGCACTCTTTCTCTCTCGCTCTCCCCCAGTTTCTGCCTCTCTCTGTCTCTGTCTCCCTCTCTCTCGACATTTATCTATCTATTGCTAACTCTCACTATCCTTTCGCCTTTATCGCTCGTTCAAATTGGCGCGTTAATTGGCAGTTAGTAGTTCAGTTTGATTCATTCGCATTCATTCGCATTTATCTTAAGTACATCAACATTATTATCATCTGTCATTTCACCTGCTTTTCTTTGGCTTTGCTTCATTCAACAAATGCAACATTAATCGTTAAAAAGAAAGTGATTAAAATATGAGTGAATGCTCTTTGAATGGATACCAACGCAAATACTGAGTGCATTCACAAGACATAGTTGATTGTCACATTGTCACATTGTCACATTTCGGCACACAGTCGAACTGCTCATTCTGACCAAAGTCAAAGCCAGTTAAACATTAACAATTAACAGTTAACAGTTATCAGTTAGCAGCATAGTTTAGAGTCACATTATTCACATTATAACAACACGTACACGCATTCATCAAGCATTTATCATTCCATTTTCACGTAATCATCATCATCATCATCATCATCATATTCATTTTTGTTAAACAAATTTCGAAATTGTGCAAAGTACTTAGTTTTTTTAATGAACCATTTTTGTGTACATAATCCCCACAACTCCGCCCCATTCGCGATCGCAGACTAGGCCACCATTTCAGGTACGATATACAACTCATTTTCTACTCTACTATACTCTACTACTACTCTACTCTACTACTCTACTACTACTCTGCTACTCTGCTACTCTGCTCTACTCTCTACCCTCACTACGCTCACTACATTCACACGATAAAAACATATATGTGTGTGTGATATACTTATAACCTCAATATTTATATATATACATTTATCAACTAATTGCATATATACTATTTAAGGGCTTTTGGGAGCGGGTATTCCAATTATATAACTTTGCTTGTACTCTTGCAGGGTATTCCAAGTTGAACGTCATTTTGTTCAAATTCCATTTTGGCATTGCAAGAGTATTGAGACTTCGGTCGAAGAGCCGAAGATATTTTTATCTTATATGTTTAATACACTTACTTGCATATCTTTGTATTGTACTTATACTGTATATTGTAAATATACACATACATACATACATACACATATACAGACATACATACATACATACATAGTTCTGTAAGTGCGATTCCTAAACGTACTCAAAATTGCGCTTGCGCCCTGCCTTTTCTCCCTCTCTCTCTCTCTCTCTCTCTTTCTCTCTCTGTCGCTCTCTCTCTCTCTCTCTCTGTTTTAGTTGAACATACACCGCTTCAAGGTGATTGCCCGCTTTGGCTTGATGCATGTGGTGGCCACCAACATCTGTGTGTGGATACGCACCCTGGTGAAGGAGTCGCTGCTGGAGATAACGATCTATCACCAGAAACGTGAAGCAGATCCGGATGCATCGTCCATCAGCCATTCGATACGTCAGCATGCGTTGCGTCATGCTGGCACCGTGCTCCGTACCCAGGCTGGACCCAACACCGAGTTCGAGGTACTGGACGGTGAGGATGTGCTCCCAAAGAACGTTTACAAGAGCGACAATGTGCTGTCGAAGCTGGTGCGCAATACTGTCGATGGCATTTCGAAGAGCCTGGGAATGGGCGGTATTAGCAGCACCACTAGCAGCACCACCAGCAGCACCACCACGACCACGACAAGGGCACCATACACAACGCCCAGCTATCAATGGCACAGCACTACTATGGCCCGCAAGCTGAAGAAGTTTATCTCTAGCACCACCGCTGCCACTAGCACTGCAGGTAGCAGCAGCACCGGCACCAGCACAACCACCACCACACCCACCACGAGCATTCCATTCAATAGAGCTGCCACCGTCGCGGACTTCAGCAGCGGCAGCAGCAGCACGACCAGCGAAACAACCAATCCCTTCAATGGACTGCAGCGCATCTTCTCAAGCGCTGCACCGAGCCAGACGCCCGTCGATGTGGCCGCCCCAACGTTGCCCGCTGCTGCCGAGGGCAATTCAGCCATTGACAGCGCAACATCCGGCATCTCCTCATTCTTCAACAATCTGGTCTCATCCACGCCAAGCACCAGTGTTAGCGCCAGCACACCCGTGAGCAGCACGGAGAGCGCCGTGAATATTATGAACAATCTGTTTGGTCCCGGCATGGAGAACAGTTTCCAAACGTATTCGGATATCTCGCATGATGAGTCGAACGGGCTGGTTGCCTTTGAGAATCTGGAGAGCCTGGACAACATTTATCCGGCAGCACTGTCTTCCAACATTGGCACACTCAACTCCACCGCCTGTGGACGCATTGACATTATGGGCAGCATCGTTTATGATTCGGCGCCGTATCTGTATCCGTTTATCATTGAGTACTCGTTGATTGGCGCGGTGGTTTTGTATGTCATGTGGAAGCACATCGGTCGCTATCCGGGCCGGCTAAACGATGAGGATCTGGAGCATAGGCTCGAGGTGATGCTCTCCCGTCGAGCCGTTGCCATGGCGCAGCAGGCACGTTCCGGTCGCGTCGACTGCGTTGGCTCCTCGAAGGGATTGTTCTTTGGTCTGTTGCTGTTGGTCGGCGCGCTGATTTGCTTGATACTCTTCTTCGTCTTGGTGCGTCATCAGCAGTTCTCGCTGTTGGCCATTTACCTCGCCGATGCCAGTCACTGTATTCTAATGGCCTTTGCCATACTAGCCATCATTATTGGCTTCATCAGGTGCGTTAATAACTCTTTTTTTTTAATTACACGTGAGCTTATCTCTAGCTTACCTCACACTCAAAACATCCTTGAATTGAAACAGGGTGAAGAACTTGAAATTCCGCTGCGAGGAACAGTCGAATCTGAACGACATTTTGCTACGCATCTCGGCCTTCGGATTGTTCACCTACTCCGTGTTTAGCATCATTGCCGGCAGCCTCAAGGTGCTGGAGAGTGAGCCCAGCCTGCTGGTGACGACCACCGGTGGCGTTGCTGTATTCCAGGTCATTTTGCAGCTGCTCTTCATTGCCGATGTGTCGCGCCGTCGCGTCCACTTGCCGGAGCACGATCGCAGCAAGCCCGGTCGCCAGATTGTCACCTTCCTACTCATCTGCAACGTGGCCATGTTCGCAATCTACACATTCGAAGCTCAAAAAGTATTCGCCAATCCTGTAAGTAGATATGTACGTAAGCGAGACTGAGTTAAGTAAGACGATTAACGCTCTCGTTCGTTCTATTCGTTATATTCGTTATACTCGTTATACTCGTTATATTCGTTATACTCATTGTATTCATTCTATTCACTATCGTCGTTATTTGTTATGCGATATATTTTAATCAATATTTCATATTTACGCTCGCCTTCACAAATTTCTGTGTATTGAATTGTTTTTCACAAAGTTGAATTCGACGAGAAATCAGCATTCAGCATGTTTAACTTTATCTTAAAAATCTCATAAAGACTTCGCCAACATATTAAATAGATCTTCATTGTATATATATATACGAGTATATATATTTAATTTTTTATTCGAATATCTACAATTGTTGGATGCTTTCGGGCTGCGGCTCTACTGTAGTTGGGTTAGATATCATTTGAAGCACAAGTGCATTTTCATATCTTTAACGGAAACATGAGAAACAGAATCTTACGTGTTATATATAAACATTAGAGCTGTAACGCTTACTTTAAGTCACGAAATACCTTTAAGTAAAGTCATTTAGAATCATTGAAACATTGCTAAATTTATTTCTCGCCTGGAGTAATGATAGCTAAAGATTCAAAGGTGACAAGTATCCAAAAATAAAGTATTTAAGGCCTAGACTTGTCATTTAAGTATTCATTAAATTGAAATTAATAATTCATAGCTGTTATCAACTTAAAATAGGTTACAGCTCTCATGTTAACTATGTGGTTTATGTCAGTGTATTTTCGAAGGCCGTAAATGCATGCTGTTGTTGTGGACACTCCTATTGTGTCTAATGATTGGCCAACTTGTTGATGTGTTTTGCATTATTTTTGAATAAAACAGGTGCAGCTGGAGTTCTATGGCTTTGTACCCTGGTCGATCATTCAGCGTATTACACTGCCCCTGTGCATTTTCCATCGCTTCCACAGCGCCGTGACACTTGCCGAGATCTGGAAGACCACCTACAAGGCACGCTTGGAGTAAGGTGTTTCCCACAATGCATCTGTATGCAAAACGAAGAGTTTATAAAATGCACCAAAACCAAAATTAAAAACAAAAAATTATAGCGAACCGAAACGCAAAGAAAAAGTTTAAAGTTAGTTTCTAATTGCATATTATATATAATACATACATATATATATATATATATATGAATATAACTTTTTGTTTTTAGTTACGAGTGCGTATAGGTTAACTAAGTTCAAAAACCGCAAAAACCAAACAGAATTAAACAAACCAAGAAGCGGAAACCAGCAACAAAATACGAAGTGTATTAAAGGAAGCGAGTTCCCAAAAAGAACCATTTGACCATTGCATGGCATGGTTTCGGAAAGCCATAAGCCAAACTTTAGAGAGTGTATTGATTGTATGATTGAACATTTATTGATGCTAAATACCAAAACGATAAAAACCCAACTACGACAAAAACAAAACAAAAAACAAAAAATGAAACAAAAAAATAACTAAAATCAATACGAAATTAAAAAAAAAAAACTTGAGTAAAAAATTCAGCGTACGTTTTGAGAATCGCTTGTTGCTTTTCGTTTTCGCTTTCGTTTTCGTTTTCGATTTTTTTTTTCTTTTTTTTATATAGAATTTCGATTTGTGACATGTGAGCTGCGATCGCTCACACTTTACAACTTAAGAACTAAGTCATAGCGTTTAGTCATTGAACCTGAATGCAAATGCAAATGCAAATCAGATGCAACATAGTTTTGTTTGTTTATTATTTTAAGAAATTAAGTAAAAAATAATACTATTTTTACAATTTCAGCACATAGTACGTTAATTAATTTATGTGAATGTATATTTAATTGTCTTCATATATTAGATACATATATATATATATATATATATATATATATATATATATATATATATTTGAATTGATATATAATTTTCTTTTCTTTGTTTATGCAATGTGTTTGTAACTAAAAATTATACTTTTATATTTTATATTTACATAACTGTTCTTTTGTTTATTGTTGCTTTGTTTTTCATTTCTGCTGCAATCCAATTAAAAATTAAAAATCATGTAACAATTAAGCCAACAAAACATATACAAAAAGGTTGTTTACTTTTCGCGTTGCAGTTGAGAGGCACGAGTACTCCGAAAAATCCTTTACCACAGCTGGACGCATAACTCCGAACACAAATATGCTGCACAACAACACACACACACAACAATTGCATATTCTTATTCATTTTTGTGTGTGTAAAAAGGTTGCTTCTTTGTGTGTGCGTGGATATTCATATATAAAGTCAAACTCGCCAAATGCATATGGAACGCCATGAATTGTGTTGGAGTCAAGCACGAAGTTTACACGCATCATGAATTCATTAAGCACTTTTTCTGTGGGTTTTCCCCCAGCCGGATACAAACAACAACAACAACAAAAACTGTGATGAATTATATATTGTTTATTGACATTGGATGCCTTTTGCTTTACTTATCCTTTTTTTTATTTTTTTTTGTCGTTCGATTGTTTTGCATATTTTGATTTTATCGTTATTAACGCCAAAATCAAAATAGAGAAAGTTGCATTACAAAAAAAAACAAATAAAAAATAAATAAACGACTCAACGCGTTCAACCAATTCAAATGGCCCATTGTTAAACAGACTAAAATGCAAGAGAAATGTGCGAGAAGAACACAAGACATAAAAAATCATATTGCGGCCAAGTGCCGCCAAGAGCCAAACATTTTGAATACTTATATATGTTTATATATACGTATGTTTATGTATATATATATATATATATATATATATATAAATATACATATATACAGATATATACAAATATATAGATAATCGTTTATAAATGTCCATTTTTTGATTATTAGTAGTGATGTTAAATGAGAAACAGAAACTTAATAGTAATTATAATAATTTAACTATGTATGTAATAGCTGCAATATAAAACAAAACAAAAAAGAGATGGTCGTATGTGGTTCGCCAGAACTACATAAATCCCTGAACAATGAAACGCATTTAGGAGATGACACAACACGAAAAACGTTTACAATTACATGTTAAGAACCATTTTTAAAGATATGCTACGTATATCTATAAATATATGTATACTAACCCACCAAATTCAAAGTATTTCAAACTTTTATATGGAACACACGTGGATAACAGGCGGCAAACTCCACTCCTCGCTGCCACCACGAAACACAAAAATATATTAAAAAAATATAACAAAAAGAAAAAGAAAAAAAACTATAACTACAACTACTTATAACACCAATGAACAAGTAAAGAAAAAACTGGCTCAAATAGGCAACCAATAAGATTAATATTACATGTTGCCAAAGACAAAAACAAAATGCTAAACGAAAAAAAAGAGAGAAATTTCTACTCAAAGGGAATATCAGTTTTTGGAGCATATTTGTACATACACTGCAAGTACAGAAAAACGAGTGCAAAGCAAGTGTGTGTGCGTCATGTGTGTTCTGTTGGCAATTTATATACACTGCCTCTCTCTGTCTCTTGTACTGCTTATACCAATACATAATTATATAAATATATATATATATATATATATATATATACATATATATATATAAACATATACATACTTATATATAATATGCATGTAAATCGGTGTACATCAGTTCCGAATAGGGCATTGCGCGATACGTGATCAAAGCAATCCAAATCGAAATTCAAATTCTAAGTGTAATTTAAAGCCAATGCGGTTCACGCATACATTTACACATTTCGTACTTACATATTATAATCGAACAAATCTCGTATTAAATCCATATGTAACGTGTAGTTAAGATTGGCCCGCAAGCCGTAAGTAGTCAATACACAATCTCATTCGCAATGGCGCCAACTCTTTGCCCCCCCCTCGGACGAGCGGAGAGGCATGCATGAATGTGCAACTGAGTTACTCTCATTGGTAGTACGTATGTATGCTGGTTAAATACATATATGCATATATGCATACATACATACATACCATACTTAAGCACTCAAGTGGCGAATCAAATTCAGTTAAGCATGTAATTGTGTAGCTTTTAGTAATCGATAAATATTATTATTATGTGTACATCATGTACATCATATGCATACACACATACATACATATATATATATACATATATACATATATATATATATATATATATATATACATATATGTACAGATAATTGATAAATGGAGATAGGCAGCAGATCGAAAGAACTGCTGAGCGAATTATGATAAACACAAATATATGCGTATATCTAATTGTTTTTTCTTAACAAATTTAGTTTAACATAAGATCATATTTTATGTATTTTTAATAACTACAACATAAATTATTGAATGTTTCAACTAAGTTGTATAATTATAAGTGAAATTTACAAAGAACGCGTCTACACATAATGGAATTATGTATCTGTATCTAAAACGCATGAGAAGGTCACTTCTTGAGATATCCGCACAACAACCAGCAACTATATATAGTTAATGGCCAACTTAACGCACAAGCAACAAAAACAACAACAACAAAACAAAAACAACAACAAAATAAAACACGAACGATCAACAAGAAGACAAAATGATAAAGTATTCAGAAATATACACCTACAAATATATAGTGTATGTATATATGCACATATATACTTGCATATACATACATGTATGCAAGTACATATAGGCAATTTCAGTAAATAAAAACTAAAACCAAATAAAAATCAATACATACATATATATGTATAAATAAAACAACAAAAAAAAAACAAAAAAAAACGTGGAAGCATTAAGCGAAATTTATAAACATTTAATATACATTTCCCATAACCATTAAACCATTATTAAATAAATAAATACATAATTACAAATAATACAACAAAAAAAAAAACAACAATATTAATAATAATAACAAAATTGGAAACCAATGAGAATGATATGCGGAGTTACGACCCAAAACAAGTTGTAAGCAAATTTTTAAATCATTGTCGCATTTTAGATACCAAAATAATTTCCAACGCGAATACACTCACCCAACCAAGGCTCAACACGCTCGACGGGCAACTTATGGCTCGTCTTGAGTGCAACATATACCATACACACACACACACACACATCCACACACTTTCCCACACACATTTACACATCCATGCATACATATGAAAAATTACGTAACAAACGCTAAATTTGATGGTGAGCGAAACAAAAATAAAATAAATAAATAAAACAAAAAAAAATCATGAAAATAAAAACAACAAATGGCATACAAGTAATTTTAAATTGAATAAAATTAGTATTAAATATGTACAACAATTTCAAAAGCATTTTCAATCGTGTGCGGGGAATAACTCAAAGAACTGATCTTTATATTTTTGAGTGTTATTTTTTAAAGACCAACTCCATCGTTTGGCATTAACGATTATACGAGTACACGGGATCAGTTAAGAAAGAAAAGAACAGCTTCCTTGTTAGCTCGGAAGAGATTGAGATCCTTTGATCAGCGTTCGGTCGTAATTAGTACGATTCGCTTTTTTTTTGTATGTTTGAAAGACCTTCGTCTCTTGGATGTATATTCCGATTTGACAGACGAATGACCATTTAAAATCTGAAGAACAAAAAATCAAGAAATCGAAATCGCAAAGGAATTTATTTTTTTTTTTATTGCCATGTTTTGTAAACATATAATGAGGTTGTATTGCAAGGATTAGACATAACCATCTGCATCTAAATTATGGGACGTAAGAAGTGGATATCATTCGAAGTCACTGATAGCTCGCAAGTAGTCTGGATGATTGGCCAAATGATAGACCCGACACTTGACACCCGTCGGCACAGATAGGAATTCAAACGTCAATCATCTGTCAACTTATTAAATTGCCTTTGAAGACACAGATCAATTTCGTTTTGTTCAACTAACTGGCTAAAAAAAGTTACACATTTTTAAGTAATCATTTTTGTTTTCAAGATTTTTTGTGACTTATAATAGCTTTTATTGTTACTCTTATGTACATAGATAGATTTATATATTAACTGATTTCATTTTATCCAGCTAAACTCCAGCTGTCACGTTGGCATTGATTTGGAACCGTGCGAATCGATAGGCACGACTGTCCGCATCGCGCACCAAACAGACAGGTGGCTGTCCTTTGGAGCCAGATGCGTTTTGTATTCCGGCTTCTAGCAAATGACGCAGTCCACCAGGCGTTATGTAGCCGACAGCACAAACGGTTGCCTCAACGAAACTGAAGCCGGCACTGCTCACATATCCAAAGACCTCGCGACTGCATTGGCGGCGCACGCTGTCGCACGTCTCGACCGGATCCGTGGGCAGCCAAAGGCGGCACATTTTCATCAACTGATCGCGCACCAGTTGCGCCGTATTCGCGGGTCGTATTTTCACACGCCGAGTGCTCGTTTCCTGCAGGCGTCGCTTTTCACGCACTCGCCGACCCCGCAAACGCTTCAGCTGGCATTTGTGGCTGTTGCGCAGCTCCTTGCGCAGTCGCTCGTTCAGATCCGGCTGCGGTGGCTCGCTGTGCACGGGCGCGTGCTCGTCGCGCTTCAGCTGCTGCCAGCGACGCTTCCAGTCGCTGCGCGTGGGCAGGCAAATTAATGCGTTGTCCCCCAGCTGACCGCGCGACTGCAGACGCAACTGAATCTGGATGAGACAGTGACCGGGCAGTGGTTCCGGCAGCGCCTGTCGACATCGCACACACTCATCCAGGCGCTGCAATAGTGCACGATCACGCAGCACATAAAAGCCAGCTGGGGTCGCAGGCGACCAATCGCGCACCAGCTGCTGCCAGGGCGCCAGAAACGGACTGACCACCGCCAGCTTGCGATAGTTGCAGCGCTTGTTCGGCGGCAGACGAAAGTAACGTGTGCGACGCTCCGCGGCAACCCGTGACGCCTGATCCCGTCCTGCAAAAAAACCAAAACCAAACAGTTGTTAGAAGCAAGCTGTTGCAAAGCTGCGAGTGCGAGGTGGACTCACCCGCTACTGTGTCCGGTAAGTGGTGTTCGAGACCCATCTCCCTGGCAACCGTGTCGAATTCGCGTAGTCCACCTGGCCGGGCGCCCCACATGATGAGCGTCAGCCAGAGTGACATGCCGTAGCGAGCGGGCGCTATCACATCCCAGCCAGAGCCGTAGCCTAGACGTTTGTAGTGTGGTTGTTGTGATCCTGGTCGCTGGATAAGCAACAGCGGCACTGGTTGCAGCTGCTCTTCAAATGCGCACGGCTCGCCAGGCACAACAGCGTGCTGCTGGCGCAACTGATTGTATTGGTGTGTCGTTAGCATCTGCTGACCGAGACGCTCGCGCACCTCCGGCTCCCATAAATCACTATACGGCAGGTTGTCTGGCTGCGACACGAGTAGCTCATTAGCTTCACGGGCGGATGCTGTGACGGCGGGTGGCTCTGCCGCCTTGGTGCGCTGTCTGGGTCGTTGCAGGCGCGGATCGACCACATTGACGCCAACAATTAGATTCGATAGCAGTTCACTGGGCGAGCTCAACTGCAGCGCCGCTTCGAGATAGTCGTGTGGCCGCTGGGCACGCAGACTAGCGGACAGTATGCGCTGGGCACGCGGTCCAGTCAGACGAAAGCGATTGAATTCCTGCTTGAGCACCAACAGCTTCACATTGTCATCCACATTGACGTAGCTTCTGTGACGCTCAAACGCTACGGTGTGCGTCCAGAAGCGCAGATCCGTATCGTTGGCTACTTCTGTTTCTGGTGGCAGAACATGTTTTTGCTGTTTAGTCGATTTCAGTTGGAACACATTGATTAGCTGTAAAATGGTTGCCTCAGCAGCTGCCGGATGCAACCACAACCATAGCGTGCAGACATCATCAGGCTCGCCTTGCCCTACTTGGGGGCGCCACATGAAACTAGCAGTTTGCAGGGCACCCAACGGATACTGGCCGTCGGCAAAGAGCTGCACACTGCCCTCGCGACGTCCGCTCAGAAATGTCTTGGCCGTCATAGTGAGACCACAGTGCGGACTGGTGAGACGGGCCAGCCCGAGACGCAGCAGTTCGAGGCTGCCGTTCAGCTGCACGCAGCTATAGTAGGATATGTCCTGCAGCAGACAGTGCTCGGCACTTGCACGATAGCAGGCCCGGTAGGTCTTATCGCAACTGGCATAGGGCAGCCGATAGCCCCAGCGGTCGATCATAAAGAAGCGCTTCGCATGCCATATGTGCGTCTCCAGCCAGATGTGCTTGCGCTGACGGCGCACATACTCGCGCATCAGATTCTTTGGGCGGCGACGATATTTACGCGATGGTCGCTTGCTGTTCACCGGCTGATTGCCAGCCTTACCCATCTGAGATTTGTGGGCGGCGCGATGTTTGCGAGGCAGCCGCTTGGGATGATGCGACATGGCGCGTCGGCGCATGTGCTTGGGCAGCGTTTGAAAGATGAGCTTGCTGCTGGATGGCAACTGGGCATCCGCAATTAGCGACTTGATTTCCTGGAGTGCACCAGCAGCATAGTGATAGGTGGACACATGGCTTGGCAGCGTTATACGCCCACCCAGATTGGCATCGTATTCTAGCTTTTGAGTGCTCATTATATCAATCAATTTGTTCGTTTGTCATAAATAGCACTCATTTAATAAATTTAACAAACCAAGCAATTTCAAAACACGGGCACGTGCGCCGTTTACCGTTGAGTGATCACAATTACTTTGGCAATAGTATCGATGACTGCTTACCGTTCAATCGACGAACCACCACAGTTTCACGATGCTATCGTATTTATATATATATAACTATCGCCGTCGATAAGAGATCAACAATCCGAGTTTCTGTTCTCCCATCGAGCCAGCGCCTATTTTTGTGTGGTGCTAAACGGCTAATAATGCAAAGATGGTGGCCAGTGCAGTGGCTGCTGCTGCTGCTGCTCTTGGTCGCCGTTACACAGGCAGCAACAGCAACAGCATCTGGCATCCAAGCAACGCACCACAACACAACAGTCGAGAAAAGCACCAGCCACAAAAACAACAGCATCTGCCAGAGACGTCTCTTTTGGCGGCTGCCCGCTAGGAACACTTGCCCAGCCGATATATTGCCGCTGCGCGGCACCGTCTACATTCTGTACGACGTCAACATCTCCGAGGGCTTCAACCTGCGGCGCGACGTCTACATTCGCATGGCGGTGTTTGTGCGTCGCCTGAGACGACGGAATCGATTTCGCAATGTGCGGCTAGTGTTGCCGCCCTGGCCACGGCTCTATCACTGGCACTCGCACGGCCTGGGGCAGAGCGACCTGATGTGGCGCAGCTTCTTCGATCTGGCCAGTCTGCGACGCTATGCGCCCGTCCTGGACTACGACGAGTTTGTCGCCGAGTACAGGAAATTCGGCATGCCGTCGCCGCCCTACGTCCATGTGTCGCAAGCCTTCCGACTGACACACTACGAGATCATGCTGGAGCAGGGCGTCTTCCGCGACAAGTACGAGCGCATTACGCCCGATGCGCACGACTCGACGACTGGCCAGCGTTACGAGGCTTGCAACGAGAACTCCATCAGCGGTGGTCCGCTGTTGCAGCAGCGTCTGCTGAGCTATGGTCGCTATCATTGTGTGCGTTTCCAGGGCAGCGCGGGTCTGCTGGAACGGATGCTGCGCGAGGCAATTGACGAGGATACGGCGGGCGTGGAGGATGTGGACGATATGCGCGTCTATGCGGTGCTCAGCGCCGAAACCGTTCTCCACGACAACTGGGGCGACGAACACTTTTGGCTGGCACGCCGCTCGATGCGCTTTGCCCAATCTCTCAGCCAGGTAGCCGCCGACTTTCGACTCGCGATGCTGGCCACCACAGACTCGACGGCGGGTGTACAGCGACCAGCCATGTGGGAACTGGAGCGACCCAAGCGCGATGCACGCGGTGGCGACTATTTGTGCGCCCATCTGCGACGCGGCGACTTCGTCAGATCGCGCGAGTCGACGACGCCCACCCTCAAGGCGGCAGCACAGCAAATTAAGCAACTGCTGCGGGCATTCAATTTGAGCAGCGTGTTCGTGGCAAGCGATGCGACGCCATATGAGCTGCTCGAGCTGAAGGAGCTCTTCTATCGGTTTCGCTTTGTGCACTTTACGCCCGAGTCGAATGCGCAGCGGCATCAACTGAAGGATGGGGGCGTGGCCATTGTCGATCAGCTGATATGCGCGTATGCCCGCCACTTTGTGGGCACCTACGAGAGCACGTTCACGTATCGCATCTACGAGGAGCGCGAGATTCTCGGCTTCAGCAAGTCGAGCACCTTCAACACATTCTGCAAGGCATTGGGCGGCAATTGTGCCCGCAATGCCGTCTGGCCAATTGTCTGGCATGACGACGACGATAGGCTCTACTAAATGAATGGATGAATCTTATTTTTCCAACTGTCACAGTCTTTGTCATTTTGTGTGTAATTCCTAGGTTAAGTGTATTTGTATGTAGAATTACTATTTTTTATTTAAAATACTGTGCAACTTCAAACAAACTGCGATGCCATACCAAAAATTAAAAATCGTTTTACCACACACCTTTCCATTTGCAACTGCGTTATTTATTAAAATTGCCAAACATTTTCAATTATTTGTTAATATTTGAATAAACGTCATACTCGTATAACAATTTGCATTCACGAGATATCGATCATCTATCGATTAAAATTTGGTATTAAATATTATGCGTTGGTATTTCACGAATTCACGACAAGAAATACCGATAGAAACACAAAGTCAAAATTCCAAGTTTCGATAAATCGTCTCAGTTGAGTTTTGCAGGTCTTGCACGTGTTCTCTTTATAATTCAATAAATATATATTTTAAAATCGCATTTCTTTTGCCAAAATGGGCAAAAAGAATAAGAGCGGCACCAATTTGGGACGCCAACTAATCAAAGATCGCTTTGGGCACACACCACGCCGCAAGGTGGACAACGATACAATGGTGCGTAGTATGCGTGTGTAGTAAACTATTTACAATTATTTTAACACACACACTTTCGTATTGTGCATACTCGCATTTAAATATCTAGCTGCACACAACGGAGTTGCAGGATGGCTATGACTGGGGCCGGTTAAATCTCTCGTCGGTAACGGAGGAATCGTCGTTCAACGCCTTCCTGCGCACTGCGGAGTTGGCGGGCACCGAATTCCAAGCGGAGAAGCTAAACATAACATTCGTGAATCCGAGGCAGCGCGTGGGTCTGCTCAGCAAGACTCAGGAGCAAACTATGCACCAGAAGCATGTCGAGCATCTGGATCAGCTGAAGATACCGCGCCGTCCCAAATGGAACAAGGAAACAAGTGCCGAGGATTTGGAGCGTGCCGAAAACGAGGCATTTCTCAATTGGCGTCGAGACCTGGCGCTGCTACAAGAGAACGAGGAGATTCTCATGACGCCATACGAAAAGAATCTCGAGTTCTGGCGCCAGCTGTGGCGCGTCGTCGAACGCTCCGATGTCGTTGTCCAGATAGTAGATGGACGTAATCCGCTGCTATTTCGCAGCGTCGATCTGGAGCGTTACGTCAAAGAGGTGGACAGCAACAAAATGAACATGATCTTGGTGAATAAGTCAGATTTATTGACTCTGGAGCAGCGACAGCACTGGGCACAGTATTTTGACTGTGAGGGGATACGCACAGCTTTCTACTCAGCCACACTCGTCGAGGAGGAGCTTAAGCGTGAGGCGGAGGCGGCCAGGCAGGTGGCTGAGTCACCATCGTCGGCGCTGGAGCTTAAGCAGCTGCGCGATGCTGTCGAAGATATCCAACACTCGCTGGATGCTGTCGAGCACACACTGGACGCCATCGAGAGCAAGATACAAACAAATCCAGCGGAGACGGCAGACCTCAGGCTGCCCCGGCTGCCTGGTGACAGGAACAGTGCGCATCTATTGTCGCGAACCGAACTGATTGATTTCTTGAGACACATCTTCGTGGGACCAAGGCACACTGCACAGCATGTGACCATCGGCATGGTCGGCTATCCAAATGTGGGCAAGAGCAGTACAATCAACTCGCTGATGACTGTTAAGAAGGTTTCTGTGTCGGCCACGCCCGGCAAGACAAAGCGCTTTCAGACGCTGTTCCTGGATGATGACATACTGCTGTGTGACTGTCCGGGCTTGGTGATGCCCAGCTTTGTGCTCACCAAGGCGGACATGTTACTCAATGGTATTCTGCCAATTGATCAGATGCGCGATCATCTGCCCGCCGTGAATTTGCTCTGCGAACGCATACCGCGCCACATCCTTGAGGATAAGTATGGTATTGTGATAGCTAAGCCCATGGAGGGCGAGGATCAAGAACGTCCACCTTTCGCTGAGGAGCTGCTCCTCGCCTATGGCTGTAAGTGCACATGTCTTAACACAATCCAATATCTGTTTAATTGACTTTTTTCCCAGATAATCGTGGCTTCATGACCTCAAATGGTCAACCGGATCAGGCGAGATCTGCGCGCTATGTGCTCAAGGATTACGTCAATGGCAAGCTGTTATTTGCCCTGGGCCCACCGTCGGTCATTCAGTCGGAGTATCACACATTTCCAGAACGCCAGCGCAAACCTCTTGAGGAGTCCCAGCTGCCCGGACAGCAGCAGCGTGCAATGCGCGTAAGTTGTCAACCTAGCCTAGCCAATGACTTGGTTTTATTTTAAAGTATGCGATCATTCGCAGATCAATAAGAGCACGTCCAAGGAGCTAGACCAGCAGTTTTTCACCGATAAGCCCAGCGTGGCGCATGTGAAAGGCCGCACCAATTTCCCGCATGTGCGTCTGGCAAACGATGGCAGCCTAGTATCTGGGGATGCTGCAGCCAAGCCCTGGCGCAATGTGAAGAAAGAGCGACGCGAGAAGCTACGCAAAAAGTTCTCCCACCTTGATGAGCACTAAGTATGGCCATGGGAATTCGTACCCACATACACAAACACAAAGAATAGTTGCTGCAGTGCAGCCAAGACAGCACTTGGCATCTCCAGACATGCAGTAAATTGCAAGAGCCTAAAAGCTAGCTGAGAAAACACCCTGTTTTAAATTTAATCTATGACTCTTAAGTTGTCTGGCAGCTTTTAAGCAAATGTATGAATATATATATGTACATATATATAAAAATAGATGAAATGTGATCCGTAATCTTATCAGGTTTAGCTGAAGATCATAGTAGCCTATATAGCTATAACCACCTCCCCATAAGGTAGATTTTTCAGTTAATCACAGCAATTTTGCTCTATTTAATAAAAATAATAATAATCTTATCAGCTGCAAAGCCCGATTCATTTTGTCTTTTTTGCATAATTTTGATTAGGGCTTGAATAACAACAATAACTAAAAAAATGAGAGGCAGTCTTAGTTATTTCGTTTTGTCTGTGAATTCCTACTTGGCTCAGCTGTGCGTCGAATACAAAGCAGCAATCTATCTCGTTTCTCGTGCAACCAGTTGACTCAGACTCTTGTCTCTCTCCGTGGCTCTATCTCTGTCTTTCTCTTAACATCTTGAACATGTACGAGTTGTGTATGTACAAGTGGCATGTGCCTGCTACTCTTTCAAGAAATGCCTTGCTCGGGTAAACACGAAGTGGTTGTTGGCCGCTCAGCAAACTAACAGAGATGAAAGACGCAAGGGGGCCATTGACAGCTCTTTGCTGTTGTACTTTGATCAAGCAGCAGCGATTGCTGAGAGACCTCCTCTGCGTTCACTTTTTGATAAGCAGCAACTTAATGTATGTACACATATGTATGAATGTACGTATGTACGTATGTATGTATGTATCTATGCATACATTTTCCAAAGCCTGTTGTCTCTTGGCACACACACACACTGCAATTAAGTAAACTGGAACTTTGGTCCGACCAGTCTGTTCGCCAGCGTTGCAATGAGTGGATCTGCTGCTGCGAGCAATTATAAGACGTTCAAGGAGCTCTTGATTACACGCCGCGGCCAACTCTTAGTTGTCCAGTTCAATCGGCCAGCGGTACAGAATGCTCTGCGTCGTCGCACCATCAATGAGCTGTTACGCGCTCTGGACATAGCCAATGCCGATGCGGGCATCAGTGTTATTTGCCTGACGGGCAATGCGACCGCCTTCACATCGGGCAATGACCTGACCGAACTGCTCAACTTGCAGCGCAACAGGGGAGATGACGCACTAGACGCTCACCTCAAGTCCTCGAACTTTGTGTTAAAGGCACTGGTGAAGAAGATGTTGTTGAATCGTAAGGTGGTCATCGCTCTGGTCCAGGGCCATTGTGTCGGAGTGGGCGTTATCATAGCTGCGTTGTGCGACATTATCTATGCCACAGAAACCGCCCAATTCTGGCTGCCTTTCTCCCAACTGGGCCTTTGTGCTGAGGGTGGTGCCAGTTGGACGCTGCCACATCTACTTGGTCGCACAAAGGCGACCGAGCTGTTGCTCTTTGGTGGACGTCTAGATGCCCAATCGGCGCTGCGCCATGGCATGGTTGCCAGCCTGGTGCTCGATGAGCAGGAGTTCTGGACGCGCATGGAACAGCATTCGCAGCTGCCGATCGTCTCGTTAGTGGCCACCAAGCGCCTTCTGCAGCAGCCCTGGCGACAGCAAGTGCTCGATGCTCTGGACGAGGAATGCAACCAGCTGGACGCATTGCGTCGTGGTCCGATTTATCGCGCACAGTTCTTGGCTTTTGCCCGACGCAACAAGCTGAGCAAACTTTGAGCAGCAGATGCAGACTTCAACAATTTATTGTTTTTTTTTTTGTTCGTTTGCTATGAGCTATGCTCTTAAGATGTTCAATCAAATAGAATAACAACGTTCCACACAAAATAATATTTTTTTTTTTAATAAGCTCAAAAATATATAATGTTATTTACATGTTGTTTTTTGTAATTTAATTCATTTTGTTTTTGTGCTTTAAATATGGCTTGGTAATGTATCGTGTACTTAAAAAACTAATTCAATTTTTTATTTTATTTTTTTAAATTATGCGCGCAGAGAGTATTGGAGTATATGTATGTGTAGATAGAAACTTTTTAGAAACTACAGGAACAATTTGCATGTAATTTGGCTACAAACATACATTTTACGAAAAACATTCATAATTTCCATATAAGCTTCAGATAAGTGAACAAATGTTCTTACTGATAAAGGCTCCATCTGTAAAGTAAAGGCAATACTTACCAATATATGTGAAATGAAATTATAACATAATACTACAAATATAAACTATAACAATTTCCAGTTCTGAGAATCGCAATCCTTCCAGCATAGAAAGTAACAAACCAATATTAAATTAATAAATCAACATTTTTTCCGCTGTAAAAACATATTTTAAAAATAATTTAGAGCAAATACAATATTGGAAATCAGAACAATATAATAAGATCTCCGCGCGAAGAACGACCAACTCAATTCAGTGAGCCACGGTTAGCTGGGATTATCACCAAACTAAGAACATGGAAAGATTATAGAAGAAGAGAATTCTCTGGAGATCCTTTCGCAACTATGTGTCAGATATTTAATATTGAATGATCAGCTATATCCGATATTCCTGCATGCAAACAGCTAGCGACACCAAAGATGCTGACTCGAGACTCGGCGATCCACAAGACGAACGGAGCTTCGAGAGATAGTTCTACATATTTCAAGTTCAAGTTCAAGTAATTGTAAAGCTCGCTGATGATATGAATTAATTAAATAAATAAAAATATTTAAATAAATAATTATTGCACTAATATATTATCAAGATCATATTGACAAGATCTTGAATTGTACAAAGTAGAAATGTATAAAAATACTATCAGCAAATCCAAGTCCGACATCGTCCTTCCATATATATGCTATTAGCCTTTAGCCATCTGCAATGGGCCCATTGGATTAAGAAATATAGAATAAAATCGTGACACTTTAGATTGAAAGATAAGAGTTTGTATTTTCATATAAGTTCTCAGAATTTGAGCTGTGTTATTGCCTTTTCATGTTATAACCCTTTTGCATTTTCGAAATATTAATATTAAATGTATTTTCATAGTGAAGTGTAAACGATTTTCTCATTGTGTATTCGTTTTCATCGCCCTTATTAGTAGAAAGCAAATATATATTTCTTAGCCGTCACTCTCTTCTCTTATAAAGTAACTAAACAGAATGGTGTGATTTTATCGGTTTATATACTCTGATATATGTACAAGGTAGAAAAGTATATTGGCTTTATGCAATGTTCGTCACGCTGACCGTCAGTGTGTGAATCTGTCCATATAAAGTCAAATGTTTTCCCCGCCCCATGGACTGGAATGAAAGAACCTTATTATGTAGATTATTGGTAAACTCCGAACACGTCTATGATTTTAGTGAAAGTCAGCAAATAACATATATGTTGACCACTCACAAGCTTTTCAATTGTCGAGCACCCTCCCCACATGAAGGGTATTTAACTTTCTTTTCTACCTGTTTCAGCTGGTATCAGAGTATTATGCAGTCGGTTATGGCCGACTGCTGTGAACTGAGTGTTTTTTATTTCCATTATTATTATTTTTCTGTTTTTGCGTGTGATTTCATAATAAATAGTGTGTTTTGTTATTTTTTGATAAACTTTTGCTTTTTGTTTGTTTTGTTTGACCTCTGTTTGGAAATTGTTCTCGTCTTTCTGTTAGTCAAAGTCGTACATTTTTCCGAATAGACTTAGTTTAAGTTGACAATCCCATTCGTTTATGCGGGATGAAGAATTTTTAATTTTAATCATTTAATTATTTTTTTTTTTTGGGGTTTCTGCTTTTGTGTTTATTATTATTGAAATGACTGTAAATTTGTGTTTTTTTTTTTCTTTATTGAGAATTTTTGTTGTGTGGAAATATTATTATTCGTATGCAAATATATGCCTTGCTACAATTATTATTGCCAGGTTCGATAAGAAAATAACTTTGTTAGATTTATTTTAATTGCCGTTATTTGTTTGTTTGTTTGTTTAATAATTGATGTACTTATTATTTGTGCCCAAACACCATTTTCTTTGGCTGAGCTTTTTTATATATTCTTCATTATTGTTATGCTTGAGTATTTAAACACTTTTCTTGTGTAAAGTAAAATTTGTTGTCTAGATTATTCACTAGCTGTCTTTTTAAATAGTTCTTATAATTTGTTTGTATTTACTTTGTTGCATGCCGCATATGTTTAATACTTTTTGTTTCTGTTTGCTTTCTTTCGTAATATGCTACAGTTGGCATTTTTTAAACTGTTCAAGTTGTTTAATTTATTTGTAATTTACTATCTACGGGTTAATAACAATAGACGTAAAATAAATGTTGATTTGATTTTTATGTTTTATTAAATATGTATTTTGTTGTTGTTGTTGCTGTTGTTGTATTGCTTTATTAATTTACTAGTTGAACATTTCACCGACGCTTTCTATCGCTTCTTATTGCTTTCCATTGGCATCATGCATACACACATATATATCTATATATATGTATATCTTTGGCCCTGTACCCATAGACTAAACGAATATACATACGTATATAATATATATAACTAACATTGTCCGTCTATTGAATTTAATTATAAAATTTAACTACAAGCATCTCGTAACCCACCTGGGATTATCAGTTGTCGAAGGGTATATTTGTGGGCAGATGAACCAAGTGGATACGTGCAGGGTATTAGGGGTATTAGGGTATGCTCGACTGTTGCAAGCTTGCACTTAGCTTTGGCTGAGCTCACGACTTCCCATGCATACCCCGTAATTATCAAATAGTGAACAAGTAGGTGTGTCGTCTTTATACGGCTTATAGAAATAGACGTGTCAGGCTCCTTGGATTCGTTTGTTGTAGTCATCAACGCACTTAAACATATGTACATATACATGTACACATACATATGCATATACTTATACATATACATGTACATGTACATATACATATACATATACATATATATATACATGTACACGTACATATACATATACATATATACTTATGCAAATCTTATAATTTTCATATCGTTTCTAGATTTGTTTATTTAATGTTCAGTTTTCTTTAAAATTTATTGTGTAGTTATATATATTTTTCATACCCTTGCAGAGAGTATTACAAAATCACTATTACTATCACTAATTCATTATTTAGATTTGATGTGAGCTGATTGGCTCCGATCTGCAAGGGTATTTAATCGTCGGCGTGCCAAAGATAGCTGCTTTCTCTTGTGTTTTTTAAATTTATTTTTATTATTATTGGGCAAAACTACAAATGGTTGAAGCTGCTGAATTTTTGATTGATCTGACATTGGGTACAGGGTATTTAATAGTCGAGAAATCTCGACTATACCTGAACGCACTTCTTGTCTGTTGGCCGTTACTGAGGACGGATTTACTACAAAAAAATGCAAATGTTTTGTTTTTGTCTTAAGTTAATAGAAAAGTACGTTATCCGCTGAACTAATTAACTAATTACATTTCATAATGTTTTTGGGCCTACGGCCTGATGTTGCATATTATGAATAGGCACGATTTCTCAAGCACCAGTTAGCATTAAGGATAGAGAATCAGGCAGCTCAACCGTAATTCAACTGAAGATTGAGGAAACCGGCCTGACTTTTACGTTGCTTTACTTGTTGCTTATTGACTTAATGATTTAGATATTGTTTATGCTTACATATGTTTCTGTATGTAACTGTCATGAGTATTAATTGTTAATTAATTTATTTAATGCTTCTCTTTTCTCTCTTGTCATATTGTTTATTAAGGCAAACGCAAACGCATTTTAATTGTGAATACATAGTGTCAATTGTTATGTAATTGTTTTTTTGTTTCTTTTCTTTTCGTTTTTTTTCTTTTTCTACAGGTTTAAATTCTAAAGTTTAGAATATGCCACTCGATTTGTTGTTTGGTATTCAAATTTGTTAACTAATCTAAAAGTGTAAGAGCTCAGTTAAGCTTCAGCTTTAATTAGCATTGTTATCTATACCAATAAGTACATCAGATACTACATACTGATGTACGTTTATATAGTATTTATAAATGAACTGCTGCCTACTCGTTCAGTGTTTTTGCATTTGTTGTTTGTTTTTTGTTTTTTGCTTTGATTAAACTAAATGTTTTACATTACTGTATTACATCCTTTGTTTTAATTATTATAATTATTTTTAAATATATATATATATATATATATATATGTATATTTTACTTTACGTGAAATCACAGTCCGTATGTGAAAAGACTTTATGTATGTACTCGAACGATAAAATAAATAAATATTTATATATATATATATATGTATATGTATATACATATATCTATATAATGCATGGATTTGTATATGTATTTGTAAATATGAATTATGTAAACGCTGTATATGCGCATATACCGCTAATTATTTCATACATCTCTAGCAATTGTTTTTGTATATATATATACCTATGTACTCACTTTATATATATTTATTTTATATTATACGCATAAGTACTATTTCAAGGCTGTGACTGAAAATTTCTTTAACAAAATGTGTATTGAGCGAAATGTGTGTGCGTGTGTGTGTGTCGCTGTGTGTGTGTGTCGCTGTGTGTGTGTGTATTTTTAATAAAAGGCATTCGTTAAATCTTGTTCATTGTTAGAAAAAAACTTCTTGAGTTTAGATTCAAATTGATTTTTAGCTACATAATATGTATGACTATAAGATTAGATTTAAATTGTTCTTTGCTTAAATTGCTAAAATTGATTTATAATTTATATTTTTTTGATGAATTTTTGTGGTTGCTGTTCAACATTTTTTTAAAGATTATTTTTAATTAATTAGCTAATTTAATAAAAAAGCCTTTTTATGATTTTTTTTTTTTTGTTTTGTTTTGATTTTGATTTTTATTTATTTTTTTTGTGTTTTTGTTTTTTGCATTTTAGTTTTTAAGTTGATATGAGCATTCACATAAGTTTTATGATCTACAAATTTGTGTAATTGGTGCATACGTATGTGTGTCGCATGTACGTGTGTGTGTGTAAGTGTGTAAGTATGTGTGTGTGTATGTGTTAAGTGTGGGCACTAATCACCTTAAAGCAAATACTTAGCAAAAGCGCACCCTTGACAAAGTGAACCAAACGTTGAGAGAGAATGGTTAACAGCAGTTAGGATCTAATATTGTCATCAAAAATGGAGCATGTGTTTAATGATAGGGAAGCGATAGATAGGGGTATGTTTGGAGCATTAATGCATTCATGAAGTGTATTTTTGGTGTGTAACGTTTTGTTTTCTTGTTGGAGTATTCATTCGCATTTCATATTATGTATAAGTATTTAATAGTAAATATATGCATTTAAGTACTTGAAGTGTGTCACTTGATTTTCTTTTTAGATTTTGCATTGCTTTGGTTTGGTTTGGTTTGGTTTAAAAAACTTCTTACTCACCGCAGTTGTTCTTGGTTTCTATGTGTGTAAAAATTCATAAGCGCCATTTGTCAGCTGATTTGATCAATAATAATAATAATAATAATAATATTAAGTATAATAATCATAATATTGACTTGTGTAGCGATCGAGGTTGCACCTAAAACGCAATGCTTGTACGCCTGCCCCCCATGCAGCCACCAACACCGCCGCCGCCACGCATCGTTCCATGCGACACACTGCGTCCCATGCGTGCCTCGCTGCCGCGACGCTCGCGTGCTCGCCGCAACAGATCCGAGGTGCTGGGCCGCCGATTGTTGCTGGCCGTGGAGCCGCGACGTCGACACGATACTATGTCCGACGTCGAGGAGCGGCGTATGTTGCCCGATCCGCAGTCATTGGCACCAGCTGCAGGCGATGCACAGTGTGAACCACCGCCAGCTGCCATAAACGGCGACAGGAAGTACGGCGACAATGATGATGGATGCGCCATTGAGTCGCGACGCGGCATGCTTAGCAACTGCGAGTGGTCCAACAGTAGATTCATCGACTCCTGCTCCAGCTCCGGATCAACCGCCTCGATACGCAGATCCGGCGGCAGGGGTAGAGCTGTCACGGTCAGGCTTGTGCCGCCGCACAACGAGGATGAGCGAGACTCCGACTGGGTGGACAGTTCCGACTTGTGGCCAGCTCCCACTCGGAGGCCACTGTACAGTGTCTTGATGTGAAAATCGAATGACTTGAAGTCAAGCAGTGAGCGTCGCTTCTGGGCCCTCGTCTGCCGTGGGCCACCGCTGGACTCTGGCTCATCTGCAACCATGTCATTGTTGTTGTTGTTGTTGTTGAGCGTATCAAACTGGATCTGTTTGGCATGCGAGCCAATTGGGCAACTAGTTGTTGCTGCTGTTGCTGCTTTTGGTGTGGCACGATGCTGATAAGGTTGTTGTAGTTGTAGATGCTGTTGCTGTTCTGGTTGCTGTTGTTGCTGCTGCACCTCGTGTTTGCTTATTGTTGTTGTCATAGTATTGCTACTTAGGCTAGTTTTACTGCTAATCACTTTCAATAATTTATTATCGTTATCTAAGGACTCCTTTCGTCACTGAATAACACAGAAACCCTGCTTGGCAGCCTCCTTGGCATCCGCCTCCTCAATGAAAGCCTCCTCCTCATGCTTGGGCGAATCGGCACCGCAGGGTCCACCGCCGCTCAGACTGAGTGGGCCCTGCGGGCAGGCTGATTGTCACCGAAGCGCCAGTGTCGATATCATTGGCGGTCGCACTGGCTTATTCTCTAATATGCGCTCCAATTCCAGCATTACGCTGGACGACAGCCTCGGCAAGAGCTGTGAGTGAGTGAGTTATATACACAAACATATATATATGTATATATATATATATTGATTCGTTAGATGTGATGGCTTGCAACTCACCTGCAGCGATTGCAGACTTTGATGCAGCTGCTCCGCCGATGTGGCACCCAGCAGAAGGCACTGAACGGGCTCGTGCTTCAGTGACCAGGCAATCGACAGTTGCGTCGGACTGCAACCAAGCTTCTCGGCCAGCGCGGCCAAATCACGCAACCGATCGCAATGACGCCGACCCTCCTCAATGCGATCCTTGCCCCAGCTACCCTGCGGCGATAGTGCAGCCTGCCAGCAGCAATACAGCAATACAGCAATACACATTGATATTAGTAATAATAGAGAGAAAAAAATAGTAATTAATAATAATAATGGGGAGACGCACATTCCGATTGATCTCATCTTCGGTCCACGAGAAGCTCTTGGTCTTGAACGAGCCCTTCGGCAAGAAGAGCTTGTCGCCGTTCTGCGTATCGCTCAATGCCATGGACAGTGGTCCCCAAGCCATCAGACCCACTCCAATTTTGTTGTACATCTCCGGCAAATACAGTTCGCACTTCTCGCGACAGAACATGTGGTACTCGGACTGCTCAACGATCGGAGTGATGCAGTTGAATTGCCGGCAGTTGGTGTACGCTTCCATTATCTCCACCTGGGACCATCTCGCGGTGCCCCAATACATGGCCCAGCCTTGCTGGATGACATAGCTCATCGCTCGCACCACTTCTGCAAGTAATGGTCGGAAATCGGTATAAGTAACGATGGACTAATAGACATGTAAACTTGAAGACTTGAAGTTACCCACCTTCCATGGGGCACATTGGATCTGCCTTGTGAATGATGACGATATCGATGTAGTTCAACTGCAGACGCTGCAAACTTGCCCGCACGCACTCAATAATGTGCTTCCGGGATAGACCCCGCTCCTCGGATCTACACAATCGAGAGCCATATATATATGTATATAAGTATGTGAACAATGGCGATATATATGAATATACTTTGAATGATTTGATTACTCACTTTGTGCTCCAATACACCTTCGTTGTGATCACATAGGTGGTGCGCTTCCAGCCGGTGCGCTGCAATATTTTGCCAATTTCCGTCTCGGAGTGCGCCTCGGAAATGTCAAATAGATTGATGCCACTGTCGATGGCCAGTTTTAGAATGGCCTCGGCCTGCTCATCACTGACGCCCGGCGAGAACACTGGCCATGTGCCAAGGCCTACGTTCGAAATACGCAGTCCGCTCTTGCCCAGGTTTTTGTACCGCAATCCAGGCGTGGGCGTCGAGCCATGCCGCAGCGGCAGCGCCGGATTGGAGCCAAGGCTTATCGAACGGCCTAAGGCGTTGACAATGGCGGCAACATTCCATTACAGATGGATCAGTAGCGGGGTCGGGGTCGGGGTCGGAGTGTGTTCAATAAGCATGCGGCGGTAAAAGTTTGTTTATTCATTTGTTAGTGAATCCCATTAACAGACTGTTTTCTAGCAATAAAAACAAAACAAAACAAAACAAAAAACCGTGCAATAACCAGCAACATCAAAGTAAATCATAAAGTTTGACAGCCTCATTCAAATGTATTGCCTAAATGCAGGTGCAAGTTGGTAAGAATAGAATGGAGAATGAATATGAATTAATATCTAAAGTTCTCTGTTTTTACTCTGTTCTAAGATTATTTCAATTCATGTTGCATCTACTGGAAGTGTTTTGGAATGGCCAAGGAACCATCGACTTAGGAAGCCAATAATAATTGTAAATATTCTTCGGCAGGTTGAAGATTATAGACTCTTACAGAGTGGAATGTACCTGGTCCAAAAGTTTGCATATTGCAAATTGGTTAGTCAGACCGATCAATGCGTTACTGGGTTGCAGGGGTATAAACTCATTAATTATGGCCTCAACTGTTGTAGCCTGAATGTCGTTTAGCTTAATTGGAATCCAAGCTGTGCATGCAGCTGTCAATATTAAATGTTGCCACGTTAATTAAAAATTCATATATGCAAATAACAATTTTCCAAAGGATTTTCGTGCCAGTTGTGGGAAATAGAATCAAAAAGCAACTCGTACCACTTGCGGTGCGAAGCAGGGCAAAACGTGAGTTGTTTCGTGATCGGGAAACTCAATACGCGTGACGATGTTCGAGATGGATGTATGTGCGGATATGCGGATGTGCGGCTACTTATACGTCAGTGATATGTATGCATGTACATATTGAAGTTTACCACAAAGAAAAAAAAAACAAAAAAAAAGAATAAGAAAAATAAAAATAAAAGAAAATACAACAAGCCAAGCAATTGAAGAGTATCAAACTAAAAGACCAAAAAATTATAAGGTTATATAATAGTGAGAAATTCGATACCGAAATCAAGATGACCGCCCGTACCACTGAACTCCTCCATACAGTCGAGTGACGCTATAGGAGCCCGGCACCTGCAAATAGACCGGCAGAACAATGTTTCGATCAAGTTGTATTCTCCTGTTGTGGTTGTTGTTGTTCTTGAAAATTGTACAACACAATTCGAATTAATAGTGCCTAACCTAAACAGTGCCTTAAATATGTACGCATATTTATACAAATTTATTTATAGTTTTATTAATGGCAAACAAAAAAATACTCGGATTATTGCGAGGTATCGAAAATAACTGTTAGTAAATATAGTTTGCCACTTGTTTCTAGTCAGTTAGTTCAACAACCTTAACCCCCAAGCAGGCATTACCTGTAAATAGTGACCGGGTTTGAGTCATCGCTAGCATTGTCCATATTGTTGTTGTTGTCGTTGTTGTTCGCTTGTGCGGCGGTCGTGGCGCCCATTACGAAATTTAATGTGCCTGGCAACGCCATACCAGGTACATTCAAAATGCCGCCGTTATTCACGTTCAGTACGGTGTCTGTCGCAGTCGCAGTCGACGTTGCAGTTGCCGTCGCTGGCGCTGGCGCTGGCGCTGACACTGTCGTTGACACTGCTACAGACACTGCAGATGGCTCCACTCTATTCGCTGTACCGGTCGGTTGCAGTACCGTTATAGCTGCCAAGCTGCCGTTATTGGCTAAATCGACGCCGGCATCAGTGCCGCCTACACCGCCATGACTCTCATGGTCAAGCAGCAGCGGGGTGCTGGCATTGGGCACCACACCACCGATGCTCGCTTGCTGCGCGTAATCGTACGCTGTGTGCGCTGCAGCTGCGCTGCTCTGCGTCGCAGTTGTGTTTGTATTTGTGTTCGCATTCGCATTCGCATTTACAGTTGTAATTGCAGTTGCATTTGTATTTGTATTTGTATTGGTGTTGATGTTGGCCGGGCTGCCATCACTATTCAGACTGCATACCATGGACATCTTGAGCGGGTTATCGTTGCCAGCTGCTCGACTTGTTTGCTACTTGCTGCTACTTAATCGACTGGAGTCCGATTCCATGATTGTAACGCTTTTGTTTTAACTTGGCCGTTGCATGCGTTGTTTCGTTCGACTTAATTTTAGTTAGTTTTATGTTTTATTTTCATTTGTTGATTATCCGATTTGAACACTACTTTACTTAAATTTGACTAATAATCACAATTTGAATGTTTCACAGCAGCTTTTAGCTATAGCTGCTACTTTAAGGCAAGTCCAGTCAATAATTTGTTGCTTTGGATTCTATAAAATCGATAAACTGCAGTTCAATATATGTACATACATAATGCATACATAATGCATACATAATGCATACAAATGCATACAAATGCAACTAGTTTGCTTTATCTTATTCACTTAATGTGCACACATATTCTAGCCCAGATCCTTCCACAAATTCTGCTTCAAAATGCGAATGGCAGGATAATTCCCAATTATGCCATAATCTCAGAACCAGAACCGGAATATATTTTGCAACAGTTAAACTACGTTAAGAATATTGTATACGGGTTAGTCCTGTCACAAAAATGTTGAATACTTAGACAGATGGGTTCAACTTGCAGGGTATACAGCAGTCGGTACACAACAATTTGCGAGGCTTGCAGTCATTAGCCGTTCTGCGGCAATATTGTAATTGTGGCTTTTCAATATGAAACAATGGATGGCATGTTAACACTCGCGACCACAGCCACTTCCACATCCACATCCAGGAGAGCAGAGCTGTCAAAAAAGCTGTTAAAGTAATGGGGTCAAAGCTGTTGGTGTCATGAACGCAAGCGCAAACTGTGTGCACCAAAACAAAGTGGCACAGACGGCAACAATAATTTGATTTACACACTGCAACACAACTGAGGAGACACATTGAACAAACAACTAACAACGATTATATAGTTAGCAAACTTAGTAATCACTTTAAATAAATATTTGTTCTTTTGTGAATGCATTTGAGTAAAAAGCTTGAACAATTTTGGCTGATTTATTCATTTATTTAATTTCATTTTTTTTTGTTTGCTTATAAAATTTCAACTAAGGAACAAAACCATGGAAAACGTGACTTGAAACCAAATGTTGGCGGGGGACCCAGGCTGGGGACACAGGGCCGCCAGCATATGCCACTTCACGTGGCTGGTCACGCAACACAACACAACAACGGAGCGGACCAAAATGCAAATTTGTGTGCCCGGTAAGCGAAACCATTATGACCGAGGCGCAGCATTGACTTTGGCTGAGACCCAATGCCTAATTTCTATTAGCAACACGGCAGGCGGCTCGTGACTTCTGCCATGACCTTCGGACAGGAAAGGGTAGGCCCGAAAAGCTGCCGACATCAGCACAAGTCCCAAGTACAACAAATAGCACACAGTGTGTATGATATTACTCACTTCATTCTCTATTTATTGATTTTACAGGACTATGGCCCCCAGTGCATTAAGTTGCTCAACAGGAAGTTTTGATCAGTGATTACTGACTCAACCATAGCTGACTTGCCTAGCCCAAACTTGACAGCACGAATTGAAATTTCGACACTTTCATCAAATATCTACAGGATCTGTTATTTCTTGTTCACTTTAGTTGATGACGAACGTGATTCAATTCGAATTCTTGCACAGCGCAGATTTTTAACACCAGCAATCAGCAATTAAATTAACGAAATTAACACCAAGTGCAAGTCTTGGCAATCTTAGATTAGATTACGATGCTAGACTCATTAGATCAACATTTAAAAGTTCGACAAAAAAGGGAGCAGCAAAAATCTTGAAAATGCATTAAAGCTTGCAGCTGGCAGTGGGCAGCGGGCACTTGGCACTTGCCACAAGCAGTTAATTAACAAATACGAATCGGTTCGATATGATTTCGAAAACAATGTGAGCTATCCAGAAATCACTGATTCAAATAATAAAGGCAATTATATATGCATTGTCGAGCTGTTTGATAATATCTATAATAGCTGCTCAGCACTTAACGCTTATTTGTGTGTGTGTGTGTGTGTGTGTGTGTTTGGGTGCATAGCCAAGTTTTCGATTCAGTTTGCCGTATAATTTGTCATTAGACACAATTATTTCTAGATTAGCGGCACCGCTTACAGTGCCTCCCAAATGTATGCTATAGTAAATAGCCGCTGGGCAAATGGACTTGGATTGCTATGATTTGCTTACAGATGACTGCGTGTGTGTGTGTGTAGAAAATTACATTTATTGATTTTGTTTGGTGCTTAAACTGTCTCATTGCCGATTATCTGTTCAGCTATATATATATATATATATATGAGTATATATTCATGCAAATGTGTCCCATATATGTGTGCCTTTGTTTGCATATACAAGTCCAGCTCAGCGTTGCTTTGACACATTTGGTACATAAATCAAGAGTCTAGGCCATATTCTGGTTGGCTGACTACTGCTTGTGGATTATGGCAACTGGCTCGTACAGCCTGCAAATTACATAAAAGCTACTGGGGCGGGCCCTTGATCTTAATAAGAACAACTCTCTGCGCAGATTTCGTAGTCGGCCCGAAAACATATATAAGGAAAAGTGGAAAGAGCTATAACAAAAAATACAATTTTATGCACTTGGTTGCAGCTGCCATGGACACACTGGCACCGACTGAGACGCCCAACCCATCCTTGACTTGTCTTGATGCTGAAAATAGTATTCGCACACACACACACACACACACACACACACACACACACACACACACACACACGAAACATGTATATATATAGCTGTTTTATTGCGTCACTTCTCAAGCCTCGTTGTTGCGAGCATTTATTTTTTATGTGCATTTACACGACCAGTGCTGTGAAATGGATTATGAGTGCAGCAAGAAAAGCCAACAACATGGAACATGGCACATGGAAAACGAATTGTTAACTGAATTGAAATACCTTTGCCAATTTGTTATGGCCAAATGGAGCAGTGTGCAATATGCATATACAAATATAAATTTTAGATAAATGTATGCGCATATCTTTAAATGTTTTATGTGTTTATTGTTATGTTTATGCTTCTTTTTTAATTTTCTTCTTCCTTTTTTTTTCGCACAACTCCAACTAAAGTTGGCTTTTGAATGTGTGCATGTGAATGGCATCGCATCGAGCTGAGGTAGTTGTGGAGTTTATATGTGGATTGCTGCTCTTTGTATACGTATTCGAATTCTCCGGTCCACAGATGCCGAGATTATGTACGGTGTCACGAATATATATTGCCAGAGGTGGGCGATTGTCGCAAGGCGACGCTTTAAGGAAAGTGTCGCTTAGGCGCAGCACGTATTCGACATTATAAATAATAAAATAAATACCCAAATATATATATATATATATATATATATATATGTGTGTGTGTACATATATAAGCATTCACTAGCTATAAATATGTAAGAATATATGTAAGAATAGAGCCACATTCGTTCTCGTTTCAAGTTTCACGTTTCTCGTTTCTGGTTACGCGTTACTGGCAACTGGTAACTGGCAACTGGCGACTGGCAACTGGTCGATATGCCGCATTTTCTCTGTTTATTTACTGCAGATTTCCATGACCCACAGAATGTCATTTTTAGAGGCATACAAATGCGCATTTGGGCAGCTCAAATAGGTGACAATATTGGAAGTGGCAAATCGGATAGAAATACTTATTGTAGCTAAGAATTAAGTCAAGGTTAGTTCGAGTAACCATAAAAGAAATAACAAACAATTAAAGCCAAACATTCTGCGTGAATACATCGTACTTATTTTAATATAGATTTCCAAGCATGGTGATCGAATTTTAGAAAATTACATAACTTACGTTAGAAAAGGAAAATGTAATTCGGGCACTTTAATATATTTTGATTCCGTGCCACGTGTTAGTTGGCAAGGCAATCGATACAAACTGAAGGCAACTGAAGGCCTCCGAATTACATAAATTGTTTTATGATTGCTGCTGTTGATCGCGACACGCATATTTGTGTGTGTGTATGTGTGTGTGTGTGTGTGTGTGTCTGGGTACAATGTGTCGTGTGACATGCAACACTATAAACATTCAAACGCTTGTCATGTTTATTTGACCAAAAAGATCATTTGACACGCGCATGAAAACAAAGCCAGCCAAATGCCACGACAAATAACTTGATGCCAGCTCAATATTTATAAATATATATATATAAATATATATATGTATATATATACATGTGAGACAGACAATAAGAGTAAGCAAATAGCACAGTATTGATAATTGGCAATCAATTTGAATTTGCAATACAATATGATTGAGTTATTATTATGATTTCGCCTTAAGGCCCAGTTGGCAGTTGATGCTTGATATGCATTAAATCTGCTCCTTTTTTTTTGTATTACTTGCGATAGTCTAGTATCCAAAGAGTTGGATCTCTGAGATAAAGATTCAAGCGAGATTAGGCATTATTTGTTTGTTTGTTTCTTTTTTTCCATTTCTGGCGCAAAAATGAGAAAACAAATAAATAACAGATTGCTGCAAAGTGTAATGAGTATGTTGCGACGTGCAACGCGCCACATGCGGCACACGCGCAATGGCCCTCGAGTGTTAGTCTGTGTGTGTGTGTGTGCGAGTGTGTCAGTTCAGTTAAGAAACCCACTAAAACATACGTAATTCTTTCCATTTCTTGTTTTTGTTGTTGGCAGTTAAACATCAAAAGTAAAACATATGTTTTATTTGCATCGATTTTTTGTTGAGAATAACACGAATTTCAAGCAGCACATTTGCGTGAGTTAAGATTGAGGGAGATCAGTAAGGTAACCAACACACTTATGCAAAAATCTCATAATTGGCATTAGCACCATCAAAACAAACACTTTTCGATTTCACTAGCAAAAAAAAAGGAAAGGAAAGCATCGTAAATATTAATAAATATTGTATGTGTGTGGGGCACATTGCTGCCGGCGCGTGTTGCAAGGTTAAACCTCAAACAAGACGAATACAAGACGCAAGACCAAATGATGCTCTTCAATCGGTGTGTCATAACAACAATGGAACAAGTCACAAGCACTCTAAAAAAAAGCAAAGAGCAACTACGAGTAGATGGCCGACAAAGTTGGCTTGCAATTGGATTGGATATTCACGTACAAAGACAAATATAGAAATTGTAAGATGAACCAACGGAAAATGTTGCACGCAACTTGTGCCCTAACACGATGATCAATTATTTTGGCTTAATGTCTGGCATATATATATATATATATATACACTCACATACATATATATATATATATATGCACGTCTTTTGGCGATTGGGCACACAATGTCACATCATTAATGGCACTTAAATGGCGTTTAAGAACGCAAATCAGAATTTTATTCGATTTGTGGATCTGTCACATGTCTCATGTCTTGTCAATGTCTGTTACATGTATATACGTATATATATATGTATATATATATGCATATATATATATATGCTTGTGTCCACAATCGTGTGCGTTGGCTGGTATACATAATTAATCACTGCATTTAATACTTTCAGAAATGTTACATACATTTGACTTTGTACATGTATGTGTACTTCTATCTTCTACGCTATTTCTACGCTACGATTTATGAATGTTTTAAAACAAATATTTTATTGTTGTTGATTGCTCGTTCTATGGCTTGTTATAATATTTATGTATATTTATTTATATGTATATATTTTTATATATATATATTTATTTTTTATTTTTTTTGTTGTTCTCTTTTGCCGCTTCTGCCGCGCGCCGTGGCCGTCCGTTGCGTCTGACACGCGAAACACGTAACACCGCAATGAAGTCGACAGGCGAAAGACAAAATATTTTGGCCCGCCAGCCGAAAAACAGCAAAGCGAAAATGGCGAATACGCTGGCAGTGGCAGTGGCAGAGGCAGTGCCAGTGCCAGTGCCAGTGCCAGAAAGCAGAGACCAGAAAGCAGAAAGCATAAAACAGAAGGCACAAAGCAGACTTGGCCGACCTGGCACAACGGCCACAACAACACACACGACTACAAAATCTGCTGCCTGGCAGCCGGCGGACCAGCGGGGAAAACATTTGTGCGAAGGCAGTAAAAAAAAAAAATAAATAAATAAATAAAAAAAAAAAAACAACAACAGCAATAACAACAAAAAACCGAATAAAAAACAGAACAAATGAAACGGCGGCGGCATCTCAACATCGGCATTGGCATCGAAACGACGGCAAAGCCAAATGCACGTGTTACTTGTAGGAGAAAAACAATAAAATACAGGAAAATGTCGTACAAGCGGCGAACTGAGAGAGACAGACAAACACACAGAGCGAGAGAGCGAGAGAGAGAGAGGGAGAGAGGGAGAGAGAGAGAGAGAGAAATGTGGAATAAAAGAGCATGCTAATAGCACGCGCAATTGCAATTGAGAGTTTTACAAACAGAAACAAGCTTTTTGGCTCTCTGTTTTTGTGGTGAATTTTGAGTGGCACACACGTGTTCCACTTTTCAAGCACACCGTCACAAAACCGCAGTGCAACCCATACCACCAAAACAAAAAAACCCACCCAAAACCCACAACATCCCAGTCCAGCCCCTGGCAGGCAGGCAGGGTTCTATGTGCTGTCCAAAATGCGCCTCGCCAAGGGAAATAGAAATGGAAATGGACACGTTTATTCGTGGGCATATGTATGTAGTATGCAAATACATATACACACACACTCACACACACACACATTATATTTGCATATGTGTGTCTTGTTCATACGGAATTTGTGTCGAGCTCAAGTGTTTTGCACGTTTTTTTTTTAGTTTTGACTAATACAAAGCGTAAGCCGAGTTAAGTTCTCTTTATTCTTTGTTTTGTTGACGGGTGGTGTGCTTTTGAAACCACACAAAAGTCCACCATGACACAGATGCGACAGATACCACCAGAAGCAGATTCCTACACTCTGCGAGTATAACTAACTATACCGATTCCCATGCCCTTGATCACTATATGCAGCAGAGTTTGATCTTGAATGGTATAAAAGTAGTGCAAATTTGGAATTCGGATTTCAGCTAAAGAGAATCCATTTGTATGAGTATATAAAAATAACTGAAAGATATGTTAATAAACTATTATTATTTCTTTTATAAAATGCAGTTTTTTTCACGTCGTATGCGCAATATCGAACGCAAACAAACGACTCATAAAAACTCCAGTTAGGCAATTATTTGTTGAATTAATCATTCTTCTGCTAGTGACAGCTCCACTAAATGTTTGAGAACCTTTTATTGTACACATATTCACAGGTAAATAAAATATAGACGTGGGAAACGAACAGATTGTTGGCCAGTAATCATTCACACAAATAGTTTTTGTGGCGATTGTCCCATTAAAAGGCGTAAAGGCGAAGAGAGAGTAAAACTTGCTAAGTGCGGCAGGTAATTGGAAAATAATCAAATCAAATAAGATGCATTCATCATTTTCAGACATTTTTAAAACAATTGTTTGGAACAAATGTGTAAAATAAATGCTATGCTTTGGTCAACATTTTTTTTGCTGAAGATATTTGCAATATTTGTTTGCTAATCTGCTTGCCTGAAGCATAATTTGCAGCATGCGGCCTGAGGTGCATGTCTTGGCTAACTGAGCATCGAAACCGTTTAGACAGTCATCAATGTGTTGCAGAAGCTGAGCAGCCAAAAGCTTTGCATCGCCAACCAAATCACGCCCCCAAACATGACGCATTCAAAAGCTCTCGGAGAGAGTTGTTTTTTTGTTTTTAGCGTTTGCGCGCCTTTTAATGCTGGGAGAACCACGAGAATATGCTGCCAGAGAATTGAGTTGATGTGTTCTCACTTAACTTATGACCAATTGAAAACTAAATGTAACTTTCTCAAAATCGTCTATAAATATTTATTTTTTATTTATTATTTTAGTATATATATATATATATATATATATATGGAAATATCTTTTACTTATTAAAAGTAAACAAAAAGAAGAGAGAGAAGAAAAACGACACTCAAATTGAAGGCAAATTAAAGCACTTGAAAGCTTCTGCGCTTCAAATGGCTTTGATTGCCCAATGACTTTCAGCTCGTGTCATCGGAGCACATCATATCAGGATAAAAAGAATGTAATTGGATAATACGCTAAATAGTGTCGATTGACATACTCACATGCGATGGTAGGCATCCGGCTGGTTCTGGGCACATGTCACGGACTGCTCGGACTCCGTAGAATCATCGCGCAGCGTCGCAACGCCGAGCGGTAGTATGGGTATTATAGCAGCTGTGGCAGCTGCAGCTGTTGCTGGCGGTCCCGCCAATGCCGCCGTGTATACTGTCGGCGGCGTTTCCGTGAAGTTTTGCGTTTGCGGAGATGGTGTCGTACTTACGGCCTCCTATATGAAACCCAGCACAAAAAAAAACCAAAAAAAAAAAAAATGGAAAAAGAGGGAGAAAAAAACACAAAGAATTTAGTGAATGCCTTCAATGGCCAAAACAGCACACAGAGATTAAGAACACACAAAAACCTTGAATTCAGCTACGCTCGGCACCGAGAAGCGCTTGCGTTCGTAAAGAGCTTCACGCTCGATGGAGCGGCTGCGGAAGGCTGGCGGCAGGGAGCGATCTGGTGGTGTTTGCAACTTGGGCGTCTCTGGTGTGTGAACCCGTCCACCAGCGTTCGCTTGTGTTGCAACACTTTGCTGCAGCTGCAATTGCTGGCGTTGCTGTTGCTGCTGCTGCTGCTGCTGGTGTTGCTGCTGTTGCTGCTGTTGCTGCAGGTGTTGTTGCTGTGAATGCGACGATGTTGTGGGTGGACTTTTTTCGTTTTGAGATTGCTGCTGCTGCTGCTGTTGTTGTTGTTGTTGTTGGTGTTGTTGTTGTTGTTGGTGCTGCTGCTGCTGCTGCTGCTGGTGTTGGTGTTGCTGTAACTGGTGCTGCTGTTGTCGCTGCTGGTTCTGCTCCTCACGCTTTTGCTGGCGTCGTATTTCAAAATCCAGCAAACGTGCCTCTCGGTTCTCCTTGTCGCGCTGTTTACATGCAATTGTTGCAAAGTGCATTTTAACTATAAATTCATCAGCCTTAGGCTCATTATTTTGCTTAATTACGAGAAGTGCGTATGTAGTATCTCATCTTTGGGCTCACTTCATATTCGCTCAAGCGATTCTTTGATTTGATTGATGAAGAAACGCGTGCATAAATTTAATTTAATTTTGTTTTGGCTTTTGTTTATGATTTAGTTGGTTTTTTTTGTTTTTTTGTTTCGGTTAGAGATGCGTCTGCTTGCACACACACACACGCACACACACACGCACACGCACACGCACACAGGAAACACACACACACACACACACGAATAGACGCGAACGAACACGAGACACTCACACACAGAAACAAACACACACACACACACACACAGACAGAGAAATAGAAAGAGAGAGAGAGAGAGAGGGAGAGAGAGAGAGAGAGAGGGGGAGAGAAAGAGAGAGAGAGAGAGAGAGAGAAAGAGGCAGAGGAGCACTGACACACCCACTCACCTTGTAGTTAATGGCGTCCTGCTCCTCCTTTTTGGCCTCACGCTCGTTGCGCTGCCGATCGCGCTGCTTCTCCTCGTCGGTTTGCGCTGTTTTGCTGTCTGTGTTGGTAAACGAATGAAAGAGAAACAGAAACGAAATGCGGATAATTGTTAACTAATTGATAAGTTTAATTGTACTGCCATCGAGTCTCGAGTCTGCATCTTCCATGCGCATTTCGAAAGTAAGAGAACCTTTTTCAAATAATATCGAATCATCAGCATTCATCAGCAAACATACAAAACCAAACAAACAAACAAAAATACATACATACAAATCTACATTCGTACATAGACACATTGTTGAGGATCAGTATGGCAGTATCAGATATCAGAATATGCATGCAGTCATTAATATGTACATAAATAGGAAAAGATTCACATTCGCATTCACAGAAGACACTCAAAATGTTGCATTCATTCGTGCAGAAGTAATACATACATATACTATTTATACATTGATCTAACTACTACTACTAATAACTACTAATAAGCGAAACTATAAATTTCACACTGGTATGTTGTTGTTGTTGTCGTTGTTGTACTTATGTATGTATGTACATTTCATAGATGGATCAGTTTAAATATATATTTGAAGATTTCAATATTCTGCATTCTGCAGTTAACATTTATGTATATGCATATCGAATTAGCCTGAAAGCTAGTTCCTTAGCTAAAACAAATAAGCCTCAATGTAGACTATGTGGACTATGAAGGCATAACTCATTCGCATTTGACTTATTCAATCATTTTTTATTAATGGCCAAGATCTGTTTAAACGTGTGAAGCTTCAGCCTAGTTGGATGCAACACAGAAATCAAGCAAAAACTAGCTCAGAACTCAGATGTTTTCGATAATAGAATTGTTATATGAATATTGAAAATAATTTGAAGATTTGTTTTTTCGCTTTTTACTATATAATTAAGTACAAAGTATAAGGGTGTATTTCATATGTTTACCTTTGATACTTGCTGAACTTTCAAGAATTGCAGTTTTCTTAAAATAAGCTAAATTGATTTAAGCTAACGGCTTTATTGTGCAACTACATAAGGCTTCTAGTCATACGCCAATCTCTGCAAGTACCATATTCAGTATGCAGCCTGCTGGGGTTGTGGGTAGGAGGGGGGAGGGGAAAGTGTAAAAAAAGCTAGTGTTATTGGGGGATGTTGGCAGTTGGCAGTTGGCAGTTGGCAATTGGCAAATGCTGGTTACCTGCTGACCTTCGATATGCATTAATGTAGTGGCATACATCTATATATAAGTAGTGTATACAAGCAAGTGTACATACCAGATTTGATTTGTTTTAGTTGGCTTCTGCTTATTGCTTATTTCATAAACATCGCACTTGGTACAATAATTGTATTAAGTGCACGTACATACATATGTGTGTATGTATGTGCATATGTATGTGCCATAACCTTTGAAAGGGAATCACTTGAAGCGAGAAATATGACAGAGAGAGCGAGAGCAAGAGTGAGAGAGAGAGAGAGAGAGGGAGAGAGGGAGAGAGAGAGACGCGGTATTCTACTTATGCACTTATCTATGTGCTTACAGTTATTGTACATACCTACTTATGTACTGCATGGTACCAGCTATGTGTGTGTTAGTGTTGAACAAGAGCAAACTATACGAGAAACGAAACGAAATGGAAAAGAAAACTAAAAATAAATATATGTACTTGTACTATATACTATGTACTATGATGTACTGTGTACTATGTACTATGTACTCTTTGCAAACAGAACTGGGAATTGAATGATTTCTGCAACCACAACAAAACAATCTATTATAATATAATATAAATGATGATAATCATAATAATAAAATAGAAACCATAAACTTTGCGATACATTTTAAGTTTCAATTTAGGCAAAACTACGAGACCAGAGCGAGACAGAGACAGACAGAGAGAGAGAGTGTGAGAGAGAGAGAGAGAGAGAGAGAGAGCGAGAGAGACAGAGCGAGAGCGAGAGCGAGTTTGAGTGAGACAGGCGTACTCCTTACCTCTAGATGTGTCAGTTGGTTTTGTTGTTCTTTGTTGATGTTGATGTTGTTGATGATGTTGTTGTTGTTGTTGTAGTTTTTGGTATTGTTATTGTTATTGTTATTGTTGTTCTTGTCGGAGATGTGTCGGTTGTATGATATTTTAGCATTTAATTTAACAACCGTTCGAGTGTTGCGTGTGCAAAGCAGACGAAATTTCTTGTTGTTTTTTGTTTTTCTTTTTGTTTTAGTTTTAATTATTTTGTTTTTTTGCATCTGTTGTTATTTTTTTTTAAATTTTGTTTTTATTTTGAGCAGTGGCGATTGCGTTTAACGGCGAATTTAGCAGCGTGCGTGTGCCTGTGTGTGTGTGTGTGTGTGTGTGTGTGTGCGTGAGTAGGACTGTTTACCGTTACCAGGCACAGCATATGCCCGTGCTGCATATGCAATGGCAGCAGGTGTGTGTGTGTGCGTGTGTGTGTGTTGGTGTGTGTGTTGGACAATACTTGAGGTCGAAACACTGAGTATTTTCGAAATTCAGTTTGCTTGCTGCTATGTACATACATACGCGGCTGTGTGTGTGCGAATGTGTGTCTGGCTACGATTCATGTTCAATGCTGATGTACCGTTAGATATTGTTGTTGTTCTTGTTCTTGTTGTTGTTGTTGTTGTAATGTATGGCAAGTATTACGAATACGATCTTGCTAGAATATTAGTAGCTGAGCGGTGGCGTTACGTGGTCGTGGAAGTGGGCGGTAGGCGTGTCAAGGTGGATTAACGACACAATATCAAAGAAAAGAAGGAAAGAAACAACAAAATGTGAATGATTAATAATTTAGTCGTAACGATTTGCTTTGCATTGCTTTGCTCATTTTATGCAATTGACATTAACCAGTATTTGATGTATGTATGTACGTTCATCTTAAGCAAAATCAATTGTAACATTTTGTTGTTGCAGCAGCCGCAGCAGCAGCAGCAGCAGCCGCAACAGCAGACAGATAAAATATACGTATAAATATACGAGTGAAACGAGTGAAAATCCAAAAATAAACAAAAACAATAAATGAATTTCCTCATCTTTCCCTACACTCGTCACAATTGTCTATTGTTTAAATTTTCTATTCGCTTGCTAAGCACAATTCTAGCACATTTCTAATTATTCACATTTTTTTCCTTATATCGATATTCTTGTTGTTACTCGTGGCTTGCAGATTGTCATCTTGTTGTACTTGGAATTTGTTGGCTACATATGTACATACATACGTAGGTCGGATATATGTACATACATATGTATATGCCTAGTGGATCGATTTTCAAAGTGATATCAAAATAGGTAACTGAAAAATTGAAATAGTGACTGAATTATATTATAAAGTGTTGTACTATATAGTGTACATACTGATGTAGCATTTAGGACACGGTACTTGGCACTCGTACTACACGATTAAAGTCTCATGTTAATAAAGGTATCCAAGAGTTTGGAGATACATAATCAATATTTAATATACATACACATAATTTTGTACTGATATATAGAGCATAGTATATAGTTTTACATCTATGAATATACGATTCAGGTTCACTTAGTTACATACGTACGTATACAAACGCAAGAATATTTAATCGAACTGTAAACAGAGCAAGAGACTGGGTACATTTAGAGACTTGCCGTTATATAGGAAACAACTAAAGATCCAAAAACAAAATTATAAAAAAGACGTACAAGAAATCAAAAATGCTGCAACTCCCACACCATAAATGCAACTCACTTGAGGAACCGCCGCCAGCGCCAGGTGGCGGATAGGAAAACCAAAATTGATGTGCCAGTTTGAAGTGGCCCAATTATGGGCTTGCTGCAAAACAAAAGCAAAAAAAAAAAACAAAGAAAAAAATCATTTATATATTGCACACATACAGCATTGGATCAATTTAGATATCATCAAAAATATGTACAAAATCGCATCAAAAGTGCTTTTGCTATTTTAAGGCGAATGCTTGACAGCCCCAAGCTAATTATTTATCTCGAAAGTCGGAATATTGGGCAATTAATATTATTTTGGAACGTTTTTTAATAAAGATTTCTCATGATTTATTAAATCGGACTTATCATTAATTGAAAAATGATAAGAATTCGAATATATAGCTTGATCTGCTTTCAATTTATTTCAAATAATAGCCAAACTATAAACAAATTTTAATTTAATTTTGTTGTAATATTATAATGCTTTTTATAATATTACAATTTTTTTTTGTGTGCATAAAAAATATTGAGAAATCCTTAAAAGTAATTCTGAAAAATATCAGTGATTACATTGAATATTGCAATAATTAATAATTGATAGGACTAATTAACAATCGCTATTAGTTCTTGATCCGTCGACTAGTGGAGTCTTCGTTCTTTTGCTTATTCCGTTCAACGCACACCTTTGGTTGCCACAAGACGAAGTGGCACTCGCCGGTTGCAGCAAAGCATCAATCTTAGTTTAGTTAGTAATGCTTAGCTTATCAAGTATTTTTATAAATGTTATGCTTGAATGAACTATGAATAAATTAACTTTTTTTCCCACTGCACATTTTTCTCCGCGTGTACGAATATTCCCAAAAATTTGTTATTTCTTAAAGTTTATCCCTATTGCCTCTCTTGTGGACCATAACTAAAAAAAAAATAAGATTGATAGGCTGGAAAAAATGAATAAAATAAATATGGTTGTAGTGAATGAAGACTTGAATAATTCTTTTGCTCCTCTGCCAATTTCTAATTTAGCACAATGATTGTGAATTTCATTAACCCATCTGCTTGGACCCCCTTGTGATCTTGTCGCTCCACCCAGTTTCAAGAAATCGGAATAGAATCCCAATAGGATTGCCCAACGGGCAACTTCTGGGCTAAGTGAGTCGGATTTATTGGCCAGCAACTGTCTAAGCAAAACAGCTGTTCAGGTTTGTTCGGTTACCTTCAATTACATAGTTGATCAGTTTTTTAAAGTAGTTTTTTTAAATGAATATGTTAATTTTCTGCCGGATTTGCTTTTAGCCTTACTGTACTATTGGGAATAGAAGTAGATAAATAGATAAATACTCACCAATTAACTAGTATCGTGTTCTTGGTTAAGTTTGCAAGTTGAACAGCTCCGTTTCCATTCGTTTCTTTATTATTTAATTGAAATTTGAATTTATGCTTTCAGCGATTTCAGCTTATGCTAATTTTTTAAGTCCATCGTACCGAACGTGACACAAAAACAAAAAAAAAATACATTTTACATTTTTACAATTTTACATACATATGAATATGTCTGAGTGTGTGCTTTGTTTGGAAATGATGTACGTATGTGCACATGTAATGTCACATAATTATACATACTTAGGTATCGAGCATAGCACAGTATCGAGCATCGGAACAGTAAGAAGTCAACTGAAATGCCAACAAACCATTTAATAAGCACTTTGACAGAAACGAAATGCCTTCTTTGTGTGCATGACTATTGAAGACTTAGAGAAGAAATTTGAATTACTATGCTAAAACCATATTAATTTTCGACGACATACAACGTACAACATATTCAATGATAAGGCAACATTCACAAATAAAAATAATCGTCGATTTCGATTGATTGGCAATAACGGTGTTGAGATTAACACAACTGAGCGCTGGCCCACAAGCGTGAAAGTGTTCAACATTCAACAGAATGCACGGAATCCGTCACATTTGCAACATTTTCAACTGTAATTTAATTGAAGAGGACCTGCGATGTTGAATATCAGCAAACACTGCGCTGCCGTTTATCGCGAGTCGCGAGTCGAGGAGGGTTCTGCAAGTACGAACAAGTATCAAAACGCCAGCAGCATCAAATGTTTGTCGTCGGCCTTCGCAAATGCACAGCGCTGACGCTGGCGCTGACGCTGTCGCTGTCGTTGTCGCTGTCGCTGTCTTTGTCGCTGTTGCTGTTGCTGTCGCCGTCGACAGTGCCGCGTCACTTGGCTAGCGCCATCGCTGTCGGCAGTCGGCTGTCGCAGTCGGCAGTCGGCAGTCGGCTGTCGGTTGTTGGCTGTCGGCTGTCGGCAATAGGAGGCCGTTCGGCATTGCTTGGCATTTCGCTTCGTATCCAGTTACTGCAGTTGCACCATACGGCCGAGTGGGGCTCAGTTCGACAACGCGGCACACTCGCTCATTCTCTTTTCCCTCTTTTTTGTCTTTTTTTCATTCTCCGAGTGAACTCTCTGGCACTCGGCGTTATTAACGTTGCTTTTCTTTTATTTGGCATTGGCGATATGAAGCCAAGGTGCACCAGCAATAAAACAACAAAAAAACAAAAAAACGTTCACAACACTGACACTAACAAAAAGATGTACTTGGCATGTACAAGTAAATTATTTAAACTGTTGTTCATGTGCATAAGTATTTACTTGCGTGTGATTAAAGTCCTCACACACACTCACACACACTCACACACGCACACACACACGCACACTTAGACACATGTGGGGCAAATATCCCATGTGCGAATGTGATGCGCCTTTTGCTGACATCATCATCATGATACGCCTAAAATTGCTTTCAAAGCCCACTTAAAAGTTGGGCAACTCTTTTGCTTATTTTAGACGGCATTGATCATATAAAGCCCACGACTATTGCGGAATCATCGGCAGTTTCAGCACTTCATGTTTTATCAATGAGCTATACTAAATAGTTTGTTTAATCGACCAAATATTACACAATTACTACACCAAACATTCTTGCTTTAAACTCACTGAAAACTACTATTTTTCGCCATAACGAATAAAAACTAGTCTAGGAGTCGCTTCAGAGAAAATTGAAGGCTGGATAGAAACACTCTCACAACCAGAACGGACAGGAAATAATGACACAATATATATATTAGCACATGTTCCTTACATATATGTACATAATTGTAGCTTCATATACGGATTTATAGATAGGCTGGACAGCAAGCCGACAACGGGCTGATAATTCTTATTGGTTAATTTGTTTGTTCCATTATATGTGGTGAGCACCCGATAATTGGTTACGCTATAAAACAAATTAGCAGCACGCTAAGGCCAAATCGAGCACTCCCACACCCAAACTCACAAAAGTACACACAGATATGTAGTAAGACATTACATATGAACAATACGTGACACAGTCCACTTAGTGGCAGCATAGGCAAGGTTAGCAATGCAATGCAACAACTAAGAATATACGAATTCTTGCACTTATGTAAAAAATAACAAAAATATAAAACAGAAAACAGAAAACAAAAACCAAAAAAAAAACAATAAACAGAAAACAGAAAACACAGAGATAGTTTAAAGAAAATTAGACACTTATCCGTACCATTGGCTACACACGAGTAGCCAAAACCGGAACAAGCTAAATCAGGGCACGTTTGATGCGTGAAGTGAGACTTGTCGGGGACTTGCAATGTGTGTGACTGTGGCTGCTGGACTTGATTGTGCGACTGGTGCGCCCACATTGCCTCGTTGCTGCCCAAACTATGCACATTGTCTCATAACGGATGCCTGATTACAGCCGAGAACGAGGGCCAACAAATGGTTAAACTTTAACGAGCCACGAAGGAGCGAAATGGCGAAAACATCATCGACACTCTCTATTTTGTTGGCTTCGAGAGCGCATGGCTCTCAGCACGAAGCACGACTGCGTGGGAAAGTGGGAATTCGCCGAATGGCCCAGCACACAATTTGCATGAATCCTGTTCACTATTCTTATTCACGATTTGTAGTCTCTCAGTTATTTTGCACGGATTCCTCATATTTCCAACTAGCCCTAATCGTGCGATTATCTGCAAGGCGCATAATTTTTCAATTTACATTGGCTCCTTTATATATATATATATAACATAAGACATATATATATATATAATATAATTCAGTCGAATGTCAATTATAATTGCAGACATTCGACAGAAGTTAGAAAACACACATGTAAATATCGGCATTATTTTCAAAACATTTGACACTTCGATTTAAAATATTGAAAAGAAATCGCAAACATCGATTTGGAGAACGTAAAAACTCATCGCATATCGATGGAACGCAAAAATATCGATACTTTTCGGTACAAATTAATTGACTTGCAATCTGGTTCAACAGACAAGCAAATGGTATCGATACTGGCATTCGGAGTTGCTTTTAAAGTACTCAAAGTATCGTAAAGTAAAAACAGGCGCCAAATTACGTATACGTCGACGGTTTCTAAGACAGGCTGAAAAGTATTGCGCAGGTCTGACCCAAAACAACTTGCTTCAATTCGGCATCACATAAAGATCGGGATAAAAAAAAATACATTTTTATAAAAATATTGACAATAATTGCTTAAAAGCTTGAAATTGCGGGTATATTATTTCCAGGACATCAGTGTTAAATACTAAATACCTAACAAGACGAGAGCCTTACGAGCTGAGAATAAGACTGTAGATGCTGTCCCAGAGATAAGAAATGTATAAATGACAGAAACGGTTTTAATAAATCAATATATTTAATAATATCAACTCCATTTTATGCTTTATTTTTATTGAGCACTCGACCTGTCCCAAATGTGCGATAAGGTTTGGTTAAATTATTTTACAAATTGACACATTCGTCGATTTACATACATCATATGTTCTTTTTTTTCTACATTTATGAATTTTGCATATCATTCAATAAAATATAAACGCAAAACAGTTGTGACAGATCTCGTTGCGATGACAATTCATTCATTTTTGTAATAAGTACATACAATACATACATATTTAGTTTTCAGTGCAGCTTCAACGCAACGGTTTTAATAATGTCATCAACACAAAGAAACATTTTTAATTTTCTTCATTTTTTTTTTGTTTTGTTTTTGTTTTCTTTTTATATATATGTACATATATTTACGCATACGTAAGATTTAAACGAGTAATTACTATGACTAACAATCAAAGCTGTGCAAATCGAAAAATTTGTTTTTTTTTAGCTTTAGTTTTTTTTTTCTTTTATTTTTTGATTTCCGAAACACCAATCAATTCCACTTTCGCTAAATTTGATTAAAATCGCGATTGCTAGTATTGAAAAATTCCATATGCATGAAATATGGGAGATTAAGACCAGTTCTTATAGTTTTTTTTTAATTTTTTTTTTTTGCTCATAGTTTTAGTGTCGCCAATTTCATATTTTTTGTATTCAGATTACTAAAAATATAATTGCCAGCAGAATCAACAAAATGTTATCAGCGAAATATAAACATCCGAAAGTTATATTAAAATCAGTTAAAGTTTTTGATTTCTTGTAGTTATTGTAAAGGCAATCTTGTTTTTTAATATTCGATTTAGTTGACTTTTCATTTGAGTTGGCAACACTGACCATTATAAGTATATGTACATACATTTGTACTAGTTACTGTCTGTCAATTTTAGTGGTTTACCTATGGGCGAAGTTTGTTATTGCACGGTGAATCGATCGGCCAAAACTCACAAGCAATTAAAGAAAAATTAAATGAAAATGTACAAAAAAAAGAAACAGAAGTTTTTATTACATTAATTGAATGGCGAATGTATGGCCTTAAACTAAAATAATTCTTTTGTAGATAGATATATTAATGTAATTTCATAAGAAATAAGAATTGTGAATTATATTACAATTTTTCGCCCCGACGATTTTTAAAGAGATAAGCCACATTTATAACGTGATAATACTTGCTTATGTACTATTAACATTTACAATTCATCTCATTGCAACTTTGTTGCAATCTCCGATTTTATACACACTTAAATCAGCTGCTCACATTTACGATTTGATGCATGATTTCACGTTTACCCCTAACTTCGGTACCAGAGTATAAAAATACACAAAAATCAAACATAAAATGGAAAGCTGCTATCCTTGACAGTTAGTTCACAATAATGTAAATGTAAAACGATTATTATTTTCCTAGTTTGTTGTAAGTTTTTGATTTTAGTATAGACTATAAAATACATGAACACCATGGGCCTGAGCGAGATAGCGTCCTGCAGGCCTACAAACCATTGAAGTTTGCTGATTTATTTATATATTTTTTTTGCAACTTAATAAAACTATATCCTAATGGAACTTGTTCGTTAACAATAAGCTCCCAGAACACAAACAAAAAAACATATGTATAGTGAAGCAAATTTTGTTCTGTAGCTCTGATTCCTTAGCACATTACATGTTGTTTGTTTGTTTTTGTTTTGTTTTTTTTTTGTTTTTTTTTTGTTAAATGTATTCCTTCTCACAACGATGAGCATTTGACTTTATATTCATTTTGTTAACAGACGAACGAGCAAAGGTATTTCGATATCGATATCTTTTCCCCGTTCACTACACAATGTAGTCGTTTTGAGTAACTTAAATTACAATATTTATCATGGCCCACTACATACTCCTTGCTTTTAGGCAAGTATAATCACGGCATAAATAACTGGCTGTCAAAATATAAATGAAAAATTATACAAATTCACGTCATTTACAGGCCTAATTTGCTTTTTTTTTTTTTTACTTAACATCAACAAAATTACACAGCCAGTTAGGCAGATAGTTAATATATATGCTTTTGCCTAAAGAATCTGAGGAGTCCAGCTTCTTAGCCCTACACTTACAACATCATTATCATCAGCATCATCATCATCAGCATCATCATCATCATCATTCTCTTCTCATCCTCATCGTAACAAAATTGTATTATTAATTATGTAATAGGGAATGTTTCTGGTTGATGACTTATGTAACATCATTTGAGTTTATGTGATAGTCGAGAGCGTTGTCAATTGCATAGTCTTTGTTGACGGCGATGCCATCGGTGACGGCGTCGGTACAAATAGGCTGGACGAGGCAGTTTCCGTTGTTAGACTGCGTTCCTCGTAAACCCCACCGCGTTCCTAATGTTAAATATTCCAAATTATGTTTAAGAAACAATATGACAACAGCAATAATATCAACTTACTTGCGATTTATCGTATTTGAACCGTTTCCAGATGTTTGTCTTCGGCTCCATAGGTGTGCCGTCAACGTTGTAGTTAGGATTGGAGAAAGTCAGTACTGAGCGGCTAGAGCCGCGGGAGTTGCGCTTTGATTTTTTGCGATTTGTATTAAAAGCGAGCACTGCAAAACCAAACCCAAGATTAATATCATCATTCATCTTTAGAGGATAGGTATGGAAATGCTTACTAAATATCACTAGCATTATAATGACCACCATGACAATGACAACGCCGAGCGCAATGAGCACAAAGAACTCACGCTCGTTGTCTTCCTTTTTCTTGAGGTCATCATCCTGCTGGTTATTGTTTTCGTGATTTTCAGTCGATGCGTTGTCATCATTCAGTTCATCGGAGTAATCGGGATCCCCTTCAAAGCGTGCTGGGACCAACTCCCTGGGCGCGTTCGAACACGGTCGACCATCGCTTTCCAGTCGATCCGGACAGGCGCACACATAATCGACGGCACGATAGAAGCACAGATGCGAGCACCCGCCATTGTCCTGTGCGCACTGATTCCAGCTCTTCGCCTGGCGCTGCTGCGATACGGCCCTTATGTCCAGGGCACCACTCAGCGCGTCACGCACCTCGAACGGATAGCTGTAGCCCATGCGGGGCACTCGCTGGGAGCGGTAAACAGACTTGTTGTACCAGTCAGTCCAGTATATGTTGCTCTCAAACTGAAAGCGTTTGTATGTTAAAGATTATATATCATAAACGCTGTCACAGTATCGGGCCTACCATGGTAAGACCAAATGGGTGTGGTGCATATGGCACAATGGTCTGTCGGCGTTTACCATTAAAATCCACCTGGCCAATATTGTCCTCAAGAGCATCCGCCCAAAGCAAGCGTCGATTGCTGTAAGAGGTCAAAAGTTACGAAATAAAGTATATATTATAAAACAGCAATACTATTTAACAGAATATAATTACAAATTTGTTTTGACTAACCACAAAATAATTTCGAATGTGAATATTTTGGTACTTTTGGGCTTCCACTGGATACATACTAGTATATTAACAACAAAAAATATCTGCTTTTAGCCAAATGACGTAGAGCGTGCTTAAGCTCTCCCCAAGTCAATTTGATTGTGCACTTACCAATCTTTCTTACCAGGTGCGAAAGAGAAACAAGTTTTGTTTTGTCGTGGCGAAAAAGAAAGGGACAGCACTTTTTATATGATAGTGTCAAGCGAGAAACCAAGAAGCAATTAAAACTATGTGAGTGTAAAGAGATGGCAAATATAGCAACGTTGGCCATCTTCTGTCCTGCTCCATAACTTAAAAGTAGCTTTTGGCGATAAAACCAAACTTGACTCGGTGATTTGGTATGAGGATGTCTCATCCGATAATCTTATTAATCGTGAGCCAGGCCAGAGCTTGAGAAGACATTCGAAAATCATAAAGATCTGCTTATAGTTTGGTCTGCCTTCTTTTTCAAATGTATATTAAAATGTTGTCGACAAGGGTATGTTATCGTCGTTGTGCCCAATTTCTAGTTATATAAGAAACTCACGCAAAATCAATGGTTAGACCCGTTGGAAAACCAACGCCCGATGTCACAATTGCTGTGCGATTGGAGCCATCTAAGAAACTGCGTTCGATTTTCGACGGCGAATTCCAGTCCGACCAGAAAAGATAACTGCAGCAAACGAAAATATGATAATTAGCTACAAAAACAGATTATAGATTTACAAATGGCAAGGACATACGCCTTGGAGGGATGTATGATAAGAGAGCGGGGATCACCCAAATCCTCGGTGATGAGCTTCTTGCGGCAGCTGCCATCAATGCGAGCCACTTCAATGAGTTTGCGATCAGTGTCCGACCAATAGAGATTATCGGCAACCCAGTCAACAGCAATGCCATTTGGTGTCAGCAGCTCGGTGCTGACGACCACTTTGCTCTCAGTGAAATTCAGCAGATTAACACGCCGAATAATGTCCAAATTGACGTCAGCAAAGAATAACAGGCTCTTGCGGAAATGATAGTCGAGCACAACAGCACCGTGGACGCCATTGATGGGGAGAACCACGTCCATGTAGTCACCACTGTTTAGTGAAATCATGCCAATGCCCGAGCGCAGGGCAATTAAGAGGTAGTCCTAAATAGAAGATAAATGAGATTTGTAATTAGAGCAGAGCATAAACATATATTTATATTATGTTGCAGCATAAGAAACATATCGAAGCAATCAGTCAGCAATGGCAAAGAATTGCGAAGACAACGAGTTACTCAACAATATATTGAATTTGCCAATTTCAGCACCTTAAGCGATGCAGTGGAAAAATACATACATATATCCTCTGTAGTAGAAATGTATTTATTTTTCGATACTTCTGCTGCAGCACTAAATTATGATATTGATCTATCATAACAAGAAAAGTAACTGCAGAGGTAATAATCACCAAGGTAATTATTATGGGGCATTGGTCAACGTAATCATAATCATAATAATAGCACACAATTATAACAATCGAGTTCGAGGTTGGCAATAGAGGCAACAACAACAATCCAAATAAAAACATGCAAGAATAATAATAATTCATGACACGATACCTAAATAATAAGCATTTAGCTCGAGAGTTATTGGCTCTATATATACTCTATTTACTAATATACTCGACTTACATTTGGCAAATTTTCACAAATGGTTGTGCTGTTCTCACGTAATTTGAGTCCAGTTGGACACTGGCAAGTAAATCCCGATGGGTTTCGCAGGCAAAGGTGCGAGCAGCCACCGTTGTTGAGGTCGCAGGCGTTCTCCGTGAGGAGCTGATGCTTGACAATCACTTTAATGTCCATCAGGCCATCAATATTGGTCATGACGTCGCGCTTGGCACTTGTGTTGCGACGATCAGCCATGTGCAGTGCCTTCGACTTCCAGTCGGTCCAATATATATAGTCACTGGTCAGCGCCAGGGCATATGGATGGTGCAGGGCAGACATGATGAGCTTGCGCTGGTTGCCCGTATAATCGCAGGAGTCAATGGTCTTTAGACGCGCATCCACCCAGTAGATGCGTTTACTCTTCAGATCCAGCGAGAGGCCGTTGGGCCAGCCGAGATTTGCGGTCACAATGCGGGAACGCTCATTGCCGTCCAAATGCGAACGCTCGATCTTGCGATAGTGTCCCCAGTCGGTCCAAAAGAGTAGACCCGCCTCGTAATCGAGGGCCAGACCGCGAGGCGACTCCAAGTCCTTGTAGGCAATAACATGACGATGTCTGCCATCCAGGGTGGCCACCTCAATTGTGTGCCTGCCGGCATCGGCCCAATAAATTGTTCGCCCAATCGAGTCAACGACCAGTCCGTCCGGATTCTCTAGACTCTCGCCGATCACTTTGTGCACATGCAGGCCATCGGGACTGGAGCTCATGATGACATTCTCAATAGTGTCCGACCAGAAAATGTAGCCCGTCTTCTGGTCAACGTCCAGGGCAACTGCATTGGAGATTGGTGGCAGCGGCAGCACCACATCGATTAGATGATCAAAGTCCAATGAGATTTGACGGATATCAATGCGATGGGCAAACAGAATGTACTTTGTGGGTCCCTCGGAGCACGTGCGACGGTCCTCCTTAAGCTGCACCCCAACGGCGCAGGCGCACGTGAAACTTGTTGGATTCAGGAGGCACAGGTGAGAGCAGCCGCCATTTCGCTTGTCGCACGCATTGTAGACACGCCTGCGCGATCGATGGAACACCCGAATGTCCATTAGGTCACTGCTATTGGCGATGACAGTGGCGACATTCTTGCCCGTCATTTTATCGGCACTCATTGCAGACTTGGTATCCCAATCGGTCCAATACACACGACCACCGCTCACATCCAGTCCAAAGGGATGGCCCAGTCCATCTGCAGGGCAACGCCAGGTGATTAGATCCAATTGAGGCAAGAGCAAAGTTATTTAATACTTACTGATTATAACTTTGCGACTGCTGCCATCGAAGTTCATGTTCTCCAAAGTTTTTGTGCCTCCGTCGACAAAATACAATTTGTGCTGATCATAATCGATGGCGAGTCCATTGGGCCATATTAGTTTCTTGGACGCTATAATAACGCGACTGGCGCCATCCATGTTGGCACGCTCGATCATTGCCTCCTCACCCCAATCCGACCAGAACATGAGACCATCTATTGGTTTTGAAAAAGCAAAAAAAAAGAAAACAAAAATCAATTAACAATTAACAATAACTTTGGCAGGGGAATCTCTCTATTCCCATTAAGAAACAAATGAGAACTGCCAAATACTCTGATACCAATATGGAACACAATCTGACACCAGGTGCCATAGAACAAGGTGGGTCTACCCAAGAAATACCTATATCAGTGTATGTGGTAAGCATTTCGATAGTTCTTACCAATTGGATTGACGACAATATCGCGCGGTTTGTCCAACTTTTCCCAGACGAGCAGTGTGCGCATTTTCCCATTTGTGGTGGCCACTTCGATGCGATTTGTCGATGGATCCGTCCAATACAGTTTGTCGGTTATCCAGTCGAGGGCCAGGCCAACGGGCGATACCAAATTTGAGTGCACAACACGTTGCTGATAGCTGCCATTCAGATGAGCCTTATTTATGGAACTGCGCTCCACGTCTGTCCAGTAGATGAAGTCTGTTTCGCTACACCAGTCGAGGGCGACGGCATGCTTTAAATTGTCCAGTGGCACAATCATATCGACCTCATTTGGTCCAAATGACTTGGTGTTTAGCTGGCGCAAACGAATATCCTTGCGGCGAGCGACCAGGACGAGCTTATCGGGTGCACTCTTGCAGGTTTTGCCATCGTCCTTCAGCGACAATCCGATGGGACACCCACAGCGACGAGAGATTCTATTGGGTAGGCACAAATGTGAGCAACCGCCGCGCAAGCCACGCCTATCCTTCTGGCATCGATCCTGATAGTCCGGCTGACGTGCTGGATGGTAAGCGTGTATATCCATGGGAAAGTGAAAGTTCTCGTGAACAGATCGAAAACCTTTGCCCGTTATCTTGTTGGCTGCCGAGACGGTCTTTGTGTTCCAGTCCGTCCAGTACATGGTATCTTCGAAGATAGTCAGCGCGAACGGATGCGGCAGGTGGCTGCTGAGCACCTTGATCCGCTCGCTGCCATCCAGATTGGAGCACTCAATGGCATGCTGCTTGGCATCGGCCCAGTATATCTTGCTGTTGGGATAATCAATGGCCAGACCATTTGGCCAGGTAACACCCTTCGATATAATCACCTGTCGCTGCGACCCATCCATGTGAGCACGCTCTATTTTCGGATTCGGTCCCCAGTCGCTCCAGAACACCAGTGCTTCACCCGGATGTATGACGATGGCACGTGGCTTATCCAAATCGCTTGAAACGATCACTGTACGCAAATTACCCTGGAAATTGGCAACCTCAACGCGTCGTGTGCCAGAGTCCGTCCAAAACAATAGATCATGCACCCAATCCACAGCAATGCCACCCGGTGATTCCAAACCCCACTTGATGACGTCACGTACACGAGTTCCATTAACGTAAACCATTTTGATGACATCCGTGGAGACATCGGACCAAAACATCATACCCTTACGATAATGGAAGTCCAAAGCAATCGCATTGTGCAATCCCTTGACTATGGCCATATAACGGTTATTGCTGAGCGTCACGCGCCGTATATCCCAACGATTCGCCACCAGTAGGGTCATGGCACCTCCGAGTGCCTTGCAGGTGCGCAGATCCGGCCGCAATATGTAGCCCATTTCGCAGGAGCAAACAAATGAGCCCAGCGTATTATGGCACTTCTGTGAGCAGACAGGACTCGTCAGATACTGGCACTCGTCGATGTCCGTGCAGCTGTTTAGAAATGGACAAACACGAGAACTAATTTAGGAAACTGACAAGGATTATAGTTGGAAAAATTCGCACTTTCGCTTATTCGTATTCATAAGGTATCCCAAGCGACAAGCGCATTCATCCCGCCCTCGAGCCGTCCTGATGCACAGCTGCTCGCATTGCTTGGGCTCGGGGCACTTCTGTTCGACGGGACAGTTGACCTCATCCTCGCCCAGCGGACAATCGTTTTGACCATCACAGACATGTTTCTGATGAACACATATTCTGCAATGCATTCAAGCACTCATTAAAGCAATCGTTCTGGGTGGGAGCGTTAATGCCATGAACTCACTTTAGGTTGGTGATATTCTTCTTGGCGGGGCACAGGAATTGGCCGGCGTCACACAGCAGGTGACAGTCGACCTCATCTTCTGCAGAAGAGCAATCCGGATAGCCATCGCAAAGCCAGGTGCGCTGTAACGGATGCAATTCAAAATATTACTTAAGAAACTGTAGCTATGCAAAGTGTGATTAATATAACCAGATACGTAACCCTATCGACTCAGATCTTTGCACGGATTTGCCTTACCAAAATGCAACGTCCATTGTGGCAGGTGAACTCGTCGGGGCCGCAGGTCAATGGGTGCTCTGGGTTCATATTGCCGCAGTCGTTCTCATCCTCGCCGCCATCACAGTCCTGCTCCTTGTCGCATTTCCAGCGCTTTGGAATGCAAGTGCCATCCGCACATTTGTATTCGCCGGACGTGCATTGCGATGGCTTCTGCTGGCAGTTCTCCTCGTCGCTCCAATCGCCGCAGTCGTTGTCACCGTCGCAGCGGAATCGATTGAGTATACATTGGCCGCTGGGCCCGCCGGCACCACCCAGTCCGCCACGGCACTTGAACTCACCCTCCGGGCAGCTGTTGATAACGGCCGGACACTTGTGCTCATCGGAGTTGTCATCGCAGTCGCGTTCGCCATCACAGCGAAAGGCTTGGGAGATGCAGTAGCCGTCATTGCAGGTGAAATGCTCATCGGTGCAGCTGCTGCGATTGCAGTGCACCTCATCCGAGTAATCTTTGCAATCGTTCTCGCCATCGCATAGCCACGGTCGTGGAATGCAGAAGCCGTTCTGGCACTCAAACTGATCCTCCGTGCAATTGGTGCGCGCTCCACAATGCGTTTCATCCGAGTAGTCGCCGCAGTCATCGTCGCCGTCGCACAGCCAGTCCTTGTTGATGCAGCGAAAGGTCTTTGGGCACATTACATGCAGGCCGCTCTGCTCGCACTCCTTCTCCAGCTTGGACTTCATGTCGTCGGTATTGTCGCAGTCGAACTCGTCGGAGCCATCGGTGCACTGCACCTCGCGATTGCAGCGTCCATGGGACTCGATGCACTGGCAATTGCTGCACTGCCACTGCAACTCCTCGCAGCTATTGTGGCAACCAGTGGACGGTGGTGCGCTGTAGCCATCGCCGGGCTGACTCAGCTGCCGGGGATCGTCGTGGACAACAACCCTATTCGCAAATGGGCGGAAGCCCTTCTGTTTGTTGTTCGCTCCGGCCACAAAACCATCACGGCCACGTGTGCTCGACTGTCGATCGGATTCGCGTACAACATACATATCGCCACGTCCACCCTGGGCACCAACATTCCGGAACTTTGGAGTGTCGCCGGTGCTTGTGGTGCCCGCGCCAGTTGCAATGCTTGGCTTATGAGGTATCATTGGTTCCTTGGTAAAGACGTGCCCATACATCTTGTCAACTTCATCGATGCCCTCGATATGATCATCGATGTGATCGTGATCGTGATCGTGATCGTGGTCGTGATCGTGATCATGATCATGATCGGGATCGTGATCTGGATGGTGAGCGTGACCGCGGTCATGCACAATATCATAATTATGGTCATGGTCGTGGTCATGGTCATGGTTATGGTCATGGTCATGATCATGCTCCAGATGTGGTGGATACTCGGAAACGTTTATATAGTCGTGATCATGTTCTTTGTGTAGTAGCTCATCGGCTAAATCGTCATCGTTCACATTGCCATTGGATGATTGGGATTGCTGGTACCAGTGCTCTGGAAATTCAAGCTTACTCTTTGCATCACCATCATTTTGGTGGTTTACGTCGCCCTTGTTAAACTGCTTGCCAAGCCCGTACGTGAAATCGCCAATTCCCACACCTTCAAGCAATGAAGAAGAGCAAATTAATAAATATTGAATGAAAGTGGAAAATAAGAAAAAAAATCAATGAAAATTGTATTAACTTGATTTCAAATATGCTGTATAAATTAAAATTGAAAGTAAAGATGCAAAGTTCATTTGAAAATCTGATGAGCATAAATACGCATTCCACACACACAGTTGAGATAATGAAACCACTAATTTTCGCTTAAGAAAGCTATAGTTCTGATAAAAAAAAGTTTGCTGACAGATCTATAATTGTATTTCAATTTGTCAACATAAAATATACTTGATGTGATGCCACAAGTGGTTGCAATATTAGTTTTGATCTGACTTGAAGTGCATATCAATATTCTTAACTTATCTGCCGACTAAGCAATGCAATCCATTAATTCGCAGTAGGCAAAAACTATGAATGTAAATATGTATGTGTGCATCTATGTACATCAAGTGCGTGGGCTAATCAACTAACAGGTGGTATACACATAACTATGTATGTCACCATTGGCCATGAATTGAGTGGGCGAAAAGCCTGACAAAAAAAAATTGTAGGAATTAATAATAATTAGATAAATTTCATATTTGATTTTAATGAGCATAGCATATATGTAGATATAGATAATGATAATTTGAGCATACAGCTGCTGATGGCATTTTAAGAAAATCATGATTGGTTGGCGACTGTCCTTAATTTTGACTGCTGCGTAACATTTAATTATTGTATTCATGTGGGGAAACTTTTGTAATGCTCTAATGCTAATGCCAATTTTCATTGATAAGTACGCAGATGCGTACATATCTACAAATCATGTGTAGGTGTATGCACAGATGTCTCTGTGTGTGGGTGAGCGAGTATGTATGTATGTATGTATGTATGTAGGTACGTAACAGAGATATGATACTTACCAAAGCATATCAGGCACACCAAAGGGCAAAACGGCACGACTAGCACATACATTGCCAACGCGCGGACTGCAAACGCACACACGCACACACACTGACACACGGACACAGACACGCACGCACGCACGCAAGCACGCACGCACGCACGCACGCACGCACGCAAGCACGCACGCACGCACGCAACACTGGCGCTGCGTGGATGTGCGGCTGATGCTGTTCCCTCGTCGGCAGTGGCTGTGGCTGCTTCTGCTGCTGCTGCTGCCGCTGCTGCTGCCGCTGCTGCTGCTGCTGCTGCTGCTGCTTCTGTTGTCTCTTTTTGTTTTATTGGATTTTGGCGCGTGCGTGTGACGCGCTTCGAGCTGAAGTTTTTTGGGCTGCTGTTTTGGCTACTGTGCTCGCACTTTAATGCGCTTCGCGTTGCGTAGGTGTCACATTCACAAGACCGTATGTACATACATATGTACTGGCACATACATACATATGTACATCGGCTGTATACGTCGGCAAGAAAATTCGTTCACTGCACATATGTATGTACAACACTTCAGTTGTTGTTGTTATTGTTGTTATTATTCTTCTTATTGTTAACTATGCTAATTTTATAGTTTTCGCTCTTGCTAAATGCAAATTGCATTAAAGGTTTGTCAGCGTAATGCTCAGTTTGATTCTGTATTTTGATGCTTCACTTGTTACACATTTGAAGAAGTTAAAGCAATTTTGATTTTGATTTGAATTTGAATTCGTTTGATTGTACATTTATTTATTAAGATTATCGCTTGCACAGCCGGTCCACATCCAATGAACGTCTTTCAACTGCCAATAGATAATGGTGATTAGCTGTCTTTTATTACATCCGCCTACATAAATACATACATATGTATGCATACATACATACATGCATATTTTTACACACTTTGTCAATTTTATAAATAGCACTTTTTTATGTGTATCACTTGCAAATTGCAATTGGTTAACAAGTTAAGCAATTTCTTTACGTTTTTTAATTCACTGATATTGAGCCTAATGTTTCATAGGGTGTGCTTTGAAAGTGTATAATATAAATATATATATATATATAGGGATATATTTATATATGGATATTAGAATGCACGCTGCTGCTGCTGACCCTAAGCAGCATCGCTTAAGTGCTTCACAGACCGACCAATATACTCGTATATGTTGTGCGTATCAGATACAAAATCATGCACTGGGAAACAACAACAACAACAGCAACAGCAAATTGCGAATCTTTCATATTCAATCTAATTACGGTTGTTTGTCTCGCTCCTTTGTTTCAACGGACGGACTGCTGGCCTTTGGAAAGGCCTGTTGCGACTGCTCCATAGCATACATTTGGGGCGCCACCAAAATTGCTTGCAACTGTCCAATCAAACCATTTAAATTGAGTATTCGTTTCAAATAAACATTTACGTTGATTAAACATTTTGCTTGAACTTGGTATTAATAATTGTTTTGCCCATTAACTGATGCTGTGCACAGTTGTTAAGCAGTAGATACAATTATATTCAGTGTATGTGTGGACACGTATTGTATGTGTGTGTGTGGGTGTGTGTGTGTGTGTGGGTGTGTGTGTGTGTGTGTGTGTGTTCGTCAAGGGAAACACCCACTGTGAACGTCGGCAGCGGCTACGGATTTGCCTGCGGCCCACGGATTTGCGGATATACGAGAGAAAAACTAGAAACTCTTTCAATAGCATTGATGAAAAGATGGTTTTTCGATTAGATTGGCTTATTTGGTTTTTGTTAAACGTCGTTTGCTTTTCTTGTTTTTTTGACACAATTTAATGATGGTTTTTTTCTTGCTTTTTTGCACCGACCGCATCAAGGAAAATAATATTAAGAGCATGCGCATTCACTCACATCTACGAACTGCAGAATGTATGTAGATACATACATATTATGTTTTTTATATTTAAGCCGTTTAGCAATCAAATTTGCATGCGTATTTTGCAATTATCCGCTTGCTGAAGCCCGCCCACGTCTTGGCGATCACACCACAATAGTTGTCGTCGTTGTCGTTTTCGTTGTAGTTGTAGTTGTAGTTGTCGTTGTTGTTGTCGTTGGCGTTGTTGTTGTTGTTCTTGCTGCTGCTGATGGTGGTGGTGGTGGTGATGGTGCTGCTGCTGCTGCTGCTGCTGCTGCTGGTATAGTTGCTCTCGTAGCACAATTTCCTAGCACTTTGGCTGTGGCCAATTCTGTTGATTCTTCATTGCTTAAAATTGTATATATTTGTACTGCTGGCCAAGTCCAACCCCAACTTCCATGTAGCTTTTATTTTTATTTTATTTCATTATTATTTTTTGTATTCCTTTGCTCAAGCGTGATGCTTGTGCGTCAGTTAGATGCTTGGAACGTCTGCTTGCGTGCTGCTTACTACGAAAAATGTGGACTAACCAGAGATTCACAGCAGTGGTCGGCATTCGCAGCTGAGCCGATTGTCCCACATGCACGGGAATCTGTGTCTGTGTGTGTGTGTGTGTGTGTGTGTGTGTGTGTGTGTCTGTGTGCATTTGTGTGTGTCTTTGTATGTAAAGAAAAGCTTGCGCTCAGATTTCAGAAAACCAACACACAATCGTTTCTCAATGGGCTTACTGAAAAGGAGCACGCAACTCTCACACACACACACACACACAGCCACACACAGACAGACTCTTTTGCTCAATTGGTACCCACACAAAGATAAACGCGGATTGCGTAAAACTGATGCTGTTAGTTGTCCTTGTTGTGCGTGTGCTTTGAAGCTTTTATGGCTACCATTGCAAAAGCTCGCTCTGAACCAACACAATTTTTGTCTCCAGCATACAAGCATTGGTTGGCATAGGCCAATGTGTTTGTTATTCTATAGGCTGCCACGGAGCTTTTGTCATTGAGAATAAGCCACACAGAGATGCATTTCGACAACGAAACGTAGCCTGTTAGATATGTTTGCATGTCGAACACGTATTGCAAGAATCCCATTTGAATCGCTGCTAAACAATAAATCGAATTACAATCGATTATGAAGGAAAGATTGCTGCTTCCCCCCCATACACTGACAAGTTAACCAATTTTCCCGAAAATCATTTACTTTCATACACAGTGACGTCACAAGCTATGAGGCGGACAGTTGGCGCCGTGACCCGTCTCAGCGACAAGAGCCAGAGCAGTGCCGAAACGCACTGTTTTAATGAAGTATGACATTCTCGAATAATATGATCCACCTGGGGTTGGGTTGATGATGCTTCTACTTGTTAAAAAAAAGGCATACCTGGCTGACAACACCGACTGCTCTCAAATAGGCGGTGCAAAGAGTAACTTATCGCTTTGCTTTCACTTTCATTGTATGTATGCTACTTAAATTAAGATGAGTCTGTGTGTGTGTGTGTGTGTGTGGGGGTGTGTGTGGGCGTGTGTTGGCGCTAGGCTAGCAGCAAACAACGACGACAACCCTAAATGAGCATTGGAATCTCGTGATTCTGAATGAAATTGTTCCGTGTTGCAGCAGTGTTCAGTGGAATATGCCGACTGTGGCCTGCGCAGGCCCAGGACTCGTTGTCGACATCGAGAGCCGAGAGGCCCCTCAACATCATCATCAATTAGAGCAATAGTCGCAGCAGCCGAAGCCGAACAACGGTAACTGACAGTAATCATTCGTTAGCTAGACACGGTAGGCGTTCCACATACACACGCAGCTGCTCACGACTCGCTCGTTGCGATGAGATACAGATACATATATTTGGATGCAGGGCGAGCGGGAAAAAGTGAATGGCAAACCGAATTTTAGGGCGTCCGTGTCACATTCGTTATTCGTTCGACGTATTACAGTGTCATCCGTTGGTGTGCTTCTATTTCTTTCTTTCTTTTTTTTGTTGTTGTTTTTCTTGTTGTTTCGAATGCTCCACATTTCTTTTAAACAATTTTACGCAATTTGTTTAAATGAATGTGTGCAAATAAAAGTGTGTGTGTGTGTGTGTGTGTGTGTGTGATCTATTATTGACACTTTTGTGAGGGTTGTGTTCCCCAAAAACACCATAATTAATGCAAATAAAGGCAACACAAGTGCATGAATACAATGTCACCCAAAATGCACAATTACACACTCACACACACACACACACACACACACACACACAGTTACATGAGATTTGTAAATAGCAATGCATGTTTGCTTATAAATATGTCCTTAAAAATATGAAATCAAGTTGTCATTTTTTCGCAATTGTTATTTATTTATTTTTTTTTGTTCAGTAGCTGCAGTTGCAAAAATGGGTCAAACACACAAAAGGCAAACACATGAAACTATCTTTATATATGTGTATGTGTGTGTGTGTGTGTGTGTGTGTGTAAGGCAACAATGATGAGGGCCCACATTAACGAGAAGAAAATTGCGTGAAGCAAAAAAGCATGAGGCGCCTTCACAATGCGCTATTAGGAAGCACACAGTTATGTACTCAAACCTGGCACTTACGATTATATTCACATTTATACATATTCCAAGCATGAGAAGTTGATGTGAATATTTTTGAGTGTAATTTGCACATTCAGCTAAACATTTAACGATGTAGCAACTTGTGTTTTACACGATAATTATGTGCTGCAATTTTATTGCGGATAGAAATGCATTCAACTCACAGCTTTCATAACTAAAATGTAAACAACAACAACAGCAACGGGGGGCTTACGAAGTTTGTACTTATAAAATATTTGCATTATCCTAACGAATACAATTATGTGTGAGCGAAAAGGATGCAATCATCGAATCCTTGCAACCACACAAATACAAAACTCACAGATTACACAGCTGACAAAATATACGTCCCAAACTAAAACTATAAAAATATTCGTATGGCAACAGTAATAATATGGCAGTTTGAGTATTTTCTGGAAAAAAAAACATAATATCTGCCATGTTTAATTTTTAAATATAGTATTTAAACTCTTTGGTTGTACAAATATATAGTGATATGTGCATCATAGTCATGAAGTAAATAATAAATACCAAAACAAAAAAAAAAAAAAACAAAATAAAAAAAGTATCCGCATCGAACGGAGACCAATGCCAGAGTATCAGTATCCGGAATGAAACTGGAAACGACAGCACAGACAATGCCAACGAGTTGAGAACCACAAACGATAGCAATCGCAACTGTTAACGCTGCCAATATGACTAGCTATTGGTACCTGGGCGTCTGTTATAGCCTGCTGCTGTTGCTGCTGAGTGCCCAGCTGTCATTGGTTCGGTAAGTACTATGGATAAGATATAGCACAAGCATCTCAAATCTATCTTATGTATATGCTTGCAAATTGCTTGCTTCTGCAAGAATATGTCTCGGATTTGATCGATCTCAGATATGACAAAAGCTACACTATCCATTGTAATACACATATTTTGAACAGTAATCAAATCCACTCAGCTTCCATTTGTAATTGCGAATAATTCATAATTTATAATGTCATCTAGATATGTCAGATATATCTTTGTTATTAATTCGAAACAATGTTCTCCATTCAGATGCAAGCGAAAAGAAATGCTCGCGGGTCGCCTAGAGAATGTAACACAGACGATCTCAAAAATACTGCAAGGATATGATATACGCCTGCGGCCCAATTTTGGCGGTGAGCCTTTGCACGTGGGTATGGATTTGACTATAGCAAGCTTTGATGCGATATCAGAAGTTAATATGGTAAGTAATATAAGCCGCTCTTCGCATACAACAATGTCCATCGAACTGTACTCATTTTTGCTGATTATTGTTTAGGACTATACTATAACAATGTATTTGAATCAGTATTGGCGCGACGAGCGCCTGGCCTTTAATATATATGGACCATACTACGATACCGATGCAGAGGACGATGGAGTCAACGATGTGCTGACGCTGTCTGGCGACTTTGCCGAGAAGATTTGGGTGCCAGATACATTCTTCGCCAACGACAAGAATAGGTACGTAAGCTGTTCTACTAGCTGTCTGTATGCACCTATTTACAAAACAAATTTTATGTCTCTTCTCTTTTATGATAACACAGCTTCCTACATGATGTTACTGAGCGAAATAAGTTGGTACGTCTTGGCGGCGATGGAGCCGTTACCTACGGCATGCGATTTACCACGACACTGGCCTGCATGATGGATTTGCACTACTACCCACTGGACTCTCAGAACTGCACCGTGGAAATCGAGAGCTGTAAGTTAAGAATGCCAAACAATTAACTATTCATTAAAGCTAGTTCAATCCAAGAAATCTTTTAGCTTTGTTCTTTGATGTGGTTCGGACAGGGCCAAAGCAGTGCGCTGCGTTCAGCAAGTTGTCTGTGCAATTTATCCATTTTTATTTGTCTTCTATGGATATTTGTTCAATATCGCACATGTTTTACATTTACATATCTCATTTCGAATACGCTTCACTTAATTTGCCAAATATCCGTTTAGTTTTAGTTTCAGTACTTCTTATTCTTTCATATTTGTATTTAAGTGGTGCAGTCAGTTTTTAGTCGGTTTGAGACGTTTATGTATTGAATGCTTAGTGCCTATTTATTTATTTATTATTATTTATTTTATTTATTATTTTGGTGATTAGTTCGACTAACTTAACTAAATAAAGAAGTCGTTAGAAAACACACCATATACAATGATGATGCTCTCCGGCATTCAACGGAAATCGTGTTCAAGGAGTCATCATTTTTGTCAGTTGTGTCGATCATATCTTATACGAGTACATACTTTGATTAGAACATGATTATGTGACAAGTGTTTTGAATGTCTGTTTGCATTTAAATGGGCGCACAACATCCACGACCTAAACCAACTACGTACAAAATAAAATTTCGATTAATTTTCTCTTTTTCTTTCAACTAGCATTAATGTAATGAAAAGTAATTTAGCACTATTTATTGTACCATATGCTCTGATTCATGCTCAATAGATGGTTACACGGTCAGCGACGTAGTCATGTACTGGAAGCCAACACCGGTACGCGGCGTAGAGGATGCCGAACTGCCACAATTCACGATCATTGGTTATGAAACGAACGACAGGAAGGAGCGGCTGGCGACTGGTGTCTACCAGAGGCTGTCGCTCTCTTTTAAATTACAGCGCAACATTGGATACTTTGTGTTCCAGACGTACTTGCCAAGCATACTGATCGTAATGCTGTCCTGGGTATCATTTTGGATTAACCACGAGGCAACGAGCGCCCGAGTAGCGCTGGGTATAACAACGGTCCTCACCATGACAACGATCAGTACGGGAGTACGCAGCTCCTTGCCCCGCATCTCCTACGTAAAAGCCATTGATATCTATTTGGTGATGTGCTTTGTGTTCGTATTTGCGGCGCTCCTTGAATACGCTGCGGTCAATTATACATACTGGGGCAAGCGAGCCAAGAAGAAGATCAAAAAGCTGAAGGATTGTGATCAACATAAAATAGGTATGCTCCGTATTAAAATTGAAGTTTAAATGTAGATTATTGAACAGAAGTCAAGAGCTTTGAAATCGTAAATGAATTGCACTAAAATCTTAAATTACGGAGATGCATTTGGTTTTTGTTCTAAAAGGTTTAAAGTTCTTTATTTCAATTCTCGTTAAAAAAAAAAAAACAGGTAAATTGGAAAAATCCGAAACGTGTTCAACAACAGAAGACATTATTGAGCTGCAGGACGTGCGCATGAGTCCTATACCTTCTTTGCGCAAGGGTAACTATAATGTGACCCTCGGCTCCATCGGCACAGAGACCATGGACTTGGCCAAGTTCCCGCCAAGCTTTCGCATTACTCGTAACTATGGTGCTGGTCGTAGTCAGCTGCGACATCGTGGTCAAAGAGGTAAATGAGACTTACCAGGCCAAGAATCATATCATTATTTATATACGTCTCTCTCTCTCTCTCTCTCTCTCTCGTCCTTTCGACAGGAACCTCAGCGCGCCCCCGCATGATGCATGCCATTAAAAAGAGCGCCTCAGCCATTAGGGCGACATTGCCAAAAATCAAGGATGTTAACATTATTGACAAGTATTCACGCATGATATTCCCCATTAGCTTTTGTGCGTTCAACCTGGGATACTGGATCTTCTACATATTAGAATAAGTAGTTGCTGCTGAAAATCTTAGTCATATTTACCAAAGTGTCATAGCCCCTGGCCTCCACATGCTGCCCTCCCACTGATGAAAAATGATATACATATATTGATGACATTGACCAATTTATATATATATATATAAATGAATGATAAACCTGCTACATACTCACATACATACATACAAATACTTAGACATGATATATATATAAACATACAAGGAAATATACATACATATGAGTATATATATATATATATATATATATATATATATAGTTAAGTATTGATATTCGCATAAGTAAATCACAGTAAATGTGTTCCCAGTAATTTGAATATTTACTTATAGCTAAATTAAGTACGAGTTTAGCCAAGTTATACAAGGAATTGGTATGCATTTGGCAAAATATTGATTTGAGCAGCTCAGCATAATGAACCATTTAGGATTAAGCAAAATCAATTAATGATCCACTGAGCTAGCTGAAAGTCTTAAAAATATTTTCACTCTCGTTCTTTCAAGTGCTTTTCATTGTTAATCACAATATTCACATTATCATACAAATCATTTACTGTATATTTCTTAGAAATGTTATTTAAATGGTTTACATATTTTAAACAAAATGCGTTTTAATTTCAATTCCTTTGGGTTAAACAAATGGGTGACTTTTATTTTTCAGAATAAACAGCGAGTAAAAATAAGTTAGGGTTATCCAAGTGCATACAGATCTTAGGATACTCGCTGTTTCTACTACCTAAATCATTGCTAAGCTGGACACCTGTTTGCTTTTTATCAAAGAGACCAATACGGTCATAAAAGAGATTACGTATACGTATACGTATCCATCGATATGGAGGCTAATAAATTGGCCAACCCAACAATATCTGGAGAGCTGCAGTATCACAACTGTCAGTTTGCCAACATCATGTATTATTTTTATTTATTTATTTAATATTGGATAAGATGCTGCATTTTAAGGCTCGGTTTGACTTCTGATCCGCAGACAAAACGCCGGCACAGGTTATAACACAAGAGATAGGTCTTCTCTCCTCCTTCCTCTTCACAAATTGTAAAATACAATGGGAGCTCACGCTCCTAACAAATAAAACAGTCATAACTTACACCGCGGTTACAGAAACCAAAACTGGTGTAACTCTACTACTCACTACAAAGGACCGACATGCTCCCAACAAATAATAATAAGCGACGAGCGGGAGGTCGCTCCCTGCCACCGTTTGTGACGCAACTAAAAGCATGTCGAACAATCAGGTTGCTCGTGGATACAGGGATTTCAAATAAATTATATTAAGCCACTTCCGGATCTTAAATACATAATCCCAGTTGAGACACCTCTTCAAGTTAAGTCCATTTCGGCAGCACAGATTTCGAGCAGAAATGTTTCATTCACCTCTTTGTTCCATCAAATGTAAGTTAAAAGATTTCGACTACAACCAATGACTTCACACAAAATTTAATCAAAACAATAAACTCTTATCCAAAATGCAACAATTTATTTATTAACAATAAAAATAAAAATAATTATCTGATTTATGGCAGATTATGGCAGGCAAGATGTTTGCAGAAGTGGAGAATGCAGAGAAACGAATGGATTGAGGACTATGGCTATGTGTGATTTAGCGTAGGAAACGCAAATTATATATAAGTATACAAGTCTAACGAAACATATAGAAATATAGCTTAAGCTTTAATCATGGACCAGGAGAACTCCTTCTTATACATGCCATAAGCCAACCAGTACAGCAAATTGAACAGGGCGAAGGTCATTGGAAATGCAACTCGAGCGACCCGATCAATCAGTGATATGCTGTTCACATAGCTCGCCCCACGTCCTTGGACACTCTTCTCCGCGGCAGCATCGCGTTCGCGCTGTCTGCGAAACTTGACGTCACCCTTGAGGCAGAGCCACATCTGACGCATCCGGGAAACGGCGGGCGGCTCCGTTTGTGTGGTACGCTCCATGGTCGAGGTATGCGACGAGAGCTTTGGAAAAATGTGTGCGGGATTCTCTTGCTGATTCTGTTTCAAGCACAGACAGCTTAATTATATATTATCAATTAAGATATTATTGCGAAACTCACATTATATATGGGACAGCTGAAGGCATTGTGCTTTGGATACGCGCCACCATTCAGATCAGCCGGTAATGGGAGCTCACAGTGCAGTGTGTCGTGGTCGGCAAACACGAATACATCGCTATCAGAGTTCGCTGGTTCACTGTCATCACTGGCCTCGGCAGCATCGGCAATCTCACCTGACGTGAAGCCCAACGCACCAATATCCTCCCACTCTTCCTCCATTCGTGGTATCTCGCCGCTACCCAATTTGGTGAAATAATGCACGCCGGCGAACTCGAGCAGTGTGGCAATGCAGTACAGAAAACTCATGAGCAGAAACCAGTCCAGGGCCGTGGCATACTTCACCTTGGGCAGATCGGTTCGTGAATCCAGGCTGATGGTCGATAGCGTTAGCACAGCTGTCACACAGAGACCGACACGATCGCTGGTTGCCTCACGATGTATCCAAAACGAGACCCATGACAAAACCACTATCAGAATGCAGGGCACATAGACCTGCACATAGGCATTGATATGTATGTTAGCCATTAGCCGTTAGCCATAAGGATAACATTGCTTACCTGTATCAGAAAATATCCGGTGTGTCGCTTCAGATTAAATGCCACATGCAACACGGAAAAGTCACCCTCACGTCGTGTGGATGTGAAATTGCGATGCATCATGCTAATCAGATCAAACTGATTGAGTGTCATGCCGGGCACAAAGGAGACAGCATCATCGTGATTTTGCCACTCATACACCAGCTGCTGATTGGTGTAGCCATCTGTAACGCATTCATCTTTATTAGCGAAGGCTTCAAGTCAAAAATTCAATAACCAAATAATACGCACAGCTGCCTATGATGAGCGGACAGGATTGCCGATCCATTGGAAAATTCTTGAGCTCCATCGGGCAGGTGGCCTTAATCGTCAAGCTGCAAAATAGAGTTTCATATTAGATATTGTCTGTCAGTTTGTAGTTGCAGCCGCTGTATGCACCGCATTGAGTAGAGTATGCCGCCATCCTGATCCAGTCGCAACAGCTTATTAGGCACGGTTATGGTGTGTATGTGTGAGTGCTTGCCATTATAAAAGTAGGTGTCCGGTCGCCAGATCTTGTCCAGCATTTTGATACTCAGCGAGAGACTCTTGATGGGCCCCTGAAAGCTCAGCCGCTTGTCACGCCAATATTGGCGAAAGTAGCAGTCCATCGAGTAATCCATGTCCAGCTCCGAAACGGGTCCCATGCTGCGTATGAGTATGTTTGTCCGCACCACAGTTGGCATTCCTTGGCCATGCGTGGGCAGTTGCGATTGCTCGTAACGTTTCAGTAGATTCTCCAATATGCTGGATATATTCCGGCTCAGCATATCCGCTGATGGGGTGCGCAACCGTGTCTTTCGCACCGCTCGGCCAGACTCGGAGTTGCTTGTCTCATTCACGTGACGTCGACTGAGGCGAGTTTGGACCGGGACGGTGGACAGTGCGCGAAATGACTCGTATATGCGACTGGCCTTAAACTCGCTAGTTATCACTGGCATTTTGGTAACTTCCAGTGAAGTGCCTTGACTCCAATGCCCTTGAAGAAGGTTCAAGTAAACTAAGAAACTGCCAAAGAACCTATTATTAATATACTTTTCGCACAACACAACAAACATAAAATGGGTAATATAAGATGGAGTACAGATTCTTTGCAATTATTTAATAAGCATTTATTTGGACAACACTGTCCAAATTTCATAAGAAACCCAGATAGGTAAATGGTGCAACTAAGCACTCGTAAGCAAAATTAAGTGCTCTAACAGTTTGGCAGTCCGATAGAAGCAATTTATGATTCATAACTCTGTTGGCTTTCCTTTTTTCATTGTTCAACACTTGAAGTGGCTTTAGTAATTAAACACTTGAGCTGACAATTGTAAGGCAAAAATGTAAACTTAGCAGTCAATGCGATTGCAAGATACTCCTCAAATTAGACCAATTGTCAGTGTGTATAGGTACCAGCAACTCTACGTCAAAGACTTTAATACATTGGTAACGTGTATTCGATTGTTACCAACTTATATCTTCGCCAAGCACAGGCAAATATTAGTTATACAGTTGCCGAATGAATCTCTTTTGCCAGCATTTGACAAATATGCTGCCAATGGCACAGTTACAGGGTATAGCAAGTGTGACATCTGCGAACAAAGAGAAAGTGTCGACGTTGACGTCAGTGGCAAAGCGAAAATAACACGAAAGTACAAATAAACGCCGTTTACAGTCAAACAATAGAAAGCTCGGATAATTTTTACCGTATGCCCATGACAATGTGCATGTATGTATGTATGTATGTATGTATCTAGGTGTGAGCTGGTTGCGTATTAGTGTGCGTATTTTGCATTTATGCATATAAGGACAGCGATTTTTTCAAATATTTTTGAAACTCAAGGTATGCCAGATTGTTGCTTAACAGATTGTCAATTGATAACAAAAAAGAAAAAAAAATAGATGTCTGACCCAGTGGGATTAATGCTGGCAGCAAATTGCAGAATATCCTGCAAGCTGACAAAACGGAGAAGATTCAACATATTCTTTAAATAAACTGAAAATACATCTGCTGTAAAAATGAGCAGCCGTGCTTCAAAATTCAAAAGGCTGCTCTTCACTTGCATTTGAAATGATTTATCTAGCAGTTAGCCAAGTTCTGGTTAAAGAGCCTGGTGCAGGTGAGCTGAGTGCTGGGATACATTAAGTCATTTTTCGTTCCACTGTGCAACGTGTGCTGTTTACTGGCCGCGGGTGGTTTGCCTTATTTCAGCTTTTGAGCCGCTTAATAATAAAAAAAACTAAAAAAAAGAAAACCCGTGTAATTCAGTTCACGACCTTGCGACCGCTTCCAATGCTGTGATGGGGTAATCTTGGCGTTCATGCGTGGGTGTCTGCAGATTTGTGACATGTTTCGATGGTGCCGTCGACGTTTACGTGTCGATGTTATGGCCCCGGGCAAGTGTTATGCAACTTTGGGTTGTCCCAGCAAATGTGGCCATATGCATGAATGCTGTGATTACTTCCTTTTGAAATGCACTGTTATATTTCTTAAAATGTCTACTTAATGACATAGTGTGCATTGCCATTTCTAATAGTGTAGCTCTCTCTCTCACTTAGCATTTTTCCTCTTGTCAATCTCCGCACACTTGGCTGGAAAATGCTTGATTTGCAAAATAATTTTTGTACGTAGCATATTGTGTATGCCTATGCACACACTTGTGCCCCCTCTAATAAACACCCAAGTCCTCAAACCCACACATACCACTCACTCGAAATGTGCCACAATGCACAATAGCTTTGTTGTAAAGTTAGTTTGAACTTTGAAATCAGTTTTGGGTTTTTGTACTTCACTTGTGCATATACGAATTAAGCTTATGCTGTGCCGAGAACAATGTCTTAATTGAAATTGTATAAACTATAAATAAGAAACGATAAATTGAAATATTCATGCACGATGTGGTAAGGAAGGCAATCAACTTAAGCACACTGTCTGTGGGAGACAATATCTAAGCCGATTCCCTCGGCCCGTCCACTTGACCGCGTCTGACAGTTTTGCAGCTATTTTCAGTGCTGTAAGTGCCTATGAGCATGGGATATTGAGTGATTGAACGCATGACAAGCACTGCCCTCCTGCATTAGGTCATTAACTTACCTAGTTAAAAATGGCAACGGTTGCCGTAACATGTTCATTGCAAAATCGAACTTCAAAATATTCAACACCCGCGACTGTTAGCTAAAGATGGAATCGAGCACAGTTAGAAGTATTATTGAGAGCTTAAGTAAGTATCCATCTCAATCAGCAGGGCTATAAGTGTAATTTCTGATTATGCGCTGACCGCAACTTGCGTTCGTTGTTGCACGCTTGCCGTCTAAATCCAGACAAGGTGGCTGAGACAAGCCTAAGTCGGTTTTTGGCTATGGATATGGCTCTGGCGGCCACTGAGCATCCATCTGGCATGCGCACAGCATCCATCAAATTGTGGATGTGCATTACCTGCCTCGCTACTATTCCATCCATCAACCCGACATGTGACCGACATAGATCTCGCACACATTTCGGTATTTTACTTAAATATTTAGACCTACACGCACCCCAAGACTTCTTGGTTATTGTTTGTGCAGCGCCCGCTGTGAATTAATTATTTTTAAGAGCATTACGCTAATCGATTATACTATTTTATAATGTTGAACGCATATACTCATTTCTATTATGGAGTCAGACATGGAATATTTGACTCAATAAACACTAAATTAAATTCTCTAAAAAATAATTATTATTTAATTTCTGTAATCATCATCATATGCAGAATTGTATCTCCTACATTCCTAATTGAAATCTTTTTACTTTTTTTATGCAATAAATAAAGATTGCTCATGTTTATTTAAAATTATTAACATATTGTATATTATTTTTCTCTGCCAAGAATATTAAATAGTTATTTTACTGCCCAGCTTATCTGCCGAAAATTCAAAAAGAACCGCCATCTTGTGTTGATTTAGGGAGGACATTTCGTGCACTATCGATATGCACATCCCAAGATTATCGATTTACGACATTGACAACTTAATATCGTTCCATACATATATGCATATCGAAAGTAGCGATCAGGGGAAAAATGACTTATAAGCAACAACAACAGCTTTGTTAGGTTTATAGGAATATAGGTTTATGCAATATAAATACCAGTGCTAAGAGAATAGCCAAAGTAGCTCCCCAAAACCGCAAACTTTTCTTTATTTAGAATAAAAAGCGTTGCTAAATATTGGTTAGCAAAACGAATCTTTATTAAATACCACATCTCTCGACCGAAAGCCTCAATGTAGTAGTCTAAAATCAGTTCATATCTGGTGGAAAATATTCTTCTGTTGACAAGTATCGAGCTTCAAGGGCGTTAATAAAAAAATACCTATTTCAATAAAGTCACACAAAATGTAAGACTATGTTGCTTATTAGAGGCGATTGCAGACGCTATTGGAGCAAATTGCATATTCATTATCCACCCATTTAAAACATCCAGATTCTTTTTGGTTTTAAGCATATAAATGGTGTTCAGTTTATTAAAAAAAAAAATCTTCATGGAATCTACTGAAGGCTTATCTTTTTATCAATGGCATTCATCAGTTACTTATGAATTATGGCAGGGAGGCATCCGCAGAGACATCCCGTTAAAAAGTAGTCTTAAGGGTCCAAATATATCAAATATATCAAATATATCAATAAATTTCACAAAATTAGTATTTGTTAAAGATATAATCGTAATTTTGTAAAAATAACTAAATTTTATACTATACATTATATATTTATGTGTATACCAGAGAGAAGTACAATTGCTAAGCAACTTAAGACAAATCTTCAGACAGATCATCTTATTTATGCTCTATATTATAAATATTAAATGTCATACTTTCGCTTTTCTCTCTGTCTCTCTCTCTCTCTCTCTCTCTCTCTCTCGTTTTCATTGATATTGCTTCGGTTGGCAATCGAGTCATGATGGATTCTTTTGCCGTGTTAAAATTCTAAGGGGAGAAATTAATATTGATCACTAGCTGTTCCACTGTTTTTTTTTTATATTTATTTATACATTTAATTTTCTGCTTCGTTCTTTTATATATATATTTTTCAGACTTTGTGTCTGTGTGAAACTCCAAAGTGCTGCAAGCCCCTGGCGGTTGTTCCACATATTTTGGCACTCAACAGAAATTCGCAAATACACCCAAAATGTAAATATATATGTACAACTGTCCAAAATGTAGCTCCAAATAGATCATCGAATACAATTAAAAACTAATTGAGAAAGTTTTAGCAAATATAGCGTTCTATTGTTATCATTCTTATCACATCAAAGCCAAAATGCTCAACCAATTATTTGACGAATTACATTTTTTGCGGTAGTGCCGCCCAAGCTCGTAGTTATTAGTGTAAGCCCAGCGTCAACTGCATTTGAAATATCTCACTGAGATACTTAGCGATAGTATCTGAAAGTAAAACAAAATGTGATATTAGCGAGGCCAGTTTCAAAAAAATCATTTCATTGAATTTATTTATAGCCCTGTGTCTGAGATGCGTCCTCGCGTTAACCCTAAACTCAAGCCAAAACAAGCATTGGTTGTCTGGTGCGTCAAATCGAACTTATATCATTTTCATCTGAGTATATTTTTTTCTTCTGGCTATTTTCAATTTGATATCTTCATGTCATCTCAATCCCAGCTAGGGTTTTAATAAGGTTCTTAGCTTATTTTTATCTTGTATAACGATAAAAAAACGGATAAGAAATTTTTTTTTTCTGATTTAAATAAAAGTTCTATACATACAAATATTTAATATTTTGCCAGGAAAATTATATTTTAAAAACAAAGTTTGTCGCACCAGACAGTGAAATTGTAGTTAATGTATTAGAGTAACTATATGAAGCATATATATATACATATATAATATATAACTTTATATATATATATTTATATATAACTTTATATTGTGTGATGTGTGTATATTATTATTGGGTGTTTCACTGTGTGTGTACTTGCACACACAAGCATATTACAAAAAAAAAATGTATATATGTACATGAATGTGTACAATCACCATAAAAATGCTTGTTCTCTCCACAGACGTATGACATGGTATCTTGCAGTCAAGCATGAATATGACTATTGAGGTTGAATGGAAATATGTATGCACTTAATGTTTGTATATATAGAAGTACATCGCTACGTAAATGGGTTTAGCACATCGTTTGTACTTTTCATGTACTCCCGAGACTCTTGGAAATATCGATGTGGGTACTCAATATTTGTATATTTGTCTTTTTGAATCCGACTCCCTCGCCCAATTCTTTGTCAATAACATACTTACTTACTCGTATGTTTGCATGTACAATGGTAAAAGAAATTAATTGAAATCTTTTTAAAATAGAATACTATAAGACGGAGAAGTGATAAAGAAGTGAATTGAAAATATATAAATCAGATAAATTAGTGTGTGAAGGGTAGAGTCGACTAAAACTTATGACTTAAAACAAACCAGATAGAAATTAATAATAAAAAAAGGAGTCTTACATTAGAATGCATGTTCTTGTACATATGCACGTTTTGTTTAGTACAGTGAGCTATCGTTATCATATATTTGTATGTGTAAATGTGTATTGATACACACATACATACAATGTACGTATGTACGTGTCTATAGCGAAATATTGTTATTTGCTAGATTGGTAGTAAAAACATAAAAACATATACATTTATTTAATTTTGATCTTTTTTTGCTTTCATATTTTATTTTGTAATAAATTTTAATTGGTTTTTGAATGTTGTGGCTGTTTTTTGTTTTTTCTTTTTTTTTTTTGTTTTTGGTTTTTTTTATTCTTTGTTGTATTGCGCTTACTATTTATTTTATATGTTTACTTAAATTATTTTAGACCACATTATGGACCATTATATCCAATTGGCGTCTTACAGCTAAGTTGTTATTTTATTCTCCTCAGCCTCATACATATGCACGTATGTGTGTATCTATGTACATATTTTATTAATGACTTCATGGGGTGAAGCTCCATTCAATTCAGTTGGTTTTCTTTTATTTTTTATTTAATTTTATTAACAGTTAACAGTTCTTTAGAAATTGTCTCAAAAAGTTTATTATAATGAACATTTTCCTTCTCTCCGATATTGTTGCTTTTCTAATTTTCCTTGACAAACATACGGTGTGAGTGTGTAATGTGTGTGGTGAGTGTGTGTTTATATTCATACCAAACTTCAAATGGATCACTTAGCGATAATTATATATATATATATATGTATATGTGTACATACATATGTTCGTAAGTGCCAGTATGAACATACATACATACATACATATTCATATATAAATTGCAATATTCATCCAAATGCCGATGATTTAGAAATGCTCAATTCCATTTAAACAATATACATATGTATGTATATATTTATTTAAGTACATATATTGATTTTGTACTGCCATTCAAATTATTAAATACTTTCGATCTTGCGAGTGGTTTCATTTTCATTGATACTTTTTGAGAGTTTGGAATATTTGCATTAAATTTTCTCGAGTAACGCACAATAGTGCAGCGTCGAATGGAAACAATTTAAAACTTTGAAAAATTGAATGAGCTTGTTTAATATTTAAGGAATCAGTACTTTCACGATGGTGTTTGGTTCTATATTACGATACGTGTTATGTGTTAGAGCTTTGGTAAGTCCAAAATGTATCTTTTTCAAAATTGCCATTTAACATTTACGAGTTTTGGCTAGAGTTTTTAAATATTTCCCTTCCGTTTGCTGCACTGTATAACGTTTACTAGTTGAACATAGAAATTAACTTCTGATCTGGTTCGAGATCTAAGACATACAGAAAGATAAGATGATTAAATTCATAATGAAATAAATATATGAAGACAGTTTAAATTCGTTATTCTTTTGAGCGACAAGCATTTGGAATCCGAATCAGAAGCTCGTTCAGATTATAGACAAGACAAAATCTAAAGGCCATCAGAAGCAGTTTGAGTTAAGCACATACTGTTGATATGCGATATGTGAATTTTGAGTGTTTATTATTTGTTGGTATTGTTTTCTATCCTTCACTTTTGTTTTTTTGTTTGTTTTATTTTTTATTTTTTTTTGCTTTTATTTTGGACTAAGTATGTGTAAGTTATACGTACATAAGTATTATTGCATAGAGGTTGTAGTGCACGAGTTAGTATGCTGTTCTGTATGTTCTCATCAATGTATTGCGTGATTCTGTATGTGTGTTTGGTATTAAGTGTTAAGTGTTAAGTGTTTAGCATCCATTGGCATATAAATTCAAGTTACTTTTGCTCGTCAACATTTTGGCAAACTGTGATTTAAGCTTGATCTCTAAATAACATTCAATGATTTCATTTTTATTCATTTTTTTTATGTCCTGTGTACCGTTTCTTACTTGTAAATGTCAAATTCATTTATTTAAATAGTATTTAACCTATTTACTGCTTGTGTGTGTGTGTATGTGTGTATGTGTGTGTGTGTGTGTATATATAACAATAGCTTTAATCAATCTATCTTAGATAATATCATATTTAGCAGTTCCGACTGCACTTGTCACAATAAAAACCAATCAATATCATTTTGAAATTTACTTACATGGCTAAGAACTTATCTATTACAATATGTTAGTACGTATGTACATGCATGCACAAGCAGGTGTCAAATAACACCCACAAATAGGCATGCATGTAGGCATGTACAGGTACACACACCTTGAATCAATGTGAGTCACATGCTACCTTATGTCTAAGCACTTACGATTAAAATACAAATTTTGTATTTTTTGTTCAAGTTTGCATGTTATGAAATAGATTCCGCAATGTATTGATTTCATGTATTGTTCATTTACATTGCACACACTTAAAAATGTATTTTTTATGCAATTGTATTTAACACATAAACATCTTTAGTATACGAGTATGTGAGTGTTTCGGTGTGAGTGTGGGTGTGTGGGTGTAGGTGTGTGCATGTGTGTGAGTGTCTGAGCATGTATTCGTGTTGCTAAGAGTACTTAGTGTAGGTATGCCTGCATGAACATTGTATTACTTTTCACATTATATATGCACTTATATATGTATATATATATATATTTATATATATATAGATGTATATATATGTGTGTAGAAGCATACTGTGTAGGTGCATATTTCTTTGTTTGCCTAACCACAATCTATTGACAACATACATATTTGATTTTTATTAGTGCACCAACTTTTGGTATTTCTGGTTATTTGTTTCAAATTCTTAACGATGTGGCTGGCTATGCCAAAGCCTTTTTCCAATTTTCGTGCACACAGTACAGACAACTACATGTACGTACATACATACATACATGTACTATATGAAATACGTATCTATATACATTTTAAACTGGATAATTCGACATTCATTCACTTTTGTAAATCAAATGGAAACAAAGTGTGTCACATTACACAAACAATTATTTTGATTTCTATATCTCCGTTCGATTTTGCCCGTGGTATGGTTAATTCTATGCAGAATACAACTTCAATCTCTTGAAATCATCAAAAAAAATTTCAAAGGAATAAAGCAATTTTGTGTGATTATGTTGCTTTGTGCAAGACATGGGCGAACTCGCCTGGCATCAATTTAGAAAGGAGTTAATATGGGTCATCCAAGACAACTCAGCTATAGTCAGAGTGAACGATGGCTATGAGAAGGCCATCGAAGGCACTTTCTTTATCACCTTTAAGAAAGTCGATATTATCAATGGCATCTGATTTGTAAATCACCATATTATCCAGATAGACGCCTGGCTCAGCCACTTATCCTTGAGCAAAATCCGAAAATATTTCAAAAAGGTCATATTCATTTTGGATAAAACAAAAATATAGTGACTTCGCCATTGGCTTTGTTATTCGGACGAGATAACTCCGGAAATGTTTAACCTGTCAATATCTAAGCAAAATTCCCCTTTGCCAAGACAGCAATAAAATTCAATGAAGCTCGTTGTAGATAAGGAAGTAAGTCGTTATTTCAGGTGACATACATTTTGGGACTTATAATTATCTACTTATAATTGACATTAAGAAACAAATACGCAATTGTGAAAGAGACTTCTTAGCTGAAAACACGTATAAAATATATGTATACATCTGTATATAATGCATACATATATAAATACATATGTAAATGCACATACTTATAACATAACACAAAATATTTACACACACACATATATATATATATATATGTATATATATATATATATGTAAATATTTATTTCATCAGTATTTTTATAAAGGAATGTATTTTTGTTGCATTTCATTGGATTCTTTGATCTACCACTAACTATTAATTTACATATGCAAACATGTATTTTCTTCTTTTCGTTCTTTTTTTTACTTTGACATGCCTTTTAATTTGAGCACTAACAACATTTACTAGCTAAAAAAAACTTTGTCCCATCTTTAACCAACATTCGAGTAAGCACTTGCCATGGTATCTACAAGTTTGCATATAGATGTCCCCAAATGCTTATGTATGTATGCATTTTGATGATCGTTATATATTTTGTTTAACTAATTATTCCACTAGTAATCAGCTAGTGTACAAAACCAAGTATTATTCAACTCCTTGCCAGTAGAGATCATTATAGAAAACATTGAAATCAAATTTTGCATAAGAAACCCAGCTGGCAATCTATGCGTGCAATATGAAATTCGTAAATTTGAGTGACAATCGTTTTGACGATTTTGCATTGCTGGAAGAATGAAAAGCAAAACTTGAACAATGTTATGGTTTAGTCAGCCACAGGAAGCAAAACCGACAAATGCTCTACCAACAGTTTATCGCATGATCAATTGATGAATGTTAACGATAAGTGGCGAATTTTTGGTATGTACGAGTATGTTGTATGTCTATAATTGTTCTTGTTACAAATGTTGCTTATCTTTAGTCGTTTAAACTGTTCTTATCATATTAAAATTTATTAATCTTATGATTAGGGGTATCCACTGGGTTATTCAATGTGAACTGGCGGCACTTTGCCACAAAATCTATCAGTCGTTATAAAAATTTGCTCGATCAAAGGTAATTTAGCAGCACATGACCCAAGTGCAATAGCATCTCTAACGGCATATTCAGAGGTCATCATAAAAAATGACATGCTTATTATGTACACTGTCTAGCGATTTGAGCTACAGAGATCAAACTAAGTAAAAATGCTTTAATTCCAATCGACTTTGAGAGAGATAGAAAAGTTAAATACTGAATTGTCTTTTCAAGATACATAATACTCGTTCACCTTTCAGGTTTTGAATGGAATCTGAAAACCATCGAATGTGGTTTCAAAATAAACCATTTAATTATCGATTAATTCCCAGCTCTGGTTTGAATACACAAATACATGCACAAATGTATGTATTAATGCATAAATGTATGCATATACATATGTGTAGGCATACAATTATTTACAATTATTACATTTACTAGAAGTATATTGAAATTATCAGGCGTCGCCGGGCACGTCTGAGGTACTACGTATGTAATTAAGTATAAAAATTCTTATGCATAATTCACATGTAAATCCAATACGTGCATGTATGTATGTCTGTATGTATGTACATATGCATGAAATATTCATATGTATGTATATTCATATGAATGTATTCATATTGTATATATATATATATATATATATATATATGTCTGTATGTATGTACATGTGTGTGTGTGTTTTCGTGTGTGTGTGAGCGGCGTAAAACCATATCTTTAATTTCACATTTATCTCATCGTACATATCTAATTATGTATGTATGCATGCATAGTAAGTATACTTACTGGAATGTATGTATGTATGTATGTATGCATGAATGTATGTATGTATGTAAGTATATACGAGTATGTAGGCTTTTTTCCATATTATGTTTCCGTTTGTCTTTTTAATATTTATTTTGTTTTTGTTTTTTTTTTGTTTGTTTTGGTTATTTTTTTTTTTAAACTATGTAAGCATATGCTAAAGTACAGCGAGTACTAATAGTCTGACAGAATCGTATGATTTGAATTCTTGCCTGCCTCTGCCAGCGCCTGCCAATTGGGATTGGCTAAAAAATGGTGCAGCTTTGTGGGAGAATGCTGGCGGATTGGGGATGCGGGTGGAGCTAAAGCTGTTTGAACTGTCAATGCTTATATTCCGGGTAGCAGCCATTCTCGATTATTTGACCGGATTGACTGTTGTTGCTGCTGCTGGTATCGACTGATTGTTGCTGAAGCTGCTGCTGCTGCGGCTGCTGATGATGAAGCTGATATTGCTGATGCTGATGCAATTGCAACTGGTGAAGTTGCAATTGCTGTTGACTTATGGCTGCCGTGTCTGCCGATTGTGACTGCAACGTGCGGCGTGTAGGTGGCTGGATAACACTTCCACTGCTTTCCGTCTCCGTTGAGGGTGGCGAGGGGTAGTAGTCCCTCTGACTTACATTTATACCATTTGGGACGACTGCCATACCCATTATAGAGTTGCTGTTGGCTGCCGCTGCCGCCGCCGCCGCTGCTGCCGCTGCGGAGGATTGATGATCGCCGTGGTGCTGGTGCGGATGCTGATGGTGCATAACGTTGTTCGTTGTAGCTCCCGATATGGGCGCGACGCCGCTGGATGGTTGGGAATCCGACATTGTGCCGGATTGCGGCTGGTCCAATACCACGACGGATACCACATCCTCACTCGCCCACCGGGCTAACTGTTGTTGAGCTTGAATAAAGTCATCACTAGAAAATAATAATCGTAACAGGAACAACGGTACATGGTAAGAACACAAGGGGGGCTCATCAGGACTCAGGACCTTAGGCTGGGACTGGACTGCAGGTACATTGACCTCTCTCTTACGCTGGGCAGCAGATCAAAGCACAGTCGAAACTGAACGGGTGATGGCAACCATATTTGGACCTAACTCAAGCAAATACATCCGCACGAGCCAAGGGAAACATATCAATTTGCATACCTACTATATAAATACATATATGCATATATACTTCTCAACTCATTTCGACACGACAAATGTTTCGTAACGTGCCTAATAACGTGTTAAGAATCCACAGAACGGTTCAGAGGTATATTGTACAAAGGACCATCCGATTCTAAGTAACTCAATAGTCTTTGATTGTACAGACAAATGTGTACCTATATTTATTAGTGGGAAAAGAAGAGAATTACGATGGTGCGGATCGTCTAGAAAAAGGCCAAAGCGGGTCGAACTGTTAAATATCTTTGTATGCACTTTGTGAATGGATTGATTGAAATGATAGATAACATTTAAAAAAAAAATCGTTTTCTACGGAATAACATATTTATCATATATAAAATATATATGGTACAAATGTACCAAAACGGCTAGATTCTTTAGCCTGCTAGTTAAACGCAAACACTTTCGTATTTCCTCTCAAAAATAACACAGAATGAATGCAAACGAATGCACTAGCCACGATGCATGGCTAAGAAACCATTGGCTGCATAATGGAGAGCCAGTAAAGAGTTGCGATGGGCGGATGGTTACGTAACATGGTTGCTTTGGTTGCTAGGAGGCGACTGAGGCGACAGTGGCATATATGTATATATATATATGTACATATGTATGTAGGTTGATAGGCGGAGACTTACCTCTCGCTCTCGGGCGTCTCCTGTGGATCGAGTCGTGTGTCGAGCGCGCCGCGCTCATGGTGATCAGCGCTTTCGTATATGCCCTCATCATCCTGGTGCAGATGCGTGTGCGACGAGTGGTGCGATGAGTGTGGGCCGTGTGTGGCATGGCCATGGGCATGCGAATGGTGCGTGTGGTGTCCGAATGCGTGCGGAGAGTGCGACGGATGCGTTGTGTGTCGGCCAGCGGGCGCCGGCTGGCGGTAACGTCCGCCATAGGCAAAGCGCGGGTCCTCGTCAGAGCGGGGCCGACAACGGCTGCTGTAAGACGGGTGGATTGTAGCGGTTTTCTGAGTTTGAGCTGCTTGCTGATTCGAGCTGGCGGTATCGAAAAGCAAAGAGCATTCACAAATTTCTATAAATTTAGCATACTTAAGCGCAATAAATGTATAAGGCATAATGGGATGGGAATTGGGAGAACGAAACCGATACCGAGACCGAGACCTACTTTAAGACTATAGACAGTCAGACAGTTAACGACAATGTTTTCACAGAACCAAAAAAAAATATGTGAAAAAAAATATACTAATCAAAATCCAAAATAAGTTTTGTATGACTTTCTCTAATGGACATTAGTCGAGAGGCAAGCTGTGAAACAGCGAGTCCTATTTTGTATTCTGTGTAGCTGACATTATATACATAGATGTAGGGTCCATGGGTCCATGTGCGAACCCGTGGCTTGTGGCTTGTTTCTTTTTTGAGGGGTTTTGGGTTATTTTTGATTAATTGTGGGCGTGCCAACGTATGTGAAACCAACCTTTATCACACAAGATATTCCAGTCTGAAGCCTGCAAGAAATGCGAATAGAAAGTTGCGTTGGCTAATGTTCGGTTTAAATAACTGCAGTCCAAACGGACAACAGCAGCTTAGTACATGCTCATCTGGCTTTGTTGATGTGTGAGTGTGAGTGTGGTGTGTCTCTGTGTTGTGTGTATGCTTATGCGATTGTTCCGGTTGTTCTATGTTGCAATGTCTGCAAATGTTGAATGTTGAATGTTAAAGCCATATACAATTTACGCTAAACCATTAACAGTGTGAAGCAATTGAGCTACAGTTATCAGGTTATAGAGTTTCTTACTTTTAAATAGTAGTATAAGTTGAACTGGGTGACAGATAATACGAGTACAAATAATAGTTATAAGACAAGCATATTTTTGTTTTTTTGTTTTTGTTTTTTTGTTTTTGGTACTGGCTATTTAAGTATTTAAGTACTTTATTGCATACTTTTCGAATCGCAATCAATGCACACAGATGTTGAGAGCATTCAACAAATTACGAGTACGAGAACGAGTACGAGTACGAGTACGAGTACCAGCAAATCCTACTAATAGTCAAACAAGGTAAGAGTATGTGTTAGTCGGTTTGCGTATAAGTGTGTATCTGTGTGTGTGTGTGTGTGTGTGGGTGTGTGTGTGTGTATCTGTGAGTATATTAGGTATGCATGTATGCAAAATAAATGAAAGAGCTATGCATGATAAGCTTGTATCGGGTTTATCGGACTCGGCGGTAATTTTGTATCTTTTTGGGTTGAGGAACTTGGGTTTCTTGGGATGACGTCGAAATAATATCGTTATATCAAATTCGAATTCGAATACGAATGCGAAACTAACCCTTGCGAGGACTCACTACAAGCGGCGGAACTATCTAATCTATAGTGACGATCGCCCTCCGTTTCCGACATGCGTATGTCTTCGGAGCCACTGGGGCTCATGTGACGCGACGAGTGATGCTCCAGCTGCCGGATGAGGTCCTCCAGATTGCGTATACGCAGCGGCCCAGTTGATGGGGCATCATCCTCATCAGTTGGCTGCTGTTGTAGTGCCATTCCAGTTGGCTGATGCAATTGATGTTGCGATCGATGATGATGCATCAGTGCACCGCCGTGGCCAATGGCATTGGTTACGCCAACAGAGCCACCAACGCCACCACCGATACCGCCACCCACACCCCGTACGCCGCTCAAATCAGCGCCCAGGGACAAGCCGCCTAGGGCGGAGCCACTACCATCTAGCAAAATGGCGTGGGCGGCGGCGCTGTCGCAAATGTTCTCGCGCGAACTCGACTTGGAGCCGCTCGCCCGCTTGTACGGTTCCACAGAGTAGGCCAGCTGGGCGCTGCCGCATTCCTGCAGTGTTTTGCGTAACATTTCCTCACTCAGGCTGCCGCTGCCGACTGGTGTGTTGCCAGTGCCGGTGCCACGATGCGAAGCCGCATTACGCAATGCCTCCAAAATGTCTTCGTGATAACCGTTGAGCGATTTAAGTGTGCGCTCCACTTCTGAAGCGGCAGCACCACCAATTGTGGATGTCTGTGTGCCATCCTGTGTAATCAGCTCAAGATTGTCCGACTGGCTGTCATCGCACCACTTGTCTTTTAGCTGCTCGCCATGCACAAGTCCATAGCCATGCTTCTTCAGTATGCCCTTCTCTGCGGTGTCCAATCATAACCAAATCGATGGACGAGCCGTTCCAATGTACATGCAAAAGAACATACAAATGTTGTAGAGTCAGACAGCAGAGAGAGCTGAGTAGTTGTAGTTGTAGTTGTAACAGTAGTAGTAGTAGTAGTAGTAGTAGTAGTAGTAGTAGTAGTAGTAGTAGTAGTAGTAGTAGTAGTAGTAGTGGCAGTTATAATAGTAGAAGTCGTAGTATTAGTTGTAGTAATAGTAGTTAAAATAGTAGTAATAGTATTAGTAGCAGAAGTAGTAGTAGTAGATGTAGAAGTTATAATAGTAGTAGTAATAGTAGTAGTAATAGTAGTAGTAATAGTAGTAGTAATAGTAGTAGTAGTAGTAGAAGTAGAAGTTATACTAGTAGTAGTAGTAGTTGCAGTAGCTAGTATAATAGTAGTAGTATTACTACTAGTAGAAGTTATAATAGTAGTAGTGGCAGTAGTACTACTAGTAGTAGTAGTAGTAGTAGTAGTAGTGGTAGTAGTAGTAGTAGTAGTAGTAGTAGTAGTAGTAGTGGTAGTAGTAGTAGTAGTAATAGTAGTAGTAAAGAGATAGTAGGGATAGTGCCGCAAAGATTAATCACTCAATTCCAATAAATTGATTAGTTTAAAACTTAAGTCATGGCTTTACTCCATCTTATTCCTAGTTCATTATTAATATCTTCAATCGGTAACATTAACATATTTGTATACGTATAAATCTGTTTTCTTAAATATTTAGTTAAAAAAATAATAATTTTTAAATACAGATTAGCCTCAATATATACATAAATATTTGACGTTGAGATTATCCATTATAATTATCGTTTCTGGTATCAAGTCTGACTCTTCTTTCCTTGATATATAGATATACTCTAGAACTGTTGATTTTAATAATAAATCTACTAAAAGGTATTTTCCTGTATATTATCGACTATCGTCGACCTATCTCTAATATATTCTTGAATATCAAAACAAAGATTCCAAAAATGACTAGCTAATACTACTTATACTGACAGAGAATACCCGAGTGTTATAATTATAAGAATACATATACTTATTTTGCAATCTTACAAGTTCTTTTAACCATTTCGAAATGCAAGAACCATTTAAAAAGGACACATTAATTACGAAAACTTTGGGACGTTTTAAAAATTGCAGTTAGCTAAGGCATACAAGCTCTTAAAGATAATAACAAAACCAAAATAATTTTCTAAAGTTTTTCAATGCAGCATAATCATTGACAATAAAAATATGTCTTATGACAAAGACAAAAGAAATGTTTATGTGTACGGTGTGTGACTAGCTTCATATTAAATTACGACCAACTGGTTCTAAAAATCCTTAAAATCGGCTTCCAAGTGGAACCAATTCAAAACTTGTATTGTAAGTATTATAGTATTAGTATCGTGTGTGGGGCAACTATCTTAAGACTACAAATAAATTGAAGAACGTATATAAGTTGATAGTATTTAAGTATATATATAGTATAGCAATATTATTTGTATATAGCTGCAACGTTAACGGGAACGGCAAAGGCACTGCATTATGTATAGTAAGTATATATACATACTAGTTAAGAACGTCAATTACTTGGTATACCTATGCATAGCAATATGTTACGTTTACGATATTTGAAGATTGTGTGATTGTTAAATAGTATGTACTGGTATTGTTATTGGTATTGGTATTGATATTGATATTGATATTGGTATTGGTATTGGTATTAGTATTGGTATGATGACCTCTAGCGCATGAAAATGTTTAGGGAATGTTGTATTAACCTGCATGAGATTGGTCGTCCTCACCACCCGTCGTATAGCGACGTCCGTGTAAGTTCTTATCCCTGCATGAAATCGAAAACAAACACAAAGCAATTTCGATTGAACATTTTATAAAATATATATGCTTAAATGCTACTTGGCATGTATGTTAGCAAACAAGTAAATAATTGGGGTGTCGGGCATAGAGCGGAAATGCGGAAATGCTCACCTGAATCCGGCCTGATTGGCGTACACCAATTTGCTGGAGCCATCTAAGGATACCTCCTCGACGGAATGATGGTTCGGCGCGGTTGCCGCACCGCCATAACCCTTGGGGATGGGTTTCTTTGAGAATGGCGGATCGTACTTAAGGGTGGTTGTCTTGCGTCTATGTTCATGTTGATATCGACGTCAGAGTTTTTTTGGTTGTTGTTGTTATTGTTGTTTATTTTATATGCGTTATATGTATTTAATTCATAGGTTTGTATACACACAGGGCACATACATGTATATATATATATATACATATATATATATATATGTATATGTGAATATATATGCATATATAGAGGTATACATAATTGTTTAAAGCGTTGAATGGTGCGTATGATTTATAATTCGTTATGAAATTATTTGTATTCGATTATATACAAAGTTATTTCGATACGTTTGGCATGGTCGATGGATTGAATTTGGTCGTAGGTTGGTTGATTGATTTGTAAGTTGGTTGATTGATTGATTGATTGGTTGGTTAATTGTTTGATTGGTTGGTTGGTTGGTTGGTTGATTGAGATACGAAAAGACACATATTGCATATGCATTCGTGGTGTATGGGGGCGGAGGAATGCCAACATACACACACCCATACAGGCAGATAGGCACACACACACACACACACACACACAGGCACACATACATGGGCAGGCAGATAGATCAATCACGCAGACATTCACACAATCAGATACGTTCGCGCCGCATTTAGGGATATGGGTGTGTGTTCAGAAGACACGGTGTTTGCACACGTAATTTTGTTTGTTTGATTTGAATTTTGATTTTGTATTTTGATTTTGTATTTTGATTTGATTTTGGTTGATTTTGTTTTTGTTGTTGGTTCGGTTTTGTTGATGTTGTTGTTGTTATTGTTGTAGTTGTTGTTGTTGTTGTTGGGAAACGAAAGGTTATGATGAGATTCTTGATTAATAAAATGCTCGTAAAATTGTTGTTGTTCTTGTTTTAATTTCTTTTTTTTTTTGTTTGTCGTGAAAAATAAAATTAAGTGCCACATAAAGAATTTTGTTACACAAATTTAAATACAAATGAAAACAAATACATACCCACATACATAAGTGTACACATACATATGTACAGTATGCTTACATTAACATTGTTTTTGTTTCATTTGATGATTATGTACAAATTTGTATTGTACTGCAAGCATGTATGTACTATATACATAGGTATGTAATTGCAAGACAAGTTGAATACATTGAATGTGCCGTTAAAAGACGAACAGAAGAAACACAATACAAAAGCAAAAGGTATGTACATATGTAAATGCATTAACAATGAAGTCAATCTTAAATCAAAATTTGATGACACATTGATGACAGAATTTTGCATAGGACAAAGAAGATGATTAGAAATTTGTTTTGGGCTAACACATCGTTAATGAAAGGCTTGTCAAAAACGTCAACGACATAACTCAAAATCATTAATAGACGCATTTAATTAGTAATTTTCACAGTATTCAATGGGATGGATTGATCTTTATGTATGCAGGTATGTAGAATATTAGCAATATGTAGGCGCGGACAGGGGCAGTTTTTGTTTGGTCGGAAGACATTCCATTGGCCTGACGCATACATACATACATACAAACATATCTACATACGAACACACAATTGTGCATGCCTGCATTCATACAGCATACATACAGACAGGTTGGATTTACATAGATGTACCCATATAATATGAACTGGATGGGATAAATAACATTTTCAATACTCATTAATAACAAGCATGAAATTAATTCCTCGGGCAGATAGCCCGAGACACATGAAGAGAAAGAGACACACACACACACAGAGAGAAAGAGAGAGAAACATAGAGAAAGACAGAGATAGAGACACAGACAGATAGAGAAAGGAAGAGCGACAAGCATGGATGAGACATAAATACAAACAGTAAGTAACAAAAAGAAAGTTGAAGGTCGAATGAAAGACGGGGGCGACGTGTATATTAGTAAGTATATTTACATGTATGTATATGTGTAAGTATATACATATATTGGCTGTTAAATATGCATGTTTGCATGTTGATATTGGTATCATCCCACTTTTGATTCAAGCAAATACAATAATACAGGTCTGATTAATTTTGCGATCAATGATCTTGAATTTAAAATTTAATTGCTGCTTTTAGTTTGCGTTTCAATAAATCTCCAAATCAACAAATACTGAACAAATTGGAATACAGTTCCGATACTGTTAAATTTTAAAGCGAATTATACATTTATATATATATATACATGCATACATATACATATACATATACATATACATATACATATACATATACATATACATATACATATACATATACATATACATATACATATACATATACATATACATATACATATACATATACATATACATATACATATACATATACATATACATATACATATACATATACATATACATATACATATACATATACATATACATATACATATACATATACATATACATATACATATACATATACATATACATATACATATACATATACATATACATATACATATACATATACATATACATATACATATACATATACATATACATATACATATACATATACATATACATATACATATACATATACATATACATATACATATACATATACATATACATATACATATACATATACATATACATATACATATACATATACATATACATATACATATACATATACATATACATATACATATACATATACATATACATATACATATACATATACATATACATATACATATACATATACATATACATATACATATACATATACATATACATATACATATACATATACATATACATATACATATACATATACATATACATATACATATACATATACATATACATATACATATACATATACATATACATATACATATACATATACATATACATATACATATACATATACATATACATATACATATACATATACATATACATATACATATACATATACATATACATATACATATACATATACATATACATATACATATACATATACATATACATATACATATACATATACATATACATATACATATACATATACATATACATATACATATACATATACATATACATATACATATACATATACATATACATATACATATACATATACATATACATATACATATACATATACATATACATATACATATACATATACATATACATATACATATACATATACATATACATATACATATACATATACATATACATATACATATACATATACATATACATATACATATACATATACATATACATATACATATACATATACATATACATATACATATACATATACATATACATATACATATACATATACATATACATATACATACACATATATACATATATATTGGATGTACCTTTCTTGTATGCATGCATGCATTAAAAGACAGCGATGTTAGCGTTGAGCTTGCTGGAATGAGTGTGGCAAATGATTAAGTCAACAACTTTTTGGTTTTAATTCCTGCCAGCAAAGGAACTGGAGTTGGGGAGTGGAAATTTGGGTATTCGGGACTGTGGCATGTGGCATGAGGCATGTGGTGTCCACGCCCATGCACATGTATGTAAGTGCATGACATACTTACATACTTACAAAAAGATACACTTGCATTGAGGTATGCAGGTGCATTTAATGTTTCGTGGTATCGAATCTCGATGCATATACAATGATACACAAAGAAAACAGCGCTTTGCAAGTGCTGAATTGTTTCTATGTGTAAATTGCATACTAAAATACTGGTACATTTGCAAATAGCTCATGATGGCTGCTCATCGAAACATCGCTGGCTCTCTCAGCAGAAAGCACCACCATAACTCAAAGTCAGTTTCGTCTATGTTGGGCCCTAAGCACAAAAAGAGATCTTCATTTGCCATTGGAGGCACACCAGATGCATGTGGCAATTGCTTCCCAACCTACATACAATATGATCTTCAGAGTATGCATTTAAATGCGTACTCCTTACTTTATTTATTTGGCTTTGGGCTGCAAGTAAGCGGGTGCCTTGTTACTTAGTTGTGCGTTTTGTAGATGTGTGTGTGGTGTTTGTGAGTGTTACTAAGTATCAATGATGTGGCATTGCTAATATGTAAGTACTTTGGCATATGCATTAGTTATATAGTATTTCGATCATGTAAGGTTTTGTTTTTCATTTCTTCATTTTTTAATACTTTAGGAAGACTAAACTGAACAAAAGTAGTAATGAAAATAGTCAACAAGATCAGCGATCAGCGATCAGCGATCAGCGGTGCTCTGACCACAGTTTCCATTTCTTGGCGCGGCCTTGTTCAAATCGTATGATTTTTACTCATTAACAATAATCAAAAATAATTGATACTAACACATTGAAATAAAAGACTATGTATTAAATTGAACTTAAGTTGGAAATAAAATATAAATATGCATATGTTATTATTATGTACTTTAATATGTACTACAATAGCTCCCATTTAATTCTTTTGATAGTGTATGATTATAATCCTTGGCCTAATTTAGAGGGGAATTTAAGTACTATGTGCGTACGTACACAAGTACATTCATGCAAATCCTTTTTGGGAATTTATCAAATTTGTATATGTATGTGTGTCTTTAAACTACGATTGCAATAAGAGAGAAGGGGAAGGAACGCTAGAAGCGAATCAGTCTTTGCAGGTGATAAAGCAAATATTTTGTATTCCTAAGCATAATACTTAAACCTGCTAAATCTAATAATAAATTCTGATATTTTAGTGTGTTATTTCAAGCTTAAGCTGATATTTTTGTTATACCCTTGGTGGTTTATATCCTTTTTATTTTAGCATCTTATGCTTATTTGTCTTGTCTTTTAATTTTTTGTACTTTTACCAAAATTTAAAAAGATGCAAAAGCTTCCCTTTTAGAATATTAGTTATCACTTGTCAGTCAATTATTAACTATACTTATCATTATAAAAAAAATATTTTGACCAACTATTTAGCAGGTTAGCAGCAAAAGGGTTTTTTTGTAATAATTGAATATCTCTCATCTTCAGTTACTAATAATTACTTATCTATTATCCTTTAGTTTGACTTATGCCAGCTTGTTTGTGCTACTACTCAGGGCTAAGAATTTTGTAACTAACTATTAGTGTGTCATTACAGTTGGTTTTATTGCATTCAAAATAATCAAGTATATCAATTTTAAAATAAAATAAAAATAAACCAATTAAAGGTCTGACTATTGTGTGGTGCTTATCCCCATCAGAAACGAACCGTGGATTTCTAGATGCAACATCTGAATGTAATGATGATGTGTGCCGCTGTACAGATAAAGTAATGTTGTGTTTGTATATGTCTGTACGTATGTATGCCCCATGCCCCATGCCCCATGCATACATACGCACCTATATACATACATACATATGTACATGCATATGTAATTAGATACTACTATTACAATTGGTATACATACATATGTGTCATTCAACTAAAATTGAACAAATGTACATATACTCGTAAGTGTATCATTATGTAAAGAAGTATAGACTCACGTTAATATTCATGCAGGACTCTATGATAGGCATACATGCATATGTACATACACATCTGTTTGTCATCATACAACTAGTATATACCCTTTTCTACGGGTTCATCGGAAATTTCTCAGTGGGCATTTACATGTGTAGGGAATTGATAATTAATTGATGAATGGAATCCAACAAGCCATAAACCGGAGTATATACTGAGTATGTATATATGTACATATGTATTTATGAATTATTTTATACATATGCTCAACTATGTACATATGTATGTATGTATGATGTTTTTTTTTTTAAATTTAGTTAGTTTGGTTGACTAGTTTCAAATATTTTCAAATATGTACAAAAATATGAGCAAAACGGTTATATGTAGAGCATGTGCAAGTCGGTGCAATGGCAATTACGCGTTCCTTAAATGGATTCAAACGAACCAAAAACAAAAATAACATGGGACAACGGTTATATCGATGTACATATGCATGTTTTTGCAATGGTCAATACATATGTACAAGCTTACACACACACAAACATATATATGTATGTATGTAGCAGATACATACGTGCATATATACATTTGTATGCATATTTTAATGCACTAAATACTACGACTCATAAAGAGGGCAACATTTGGATAAAGAAAATGAATAAAATTCGAAACAGAACATATAAACAAAATATTGAGTTTTTTTTTCGATTTTTGTTAGTGTTCTTTTGTAATTTTTTGCATTGATTTTTCAGTTTTTTGTTTTCTTATTGTCGTTTTTTCTTTTTTTTTTTTGTAGTAGTAATTTGTATTTGTATTTAGAGCTGGCTTTTTCATTACTTCTTTTCAACTAACCTCAGACACAGGGAGAAGTTTCTATGTACTACAACTGACCTGTAGCACAATGCCATCAAGGTGAATGTTATAAAAACGAACCCTACAACTGACATTAGAACACCGACTAGGAACACTGTATTTGAGCCGTGGTAGTTCTCTATACGAGATATTTTAGCCATTTGATTTCACATGCGTGTGTGAGTGTGTGTGTGTGTGTGTCAGTGTGTGTGAGTGTGTGTTGATGTTTTTTATGGGTAGGATTGTTAATGTGTGTATTTGTATTGATTGGATATAGATTTTATGCGATGCAAATATACACATATATATAGATATATATATATGTACATATGAACAATATTATGCATACGTCAAGGTGTACAGACAATATTTGTTTTCATTGTATTATGGAACATTTTTTATATTGGATTTGCATACGTTACGTTGTGATAAACCAGATGTTTGTTTTGTAGTTTGTTTTTATTTTTTTTATATTTTATTTACACATATAACGTTTTTTTTAGTTGAAGTTGTTGGTTTCGTCGATATCAGTTTTGCAGTTGGGTGGGTAGATCAGCCGAAAAAAAACAAGCAAACAAAAAACATTTGTACGTTTTCTTCTTTTTTTTGAGATATCACAAAAATATTAGACCTCAGCACACAAGAAAAAGCAACTCGACATTTATGTGCATGAATTTGACAACTCTTACATGCATACATACATACATGCATATCTTTCATATATATGCATATACATATATGTATGTATGTGTGTATGGATATATATGTGTATATAGTAAGTAAATATACATATATATTCGAATATATATGAAAATACACATATATATGCATGTGCGCATTAGCCATATTGTGTGCAGTTGCTGGATTACCAACAAAAAAGTATTCTGACCACAAAACGCATCGAATGAAGTCGAAATCAGACGATTCTCACAGTTGCGCCTCGAGTTAACACTTTGGTCACAGTTCAACTACTATATTTTTTAAGATTTTAATTTTATTTGGTTTCTTTTAATTTTTACAACAATTTTTTTTTGTTTTCGCATTAGTTTTGTTTCTATTCTTTTAATTCGGCAGCACCCAGGCTATGACAATGGTAATCAAAACTACGGAACACTATATAACAAGGGCAACACCTTCGAGCCACGCCCTCTTTTAGATGCCTAGCAGATATATATGCCTCTTAAATGTAGTTTTAGTATAGGCATATGTACATATAAATATTTCTAGACAGGTTTTCATGTATAGTTAGATTGTTTACTTATGGACAAGTATCTTGGAAAATCGTTAAGATAATTTCTTCGAAATCTATGCATAAATATCAGATATCTTGTATGGAGCAACTTTTTGGATCTTTGGAATGGAAAAATTCCAATTACGATTCGTAAGCTTTTAAAAACATTATTGGTATGCATATGTCTTTGTGTGTATGCTTGTCTTTCTGAGTGTGTATGTGTGTTGTGTGAGTGTGTGTGTGTGTGTCTGTGTATGTATGTTTTAGTGTGAGGAAGAAGAATTGGGCGGGTGTATCTACCTATATCGTAATGTCTGTGGATGTTATTGTGAATATATGAATATACATACATATACATATGTGTACATGTATGTATGTATATATGTACAAGGTAATGCGAGTGTTTGTATATGTTTTATATGTAGAACTGCCCAAAATATGCATATATAGTTTACAGAAACATACATATATACATACACGGCATTTGATATACGATATGTTTTAAATAAACACCGATTACTCATAGCATGATCCGTCGCGCAGAAATATAAGTACATCAAGTATTTAACAACACTAATACAAACAGACATATACATACAGACATATACATACATACGCATATATATGTGTATGCAGTTATTAACATACATACATACATACATACATACATACTTACATACAAACAAACTTGATGTCATTATGTATGTGGAGTCAAATCATAGACGTACACGCACAGCAACAAGAACAATTACACAATTATAAAATTTAACCTCAGTATTCAAACTATAAGTTAATGAAAAGCATAGGTACACACTTATATAAGTATATGAATATATGTGCATACATACATATGTACGAACATATTATGCATATGCATAAGCATCAGCATAATAAACATAATATTCATATTTCACGCATACATTTAACCTGCCACATTCATTCAACTATAATTTCGTAAGGCATACAAATAAAACTGGCAAAACTTGAAATCAATGTAAAAGTAATCATTTTCAACGAAATTCTCACACATAATGGCAGTGGCAGGTATGTAAGTATGTAAATACAAACATATGTACATATGTCTGTAAAATACTATATACAAACAAGCACATGCATACAGTCATACAGTACATACACGCACATACGGACACATACAAAGGTATATGTTTGAAGAAGCGTGGCATATTTTAAAGCAGTTGGTCAGACATTTATCGAATCCTTAACAAAAATATAGCTGCAGAGAGCGCGATAACATGAGTGGTGGCGAGGGACAGCGAGACAGAGACAGAGAGATGTGAGTGAGTGAGTCAAGAAGAGAGAGAGAGAGAGAGATAGAAAGAGTAAGCGAGAGAGTGTTAAATGAATTGCTCTGTCTGACCGATAGCTTTAAGCATGCAGCATACACATTAGATTAACATAAGCGCCACAAGTCAGTCGGTGACTCTTTGGTGAATGCGTGAGTCCGACTTTTGAAACTACTGCTATTATGGTGGATACTATTGTAATTGTACTACTTAAGCCTGTATTCATTGCGTATGCGTGTACACGTATACATATGTATGCATTTGTGTGCGTGTATGTGTATAGGTGAGCGCATGATCGGTGTGACCGATTGTTGACTTGCTTAGTACTCTACCTGTAGCAAACGGCCAGTGTTGCAAAACTAATGAAGACACATTTGACGATAACTGTTAAAATGATGACCATGGTTAATGTGCTGATCCTATTTTGGTCAGAGGTGCCTGGAAATGGTGGTTTCATTTTATATCATTTTAATTTTCTTTCGTTTTGATTTTGTTTTTCCAAATTATTGTTTTGTATGTAACAAATTGTTCTGAAATCTGAATACTACTTTAAAAAAAAAAGGGAACTCTTAAATTGAATACGCATGAATTGCCTACTTAATGTTTAACTAAAATATATTGTATAATTAAGACAAACAATAATTAATAAGCCTAACTTATTAGTATCAAATTGAACTGAAGATTAAACTAACGAGTCAAATTGATTTCAAAAACAATATCAGACTAAATTTAAAGAAATCGTTTCTTGAAGTTACAAATACACTTTTTTTATCTTCACAAATTAAGGAATTTTTGTGTGTTATTTTCCATTTTCTTAAATTAAGTGAATAGAGAAACAAAACAAAAAAAAATATAGATATTTAGTTTCAGTTGTAGCTTTCAGATCCAGAACATTTGCGAATAATTGATTGATCAAACAGGAATCAGCATGCACGCAATGTGAGTCTGATTCTGGAAACATTGAATGGTATGATCTGATCGTGGAACTCGTGTTGGTTTAACAAATCGAATATCGAATCCTTGATGAATTGAGTTCGTGATTTGATGTTTTATGACCCGCTATGGCTATAACTGTAGCTGTTGAACTATTATATTTTCTGTATCTAAATAGCTAAATGAATCTAAGATCATTGAATAATGCGTAATGCCATTAAATTCGTATTTACGAGCGTTCCGCCTAACAAGACTAGCAATCGATGTAATTACCATTGTCATACGAGTAATCGAAACAGTTATGTATACCGATGGTATCGAATTGCAATCAAATCAATTATCAATCTGTTCGAGAGACCGTGTGAGTTCGCTATTTGGGTTCGGTTGTGGCAGTTGTTAGTACCGTTAGTACCGGTGCGTAACTGATGCCCCTCCATAACGCCGGATTGGCTAAGTTAATTAATATTAAATTAAGTTAATTCTAATGTGGTTAGATTCGATTAGCATGTGTTCCAATATCAATATCATCAAAATGAAGCCACGTTGAGTAGCCGCTGACCTCGGCCCACACCCATTTCTTACCATATGGAGTTTCTTTCTTCTCCATTTTGATTGTATTCTCCGGCGTTGGCAATGCTTCCGTTGGCAGTGGCGTCGTCAGCAGCACAACCGTACTGCAATCCGTTCCGCCCCAGCCCATATCGCAAAAGCAACGATTTGCGTTGGTACAGAACTGCCAAAGAATGGGACATTGATGAGAGGGTGGATATATATATAAAAAACACAATTTCAAAAATATTTAAGTGGATATTCAGGTGGTTGAATAGCTGCTGTTATTGTTTTTGAGTTGTTTTGTATGAATGTGTTCCACTTTTTTGTACTTACACCGCGCTCTGAGCATTCTTGACCCTGCTTATTTATTGGGCACTTGGTTTGATCCACATGCGGAAAGAGACTGACGCATGTTTGGTTAAGGCATATCAAATTATCGCCGCATGGCGTTCCATCCTTGACCAGTCCATGCTCTGGATAGCTATTTGAGCCCACTTGTCCGCTGGTTGCTCTGCAATATTCATATCCATTATACGTTAATGTGCATAAATTCTGTAAAGCATCAAAAGCAAATCCCCGCCCACACCCCCTCCTCCGCTTTCGTCCCACATAGCACAACCTCAGACACACACACACACACACACACACACACAACGAGAGGTGTAGTAGAAGTAGTAGTAGTGGTAGTAGTCGTTACGCACTTGCATTCGTACTCCTGCCCCTTGATAGAGATAATTGTACGCGAGTAAAGCTGGTCAATCCCATCGTTAACTGGCTGCCGTTCGCCCTCCTTGCACTGCAGCGTGCCGCATTGTACATTCCTGTGTGTTAAGAGAAAAAATGCAAATGCAGGAATGAATATGAATAGCTATTAAATGAGAGATGAATGGATTCCAAATGTAATTTATCTTTTGCATGGGTTTTTAATATGAAAAATTTCAAAAACAAAAAAAGAAAATATCACATTTTTGAATTATGCAAATACTTGTTGAGGAAGCAAACTTTGATTGCCAATTAAAGAATACATAAAACTGAAGCTATTCACGTATGCAAGCTGCTGCATACGCATTTAATAACAAGCATATCTGGCATATCGCCGCTATATGTAATAATGTGTAGTACCGGCGAGGGACTCTTACTTACTCTGGCTCACATTTGATGTAGTGCTCGTTGGCGTCGCGACCACAGTGCCCGTTAATGGAACCCTTTGAGTTGAACTGTTCGTAGCATTGACGATCAGCTGCAAAGCCGCCGTAGCCCCAAATAGCCTCACATTGTAGGGTAAGAGTTGGGCAATAGCCCTGGAAACAATAGCCTATCGAAGATGTACAGTCATAAGTCATAAGTCATCAGCATTGATATCTGACAGTTATCCATCACTCACCTGATATACCCGACTTGCTCAGGCCACAGGGAGAGCCGTTCTTCTTGTAGATGTCACTGGGGCATTGGCCCACCTCCCCATCGCAATACTCGGGCAAATCGCATTCATTGTGCGAGTCGCGGCATACGTAATCCTTGGGTCGCAGCTGGCGTAAACACAATTGTGTTAAAGTCAAAAGCAATCACATTTTCCACTTTTCACATTCCACTTACTCGGCATTGGTCGCAGCAGGCGCCACTGGCGCACTGTGCTTCCGACTTCAGCTTACATGTGATGCCATCGCAGCAGGGATCTAATGCGCATTCCTCGAACGTGCCGCAATCGCATTCCTCATCCTCCTCGATGACTTTGTTGCCACAGTTCCGACGCAACTCAATCTGTAAGTGACATAAATAATTTGTTGCTAGTTACACTTTCTTATATTTTTCTACATTTAACAATTATTTCTTGTTTCCAAATGTACTGAAAATCAATTATTTTTTATTCGTAAGTCTTCCCCAGCCAAAGTAGATGTGGTATTCCACTTGACGCAGCAGGTGGGCTATTTTTATTTATGAAAATAATTTGATTCAAAGTTTTAGCACAATTCAATTACATCAAAATCATTTATTTTACTTTGAACTTGAAACTAGGTAAATGTTGTTTTAAGTTAGGAGTTCTTTATTAAAGCATTGCTATTTGGTGTGCCATCTGTCGGCGCTGATGCAGTTACTTGCCACTGGGATCACAGTACAAGCAACCGCAATGACAGCAGGAATTCTATTGTGTATTGATTGGGCGGAGAAGTGGGGTGGGCTGGGGGGGGCATGTATCTCACCTCGTTGGGCTTGTTGAGCAAACAAAGCCCATGGCCTGTGCGCAATGCGTCAATGTAATCCTTTTTGCTGCATTCGGAGAACTTGTATGGCTGCACATTTTCCTGGCCGACTATTGACTGCGCCATAATGCAACCATGCCAGTCCCTGCAGAAACATTCCTCACCTGCGTTAAATTGAAAGAGAAAAAAAATCAAGGATACGGCTTGATATGAAAAGCTGCGGCAAATAGTTCAGCATATAAATGACATATTTTTAAATAATAATTTTCATAACTCGTTCAATGTTATTATATATGATTAAATCATCAAAATCATCAATTAATTCAAAACTGATCTAATTATTGTGATTGTATTTATAATTGTTCAACTTGCAGATACAAAATACATGCGTATTTATTATAATCTGAATAATATATCAATTAGATTGCACTTACGGCCATCATCGTGGCCCATCCCAATATTGTGCCCAATCATATGCGCCATTGTGCCTGCCAAAAGGTGCGGCTCATACACATTGACATCGACACTGATGCCAACGGCACGGGGTGTGCAGACAGTCTCAGGTACGGCCATGCCGGCCTCGCCTCCGGCAAATGTTTCTCCGCTGTGAAATCAAATTAAAAGTACGTGAGTGCGCATATGTGGGCATATATATACATACACGAGTACATATATATATATATATATGTGTGTGTGTGTGTGTGTACTTACGTTAGTAGCTGAGTCGTATCCCGTTCGATTTGAAATAGATTTCTTGAGGTGTAGTCATTAAAGTTGGAAATGGCCTTGCTAATGTCCTTGCTGCCATCAATGGCCGCCTGGTTCTTGCCCCACGTCTCAATGTACACCACCGAAACGCGTGTATTCAGCGTGCGAAAGTACTAAACAGATTGGCATTGCCCAAGTTAAAACACAATGTATACATGTATATATATACAAGTACCTGTAGCTATCGATATACTCACCAAATCCGCTATATTGGCCACCTGTATGGCATCGTGGATGACTTCGGCGCGCGTGCTACCATTACGTTTCTCGAACATGGCCTTGTCGACTATGATGGCCGTTTCAATGTATTTGGTTGCCTCGCGCACATCTCGCTTATAACGGCCAGCACCATTGGGATGTATCTCGTCAACAACGCCCGCCGACAAATGTTTAGTGCGTCGCGATAAGCGCCACGAGTCCAAATTTCCAGAGTTTGCACAACCCTTGTTCGCCTTGGTGCGTGCTTCGAAAATCACATGCGGATGTTTCTGCATATATTAAAAGCGCTGATGAATATAATCGGCGGAGCTTATGATATTGGAGCGGTCAGCTTACCGACAGATCACCGCCGTAAAAGGGATGTATGACAAAGGTCTCGTTGCCAATGTGTATGACGCCGCTGACGCCGTTGCAAGTATGAAAGGCAGCACTGGCACCAGGATAATCCTTGACTGTACCATGATAGTAACAGTGTTCGATGTCCTGGAGAAAAAAAGACAAATCATTTGCTACCCTTGTAATCATTGTAACCATTTCTTCTACAATATTTGTATGTATAATAAAAAGGAATTTTTCAGAAAATTATCAATCCCCATTGAGAGAAACTTTTCTATAAATAGATGTCAAATAAAATATATCTATCTCTGTAGAGAGATGCTTCTCAATGAATTTTTTCAGCTACAGCAAATAAAGTTGTTTATTTATCACCTAAAAAAAAAACCGGATATGTAACGAATACTTACGTGTCGGTTGCCATCCACCAGGTATCCACCGACGTGATAGTGTTTCTGTTGTATGTTAGGTGAGAGTAGTTGTCTATAAAGAGACACACCAATACAGCAAGTCAAGTATGAAACAATACATCATCAACAGAAACTTTGAACTTATTCGGCTAATTAAAAACTGCCCAAATAAGCAAGCTTTTTTTATACTTACGAATTTAATTCCAAATCCAATCGGAATTTGTGATTAAATGCCTTGATAAGCAGTGAGGTACGATGAAAATGTTTCTGGAATTAAGAGACAATAATTAGACAATCCTTAATAGTGTCACAATATGTGCAAATCCCACAAGCCTGTTCTCAGACTTCTGAGTTGAGCATAATTTGTAGCTTTTGGCTTCGCCAAATTGAATCTTAACATTTTGACTTAAATAAAAAATAATACAACAATTTAGTATACGCAAAAATGTTTGTTGGTAAATCAAAAAAAGGCGTAATTATTTAATAGACACATACTAAAAATGCGAAACTAATTAATGTGCACATACACATTGTGTACATAAAATAACTATACTTTTCTTATGCAACAAATATTCGTTGCGTATTCTTAATTTTTATGCATTAGCACAATTTGCTTTGGATTACTTGAAAATTACCAATCTGAAAGCTTATGCAACTTAAGTACACTTTGAGATCCCATAAAACTCTTAAGAAATACTCAAAGTTGATTTTGAACTGGAACAGATTAAGTTGAAATTCTAATTTTGTACTTTTATAGATACTTATTTTCGTTCTCACCTTTGTTCTGCCTCTGCTAAAAACGCTGTCATCGTGTGGACGTGGGCGTTGTCCCGGCTAAAAAAAATAAACAAATTGAGATGTTTTGAACGGGTATTAATGAACGAGCAAATAATTAAGTAGCTAAACACATAAGGCAGTTGAGACAGAGGCAGAAGTCATCTTTTAGTCAAAATCGGCGAGTTCGCTGGCATAATACAATCGATTACACAGAGTACGAGAACTTGTAAGAATAGTCAAATATTAAACATCGATGGAAAATCAGTGGTTGCAATTCAGTTTTAAAATGAAGAAAATTGAGGATTTTAGGCAATGAGTATGAATGGCATTTGTTATTCATTATCTAAACGTGAAAATCTAGATGTGTAGCAGTATGGAGTATGTGGGGGGTGGAGTGGGGGATAAGAAGGCGAAAACAATGAGACAAACAATAGCACGTCTAAATGAAAATAAATGTGAACATACCATTGTATTTGTTTCGATTTTTCTAGTATTTCTCTTATGCAAATCTTTGCGTACCTTTGGGGGACTAACTTCACGCGTCGAAATTCCCATCTTTTCGTGATGACGCAGCTGTACTGGATAAATAATTTGATAATAATGTCCACCGATACGACGCACAAGTTCCTGATTTTGTCGATACTCTTTGAGCAGGCGTTCCACTTCACCTGAAAAACGAATTATATAAGAACCGATGCATATCGCTCTTTCACTTATACATAAATATGAAAAACATTTTGCGAGCTCAACAACATTGTTTTTAGCATCGAATCTAAAAAGAACAGCCTATTATTCAAGTCAAGATATTTTTCGATCTCCATATATAGGATAATTATTATCATTTGCAAAGCGATAAGTTATGTGGGTAATCAAGCATATTTTATAAATTTACTGAACATACATACCAACAGGACTTTCTTCATTCCAAAATGAATCATCGAGGGTATAATCAGCTTCTGTAAAAGAAATTCAAAATATATATTACATAAATACATATAACACAATTACTACAAAATGAATAAAAAAAAAGTAATGAAAACTCGATGTATTTTAAGCTGTATTATCGTGTATTACAAGTTTTAAGCTTTAACTAAACTGCTAAACTTCAATAATTAAACTTTTAGTCAGTCTATATTAATAATAACTCCATTCTACAAAATACAAAATAGATTAAGTTTTACTTAATCCTTAGAAGGTTTTAATTTTGAATGATTGATCGTTTACAACTATTCAAGAAGTCTCTCCGATTAAATGTGTGGTATATCTCATTATTGAAATGGCATTCTTAACTTTAGTAGCTATTGCGTCAGTTATTGACTAACAAATTAGTCACTGAGCAATCTATTTAATATAATTGTGTCCACAACTAACCTTCCGATTGTTGTTTCTGACCACATACCGTTTCAGAATCCAAACGCTTTGCCAAATTTCGTATACGACGGTAAAGCGTAGGAATTCTAAAACAATACAATAGTCACCGTAAACTAATATCCTTTAAATCATTCTATTATTTATGTGACTATTGATTTCAGTTATAATTTTCAAACAAAAGCAACAAAATTTGTAATACATACAATTATAATATAGTAAAAGATTTGGTCAAAAAAAAATCAAGTGTAGAATATTGTTACTACAATGCTTTAACAAAATAAAAATATGATAACATTAGCAAAGAAATATAAAAACAATAATTCTAATGATTGTCATCTAGAGTATTGATATCGAAGATTTTAAGTAATTGAATTACTCTGGTTGCAACAGCCATGCACCACTCTTGGGAATACCAGCTAAAATGGCAACTTCGTTTGACGTTATATTGAAAATTGGGGGTATAAAATGAATATATATATATATATACTAATCAATCGGTAATCAGTTATTGATCAGCAGCGAAAGCGTGGCGTGGTCCGAGAAAAGTGCTGTGAGGCATCGAAAGCACGCTATTCACATTATCTGTTTAAAGGAAGGTAGTCAGGTTTAAAAACATCCAACTGCTTAAGTCATCACTTGAGCACGATATGCGAGGAATTATGATTTCAAAAATATAAGATTAAACTGAATCTAACACACAATCCCGTTAAGTCAAATAATGCCCACAATCAAAAACTGTGTGCAGCATTGAACAACAATTTCAAACCCCGGACTTAATGATTAATCATTAAACGATATACCTAAATGTAACATGTATATATACAAATATATATATGTTCATATGTATCTATATATACATACATATATAGCTGTATATGTATTGATTGATTAACCTCAGAAGCCAAGTGGATATAGTCACGTTCATCTCTCTCATCTGCCCCATCTTAGCGACTAAAGCTACATAATTAAGAATATTAATCAACCCAATAACCTAAAATCGATCAAATCAAATACAGCATTCAGATTTGGTAGAGGTACCGTAACAAACTATTGAGCATTTAGATATACAATAGACATATGTATCTATTAACAAAACCAACCATTGGCAAACAAGAATTTTCTATTATATAATTCACATTTAAATACTTGTAATGCGTTATAAATTTCAAAAATTAAAAATTCTTTTGCCTGTTTTGTATTCATGAGATTATTAAGTTGAACTTTGTTTAAAACTTGAAAATAAAGTGAAGTGGCTATGGTCTCCGCTCGATCCCCTATGGGGACAATTATGCGAAGATTATTTTTCGCAATTTGAACTTGCTTATTCAACTGTACCCTTATCAACGGCGAGGTAACTTAACGTTTCAACTCCCTGGCATCACATAAACATGGCAGTCTATCGAAAGCTCGAATAAAAAATGAAGCAAGTAGAGTTATTTGCCTGCCAGGTTGAACAGATAAAAAATATATATTCACAAAGGAATACTCTTCAAACCGGACGCGTCGCTGCACGTTAGTGTTGACTGTCTATGTGTCCTAGTGTAATTTTGCTGGGTACGCAATAAAAAAGGAACTTGCGTTATATTTGCACAATGTGTTTATACTGAATATCTGCATTGTTGCACGACGAGTCGCAGTCATTCCACGTCATACCACACCCAATCACATATTTGGGTCAAATCTCACAATATGAGCATCACTCAAAAGCAAATCAAGACTGCAACTTCGTGAAAGCTTGGCATGTGTAGTAAAAAATATATATATTGTACCAAGAGTTGAGTGTTGTGCTGCACAAAAACGATATCTGAATATGTATTTTATGGCTTTAAATGAGTCATGCTGTTGCCTCAGTCAAACAAATTTCAAATTTATATGTCTCAAATTGTCATCAATCCTAATGAAGCATCCAATTTCTTGTGAAAGCCAACTATTTATGACTTGATTGCAATCTGTGCAGTATAAGTCCAAACTAATCCTTAGGGATACGCACAAAAGAATTTATTGCATATATTAACAATTTAACTAGCCAAGGATTTCTTAGCTTTGCACCCATATAATAGTTGTTCGATGCAGCCTCTTGCACATTTATGGTTTTCATGCCGAGTGGTTCACAGGCGCCGTGATTGACTATGTCGAACCTGATGAACAGCGTAGGGAAACCCATGATGATTTAGTGAAGCTACTTACACGAAAGCTTTTGTGTTGCATTCGTTCCGATTAAATAATAATATTTATACGTATTACGGAAACGGAGCAAATAGCAAATAGCAAATCCTCAATACAAATACTGACAAAACAAGAAGTTTGTTTCTGGCACAGAACTTAAGTCGCAATCGAAGCCAATAATTTCGATGAATTAATGAAATTTACAATCATTTATATTAATTGTATAATTTTAACTATGTCCACAAAAGTACACAACACAACAACCGAAAAGCTTATTGATTAAAATGGAAATACATGAAATCTACTCCTCATGAAACTGTGACGAACATCAAACCGCACTAGCCAAGAATAATGTAGAATATTGAATATTGTAATATTGAATTTACTAAGAGCGCACAATGTGTGCTCACATTAGGATTTAACGTGCGATGCATATATAAAGGTAGCATTTTGTGTACTTACCACCAGCGGCGTGGACCAATTCACAAAGCTGGACTATGATGATGACCACATAAGCGATTGTATACCACATGACGGCGGTTGCACTGACGTGGACGTAAGTTTGGGCGTTGGCTTTGGCACTCTACCGACCAAAGGGAACTTCTCTGAACGCCTTCTGGTACGCTTTTTGTTTTGGTTGACACGTCTAATAAAATTTTTCACTCACATACGATTGTCACAATTGCTAAGAAGCTTCACAGAATTTATCGTTCTAATTGCTGGCGCTAATTCTGCTAATTGTGTGCCTTGTCTTTAACTTGATCTAAAAGCTAAAGCTGTTGCAGTTGCTGTTGCTGTTGCTGTTGCTGTCGCTATGACTGAGGCAGAGATTGTGTTGTATGGCAGTGGGGGGCAAGCGGGACTAGATGTGGCCAGGCTGACGTCAGTGTGCAGGTCGAGTCGATATTGGGGCATCATTTCGCGCTGCACAATGCACTTGCTGCCCCGCTTCGCTGCGACTAATTTGTCGCCCACTTTCTTGCGCACTTCCTTATAAATGACTTTTTTATTTCTTGTATGAGTTTCACAAAAATAAATTCACTTTTTTTTACTCTTGTCACAAAAAAAAGAAAGTATTTTGTTGTCCGTTCCACCAAAAACTTGTCAAAATCGCCCGCCGCCGTGGGCAAATCGTGATTACTTGATGCAATTATTTAATGTTTGAAAATGAGCTGTAACGAAAAAGAAAATATATATATATAGATATAGAAGACTCGATTCGTTGGTTAAATAATTTAGTATAATGATTATGTTTAAATAGATACCAATATCGATTCAATACAATAAAAACATATCAAATATAATATTTATTTTCTACAAATGGAATGTTCGCTTACAATGCAAATTGGCTTGAGTAGATCTGAGAACACAAACAATTCGCATATTGAGCAGTGAACACCGTTTTAAATGAACCGATAATCATACAAATACTGCATAGAAAATGATGTGTAAGTTACGTATGCGTACATTATGCTCATATATGTAAATGTGTCTGCTATCTGGATTGGATTGTCCCGGCTAAACGCGCTATCCAATCACTGCACCACAACTAAGCAATCGGCGCCTCCCGAACCAACTACTGATGCTCGTCGATGAAGCTCGCCTTGCCGCCAGAGCAGCTTCTGCACAGTGGGCCAATACCCGAGCATGGCATATGCTTCCGTGTAACTTTCCCCGTGAAGTGCATCACAGCCAAGCAACAACAACATGTATTGAGTAAATATCTCAAATGCACACCACACACTAGAGTTTAATTATGGTTCGAATCTGTGCCGATTCAGTAGTTTTTAATAGACAAAGAAATTTGAATTTACCTCAGTATACAATACACTAATAGGCATTGACTTCGATTTAATGGATTATTAGAATTTAATTAGGGGATTCGAAATTTATTGATCAATATGTACATTGTCATTTGATTGCGCCCACTGTCAGCCCCCTAATTAGCCAAGGGCAGTAATAAAGGGGTCTTAGTTAAATCACAGCCACAAATGCAATGCCATGCCTGAATTGCTTAAATAATTAATTGAGGCGACCCCCATGACAACGAATGGATAAGCGGCTAGCCGGCCAATGATGTTGAGGGGGTGGGGAACATAAACAAATCGTGTCGCGAATGTCCCTGAATAATGCTCTATGTCAATTAGTGAGTACAATTTCTATTTTCTCAATTCATTCCATTGTTGTGGGGCTACCTTACATTAGCTCGTTACCGATCACATCTGTTTGGTGCCATAGGAACAATCGGTCGATTTAAAACCATATTGTGCATAATATTTTTTATTCATTTTTTTGCTTGTGTTCCAGTTGCTGTGAAACGTTAAATCTGTGAACTCTTAAAAGATTATTATAATTACATTTGCATAAAATATTATTGTCAAATAAAAGCCTCTATCTTAGCCAAGATTCACTAATTTCATTACTTTGCATAGCAAATTATAAGTTAAGTTCAAGTTTCCAATGCTAATTAATCTTCTCTTTCGCTTTGGTAAGTTAAAATTCCAGCGAAATAACAATTTGGTCATGTTTATTTTTTTATAAGACTGTTTAATTGAAAATCTAGTTATATCTAAATCTACATTTGAAAATTGTAGATTTACTTTATAATCAAATATTTCCAAGTCAGCCAGTTTTGATCAAAATTTGTTTGTCTCAAGTAACACTTGAATAAATGAGCTTCGAGCTTAAAGCTTAGATAGACTTTGATGAAAGTAGTAAGTAGTAAATACTAAATGAGAATGAGAATATTTGATCTAAACTCATGCCAATGGAATAGCTTAGTTTTTATCCTATTTGGATCAGAAGCTGGGGCACAAGTATATAATAAGTCATCAAACAATCGGGAAATTGCTGTCTAATGCAGAAGTTAGTTTGAAAATTTGATCACGGCGTCACTCTGACCGCCACCGGCGGACACACAGATTATCCACAATGGCGTCTAACAGCCACCCTGTTAATGACAGCCGCCGCAGCAATTTAAAATGGGAGCACCAACTTGCCACAGCTTCAATCGTGTGGCTGCATAATCACATGGCATTTTCTGCCAGAGCCATTGTGCTGAAACGGTCATTGTTTTGGACAAGCCAGGGACTATCTATCTTTGCATTGCATAGGCCCATCGCTCAATAAACCGCAAAATTTGCAACTTGACGATGATTTGGGGCATACAACCAGCGAGTGTACGTTGGCGAGCACGCCTCTTGCCTGTGTGTATGTATTTGTATACATGCCAACCACTGACTGTAAAACTGTTCTGGTTTTCACTTAGCTGCTAGCTGATTTTTGGCGAACATTTATGTCTGACCTTTCATGGGATTTGCAACCACAGCAATGTGGTTTTGAATCGCTTTAGACATTTGGCCAACTATCCACACATTTCAAACAACTTTTATGTTTTGCTGGCTTGGCTTTGTCGAACATTTTTTTAATAACATTGCCAGTGTTCGTAGTTCTACAGTAACAACATACTTTTTTCCCACGCATTGGAAAGACTTAAGCGTGCTTTTAAAGCATTCAACGTCTAGGGTAGAGTACAATAAACCCAAACTTACTAAATATATGGAAAAATTTCAAACAAAACACGGAGCCTGGACTCAAGAATCGTCTGGCAATAATTCATTATTCGGAGCACATAGCAAATTTCTATGTCTCTCTCCCTCACTTCCTCCCTCTCTCCCTGTATGCCGCCATGCAGACGTAGAAGTAGCTGCTGTCGGGGGGCGGCCCGGACGTTCATCAGGCGCCGCTTGCTGTTTACCGATTACCATGAGAATGCACACACATACACACACGCAAACACACACACAAACACGCACAGAATCACATACACACACCGTGGATACAAGATGCGAAAATTATGCTCAAGGCTTACATCCCATACTTGGTCCAGAGCAACAAAGCTAACAGTGAGCAGGCAGCTGACAAACCCAGACGCAACTGAGAGTTTTCTCTCAGTGATTTTTTGCTCTCGCAGCGTTAATTTCTCTCACCAAAAACAGCATCGAAAAACTGTAGCCAAAATGTGCGCTATATGAAATAACCGAGCAGCCGACATCGACGCATGCCCAATCTTCGCTGGCCGAAAACGCGCCCAAACTTTAGGGCCTTGGGGAATCTGGAAGCTGGCCAGGCAACAAAACAAAGTTAACGCTGTTACGTCGTTTCTGCCCTGATGATAGTGATGAGGACTGCTGCATTCAATATCCAATTAACTAAAATGCCACCCCATTACCGCACCATGCAGACCAGAGCAAATCCCCTAATCTAATCTACGACGGACAAATGGCCCGACGGGCGAAAAACAATTTTCGTATCACGATTGTCAGTCATGCGCAGCTGACGCTGCCTTCGACCCCGCCCCCTTTTGCCGACGAGATTCTATAAGAAAAACTTTCAGGCATTTTTGTAGCATATAAAATGCTTAAAAGTTTTTCCCATCGAGTATTTTAAAAATAAATATATACATATATATATATATATATACATTTATATATTATTTTATAAATTTATAAATTTGACTCTATATTTTACAAAATTTTCTTTTATATTATATCTATACAGATTATTTTCAATTAACTATTATTAATATAATGCACAAAGATAAGTTAATATGAATATATCACTGTATCCATAAACATAGCCAAGTCCACTAACAGATAACATAACAATAATATTTCTACAGTAAAGAATTAAAAGATTGTTTAAAAAGGACCTAAATTATATTTGAAAGAACTAAGGCCATCTACTATAAAATATTATGGACTACGAACTTTTTCTACACGTAAGAAAGAAACTTTTTAACACTTATTGATGCGTTGGCAGGCAAATCAACTACGAAATGTATGACAAGTTACTGTGTGTATGGCTAGTTACTGATTGCCACCGATTTCGGCAGTTTACAACTGCAAAAAACTAATGATATTCTTGGAATTTGAGGTAAATGGTGACAATGAATACAAAGACCAAGATATATTGTCACGGCTGACTGCTCAAAAACCAATCTGATAAATTGAACATCTTTGAGTAAGCTCTGTGCATAGAACAATTATAAATTAGCCCTATGCATAGAATTTAATTTGGACTGTTTCAATCAAAAATTGTATATACCTATACACATTAAAATACATAAAGCATTGTCTAACAAATTAACCAAAAAAAAAGATATGCACACATATAAGCAAAAAATGTGAAAGAATGCAGCGCCTGTAAGCATGCAACGCTTTTTGTCCATTTGTTTGTTGACCCGGACAACCCAAAGCATAGCATGTGTGTATACACATACACATACACATATGTATGCATGTATGCATGCATGTATGTATGTATATATGTATATATGTATGTATGTATGTATGTACATTCGTACGTCTAAAAGCATGCGAGTACTTGTGCCCGTGGTCTTTTACATTTGTGTGTGCCTCTGTGTGTGTATGGCTGTGTGTGTGTGTGTGGCTGTGTGTGTGTATGTGTTTGCGTGTAGGATTGCATGTGTGTGTGTGTGTGTGTGGGTCTGTGTGCCAAAGCAATTGCTAATGCCCATTGCTCTTGGTACTAGGCAGTACAATTAGAGATTCTTTTTATGATAGTTATAATATTAGTTACCTATCCCTTTTGTCCGCAATTGGTGTCCCTGGGTTTATTTAATGTATACTTTTTATTTATTGGTTAGAATTTATTTATAATTTATTGCACGTAGCTAGTAAATTAATTTGTAGCGCTGTCGTTTGTTTTTAGCATATGACTATTCGCTTTCAGATTTGAAGATTTGTTTGGAGCACACTTAACTACATGAACACTTTTTGTTTGTCATTTAAGAGCAAACGGTAAAAAAAATGGCAAAAAATCTTTTATAAAATATTTTTCTATCGTATTAAAGGTGCAGTTTTTTTCCCCCGATTGCTTAATGAGTGGGTTGGTTGCTTGATTGAATGCGCCTGCTCACCGAATCGCAATTATGTGTAATCGCAAAATTTTATCTTTGTTTGCTTGTCATTTTTTTCTTTTTTTCTTTCTTTCTTATTATCCAAGGACCATCTGTAGTTGTGTGTGTGTTCGCCTTTAATTGAATTGATGTCCCCTGTGCTGTTGCCGTTGCTTGTATTTATTTGTCTGGGTGTGTGTGTGTGTTTTTTTTATATATATATATTTATTTTTCTTTTTTGATTTTCTTTTTTGCTGGTTCTGACTCCGGTTGTGGCTGTGGATGCGGCCGTTGACAGTGGCTATACTCTGGCACTATTATGTTATGGTTGCTGTTGGCGGTGCTATAGCTGTCGTCACTGATTTCCCGTTGCCACTTTCCGCGATTGCAAACAACGTTCTAAAGCGCTCGCATACGTCTGCAGTCTGCAGGACATGAGCACGCGACATAGGCACGGCACACGTCCAAAATCACCCGAGTTCGAGCAACATCGTCAACAACGACGCAGTCGCATATGCATACGAGCGTTACGCTCAGCACTTGCCAATTTGGCAATGAACAATTGAGCATTCTGGAGCCGGCTTCAGTTTGGAGTCTGAGCCACCAGCATCGCAGTTTTGCTCAATGTTGTCTCTCAACATATAAGCTCTCTCTCTCTCTCTCTCTCTCTCTCTCTCGCTCTCTCTCTCTCTCTCTCTCTCTATCGCTCACTCTCTGCACCTCTTTTGTTTTTGTTGGTGCTTTTCTTTGGTCCTATTCAGCCAAAGCCCTGTGTAGTTGTAAGTGGCTCCTGCTGGTCTCTTATTAAGCGCGTTGCTGACTGTAAATTTGCGGCATCTCTATCTCATTTGGGCTCTATATCTCATACTCTCGGTGGGTTCTGAGGGCGATGTAGGCCAAAATCTTATAGGGATGGGGCGGAAGCATCAACGCCCCTGTTTTTTACACGATGGTATGGACTTATCTAGCAAAAATGGGATATTTTGTAGATACGAAAGAAAGCACACGCACACTGATGCAGTCGCACACATGTCGATTCATGCCGACACCAAAGTTTCTCAGTCATCTAAAATACATACAACTACAACTACAGACATAGCGACTGGCTCAAACATTGAGAGCACAATTTTGGAGCACTCAGCGGGTCTCGAATATATTGACGCACACAACAAAATAACAAAACGAAAACCAAAACAACAAAAAATTAAGTTGTTTTAGAGTTATTTCAAAAAGTTGCCAAAAACTTTTAATTGGTTAGGTGTTGTTTGCCGTAGTTGGTGTTGCTAGCTTATGCTATTGTCTAGAGTGGCGAGCTTCAGTTCAGTAAGCAGAATTAAGATACCAATATCAGTTAAGCAAAAATTACGTTTAAACAACTGAATGGGTTTATATCTACAAGCAAATCAAACCAAAAATGTGAACAATTGGATATAATTGGGAATTGGCACCTCTACTCAAAGAGTTACTCTGCTTGGCTAATAGCTCAGTGAAGTGCAACATTACAAAATGAAAAGGAATTCCGTTGCCGTATCTTAGCTCACAATCAGCTAAAAAGCAAAAACAGGACCAAGTGTTAATATTGGCACCTGTATTCAAAGAGCTACAATGTTACACGGAATTTGCCTTTTGCTAGCTTAGTTAAGTGCAGCATGGGAAAATTGAAAAGAATTTCTCGTCTTCCTTTAACCCAAAATCCGATAAACAGAAAAACTCATGAACAGGAAGGATGCATATTTCCAGGTTTGCAACCCATCGACAAAGTGCTTTCTGTTTAGCCAACTTACACAGAATTAACCTTTAATTAGACAAGAATTGACATGGGCATAATGCAACTATAAAATATGAGTGAACATTTTCATATCAGCAGATAGAAAGCACTGATTTCAGCAGAACCCGTGCACAAATCGTCCTCACATATATTAATATATATATAAATGTGCGGAAACTGGTATAAAAGAGAGATAATCAGCAAACACGTTGATTACTGCTTTAAATCCTATTACACTTTAATAATTTATTGTTGACATTAATACGATAGATTGGGTTAATCATTAATTTCTATTTTAATTACCTAAATAATGTATCTAATTTAAATATATATATATATTTATTTTTATACTTTTAGTTGATAAAAACTTTCCCAAAAAGTGTGAACTGTTTTGAGTCCAAATTAAATAAATAAATAAGCGAAATTAAATATAACAATAAAGGATTTGTTTTTGATTTTGATATAAATCATACTTTGAATTGAATACCACAGCACCGATTATGAAGCAAAAAACTGCTCGATAGTACAATTTCGAGAAAACGATACAATTAGCTTCTATTGTTTTCTGGCAGCGAGTGTTGTTTGTATCTGTGAATCCCCAGGCTCAGGCAACATTAGCATCGCTCAAATATAATTGCAGATGGTATTGTCGTCAAAAGGTCTGAAATGTGCTCTTACTCAGATATGCAGCTTACGAATAAAAAATAAATAAAGATAATTGATTATTAATAATGTTTCTCATTCTAGCCAACCGTCTTAAGTCGCCGAGGCTTAGTTGCATAGGAATTCGAAGAGCAAGACAGGATTTGAACCGAGCCAGTGCTACAACATTAACTAACAATAAAGTTCACAGAGCCAAGCTCTTTGACTAATTGCCTAAATACACTTAATTAATTGTTTAATTATTATAATGTCTTTTTTCTATTTGTTTTTTTTTTAAACGAATACTTGGTTTTTATTAGCAACTCATATAATAGTAAAATTAAAGTAAGCTTTACGCTGACCATTAAAGAATGAAATAAATATAATCTGTGCGATGAAATTTTCACTTTTATGCAAACATACAAGCATATTCCAGTATGGCATGTACACATACGCTTACATGTGCAAACACATATGTACATATGTACATACATACATATGTAAGTTCGTTAGAGCAAATTCCGGAATTCCGGCAAATACGAGTAAACAAAAATTGAAAATTTACATGAATTGAAGGCTGTCAAATTCAATAATATGCGATTTGCAAACCTAATCAAGACCCAAACTTTCAAACTACCCTGCCAAAAACAGTCTCTACACACCCTAAACAAATCTTTGCCTCCCTGAGGAAGCAGTCAGCGCAGAAAACTATGCTACACTTTTTGACAACATATTTGTTATTTAGGAGGTTCCCAATTTACTAGTTGAACCTTTGAGGCATACATAATTAATAGTCGTTGTAAATGGAGATGAACTGAAAGGGATGGGCAATCAAAAGAGATACCAAAAGACAGACTCAAACGCGCAAGCACTCACACACACACACAAAACAGTGAACTTCGCCCTTTACCAACAATTTAGCTTCACTAGCTTTCCTCGTTCATTGCCTTTTGTTATTTACACACACACACACATAGACACATAGACACATAGACACACACCCACCCACTGTTGCAAGCAGAGTCATTCGCCACACCTGTGTGTGAACAATGTGTACTAGCTGCAAACAGCCAAGGAACATGCTTCTTTCTCATTATTGCAGACTAATTAAAAGCTTAAGCAATAAGGAAGTGCCCTTGAGACGACATAGCCGAAATCGTCTTATAGCAATCGCATATCTTTTCAACATTATTAAATTAGCGTATGCAGTGATTGTTATCCAATTGAAAACACACACTTAAAAGATGTATCCAATAATCAAATGATGATGATAAATGAATATATATCTCTGATTTTATCGTCACTCGATCTTCACAGCACAAAAAAGACGATAAGAGAAGAATACGGCAAATCAAACTGTGAGAGCAAATCAGACCCGCCCACAATTGTAAAATCCTACTCAAGAACAACATAATAGTATTATCATCACTCCAAATCCACTTATCACTGAATTTATAGAAGCATACTCGTATATGCTACGTATACTTAATTTATTTCAAGATAATATTGGTAAATATGATTGTGTCAACTTTAGCCGTACTTTAAGTTTTTTCTGCTGCCCAAATATGCATTTAAGAAAGGTCAAAAAAGCGATGTATGTATATATATTGTACAAGTGTACATATCTTCATTTACATATATACATATATATATATATATATGTGTGTGTGTGTGTGTGTGTGTGTATGTGTACACATGTATGTGTTGTCTTTGGCTTCATTTACAACTTTGCACAACATTGTAAACATAATAACGAGATGCCTTGCGTCGCTGCTGTTGCTGTTGCCGCAGTTGCCGCTGTTGCTGCTTCCACGATTGTTACATGCTGTCTGTGTCTGTGTTTGTGTCTGTGTTTGTGTGTGTGTGTGAGTGTGTGCGTCAGAGGTTAGGCGGGGTGGCAACGAAGTCTGGCATCAGCACCGCACATCAGCTGCAAAGAGCGGCGCTCACTACTCTCAGCAAGTGGCTGTGGAGTACCTGCCAAGAAGACCAACGCCAACTATTGACATAGTGACACAATCAGACCACACAAACAGCGCTCACACACAGACACACACAGACACACACACACACAGCACACACATACAAGCATGCGTGGTTCGGTAATATTAGCACATCGCTCGTAGCGCAGAGCATATGCCGACAACTTGGCATTTTGGGAAAGGAGCGCGAGCACTAAGTAAACACACACTCCTTATTCCTCGCTGAATAACTAGGCCAGCCAGCTGGAGCTGCAGCCAGCATCCATCAGTAGCTCGCTTGGTTTCGTTGGATGCACAGCACGGCGTTTGCCGACACACGACCTCGTCCGCGGCCGATGTGCGCGTGAGCATTTGCGCAGAATCAGCCGAGCTCTGCTCTCGGAGTGCTCGAAACCTCCTGTTTTCGCCTATCCATCTCATTTCCACTCTTTCTCTCTCGCTCTCTCGCTGGCTCTCCTTCTCTGTTTTTCTCTTTGTCTGCTTTCTTAGGTGATGTTGGGGTGTAGGTTATTTTTTATAAAATGTTATTGTTCTGGTTTGCTACAAGTTAGGACATTTTTATTCGGCTTTCTACGCTCTCTCTCTCTCTCTATCCAGCGCTCTCTCTCTCTGTCTCTCTATTTCACACACACACACACACACACACAAGCACACACAGTCTCTGCGTGAGAGTGCAAGCATTGACATTTGCTGTTTGTGTGGCCAAAATGAGCATGGGTATGAGCATTGACGATTTGGGAGTGAAGATTGTGAAAAGGGGGTTTCTGTTGTTGTTTCATGCGTACGGTGGCGGGGGCGGGTGGGGTGCGTTGAGGGTTAGGCGGCATGGCTCTGAGTGCCTGACTGCGCGCACTGGTGCCCAGCCTGGTTGTTTCTGGCAACTGCTGGCATACCATGCCACATGCTTGAGATATTTTTAGTGTTTTGTCACACAAGCAGACATCTGTTTCTGAAATACTTACACACATACAAAAACGCGCAGAAATATAATTAAGATGTGGAGCCAACAGCAAAAGAGCTCCGTATGCAGACACACACACACACACAGACACACACACACACATACACACACTCTCGCATATGTAAATGCATACACACATAATTTGTTGTGTATATATATATATATTCATGTACTTGTACACATGTAGGTACATATGTATGTAAATTAGTAAGAAGTACATATTTATGTCCATGCACGGACTTCAAGAATTAGGCACAAGCAATTTTCGGGTGTTGCTCTTTGTGGTGCCAAATAGTCCCCGCCGACATGTACCAAATCTATTAATCTTAGCAATTTGCAACACACAAAAAAACACACACACACATAAAGAAAACACATAGAAAAAAGCATAAAAAAGAAAAAAAAAAACAACAACAATAACAAAAATGTATCCTAATATTCAAGGACACCTAGTCCTAGGCCCTTGTATTCGTAGCACAAATGCCTACACACACTTTGGCACAGCTCAACCGAGTACTCATAGAACTCATAGAGGGCCCAAAGATGCGCTTGCGTTGTCATCTTCAAGATGATGCTGTTACCGCTTTTTTGTGTTTGTTTCTTTTATTTTGTTGTCGTTGCTGTTGTTGTTGTTTTCCTTGTCTTTTTTAAGGCCATGACATGACACATGTCTTGACAAAGCGCATAAGGGTATTCCCAAGAACATTTATGATGATGCACACATGTATATATAAAACCAATTCTTAATAAAAACTATACACGGTATACATAAATACAAAGTTTTTGTTAATTTCGTTATGTTAACCATTATTCATCTGTTATCCATTTAAATAAAAAGTTTTAAATCAAATTATACTGTGCTGCAATATCTGTGCAACAAAATGAAAAACGAAAAAATGCCTGAAAGGAAACCAATCAATATGCACAAGTTTTGAAATTGAATTTGTTTTGTGTTAAATAACGAAATGGTCCGCTTAGGGATGAGCCTGTCGTAGATTTTCGTACTGCCAAACTTTGTTTGCATTCCAAAATGTTAAGTTACAACTTTATTTATACTTTATTTGTACGCATTATTTAAAAAATATAAAACTTATAATAATTAAAAATATAACAAATATTACAAAAATATATATTAACGTTTTTATTTTCAATTTTAATATTTAAAAGTAATCTGTGAGTTTTCTTTCTTTTCGATAAAATATAAATTGTGCTCTAAAGATAAATGAAATAGAATATAGACGTTAAGTGAAAGGTTACTCGAAAACATGCTGGGCAAAATTATGAATTGTCGGATTTTCTGTCTGATGGTATCAAAAAACATAAAAAGCCGAAGGAAGCGGAAGCTAACCCTCCTTGCGGCGATGATAATGCCTGCGCTATTTTCATTTTTCATATTTGTGCTGCGATTTGTGCCAGACAGTTCGGGTCTCTCGATGACCACATTAAAAACTATACAATATGAAATGTGGTGGCAATCACTTATCACTCAGATAAACAAGCGTCGCGATGAGATGGTCAAAGAGCATAAAACGTAAGTTGCACAGACTTTAATACAATAGTCGTTGAAGGAATATGTTGATTTAGCAATTTGCGTATTTTAGTTTTCAAAGCAATGTCTTCATACCAAAAATAACTGTAGGGTATGCCCCAAACGCGACAGCTGGAATCAATCAACTTGTTGAAGGCGCGGCACGGGCCATGTCCATGGAGGCGACACAGATCTACAGCTGCAGTGACTGCGAGACGCTGCGCATTCGGGCAACCGCAGAGCATTTTATTGCCAGCGTCTGTTTTCACGATGTGGACGAGTTGCAGCGCGGTCTACCCCAAAAGTTACATTTTTCAATATTAATGCCATCCGAGCTGAGGTTCTATGAGGACACCTGGATAGGCGATAGCTGGAGAGTGAACACCATGTTTGGCAACCCATCAAGCGTATCTAGCTATGTGCTGGAGGGCTTCACATCTTTGCAGTATTACATTAGCAGTGAGTACCTGCGCATAGCATCCGGCAATGCTGAAATACCGGAAGTGCTCCTTCGTCCCTATGAGTCAAATAAGGCCGTTCAATCGCTAATTGGCGATAGCATCGATGCGTCTGTATTAGTGCTTCTACTCGGATTCATGTTTCCAGTCACAATTTTAACAAAGGTTCGTACTTCAAGTGTATATGCATAAGGCCATCAAGTAAGCATTTTGGCAAAAGTCTCAAAATGGCTCTTTAATAGTATGTTAAAAGGAGTTTTATTTTGATGGTGCATCATTTTCCACAAAAGTCTCAAATTTGATATTTCATAGTACTCGTATGTTTAAAGAAGTTAAATTTGAATGCTAAATTTCTAATTTTTTTTTGTATTCAGCTTTTTATCTTTTCCTATTGTAAGTCGTAATAATCATGTTAAGTCTTTATGAATACTACATAACTCCTAGTGTTGTGTTACGCTCTATATTTGCTCTATATTTTTGCTATTTTGCTTAAGCCCATTAAAAATTTATAAAATGGGTATAACAGGCAGAACAGAGGAAGTAAGGAAGCCCGACCGATAAAATATATAAATTCTTGATCAGGATCAACAACTGCCCCCGTTTCATATATATCGATACATATCGATTTCCGATAACATTAAAAGCCACAAGTTGAAAGTTCTTATTAATATATATTATGGCTTGACATATTATTGATTAGCTGCACAAATTCCATCAAGAGCGGATAAGAAAAATCCATGTTGTAGTCGATTCTAACTTGTTTTATCTTATTTGTATCTTGGCAAAAGTCATCAAATTCTAACTTCTTTTTGGCCACAAAATACACCAACACCCACACTCACTTTGCACAATATCCATATCCTGTCTATAAGTGTTTTTCATATTGTTTTGCGACAGGAAATTGTAGAGGACCGCGAACAGTCAATTCATTTTGCACTGGATAAAAACCATGCCGGCACACGATGGCAATTTGTCGCATGGTATTTCAATGGCTTGTGGCTGCTGGTCATAGCCTGTGTGAATCTTACCCTGGTGCTTAAGGTATGCCGCCTATTGATTTGTTGGCCTTAACAGTTATGCTTAAGATAATCACTTGTAGATTGAGTGGAGCGGTTACTCGTCGGTCTTCAAAAAGTGTCCATGGTATATAATGTTGTTCTTCTTGACGTCCTATGTTGTCTCCGTCGTAGCTTTCTCTTTACTTATAGCCGCCACAATGCGCACCACCAAAATGGTGGTAGCAATGGTGCCAATCTACTGGATACTGGCCCCGCTGCCACTAATCCTAGGACAGTCGTTGGACTCAACGTCAAATGCTGTGTTATTTGTGGCCTCTTTTCTATTGTGCAATGTGACAATGTCTCAGGGATTGAGGCGCATGTTGTACTTTGAGCATGACACTAAAAACATGAATGTCGAACAATATCTGAAGACCACTCTGATGATCAACGATCCAACGCTTTTAATGTTTATCGGCGCTTTTTATGCCCAGACCTTTGTGTATGTCCTGCTGGCGGCGATCTTCAACGGCAATGTCTGTCCCTGTGGACAAAAATATATCAAGTGTACGCCATGCCGACTCCTGATGTTAAAGCTACACAGATGGGTAACTCAACGACAACGGCGGAAAAAACAAGTCAGGCTAAGCACAATCGAGCTCAAGGAGAAGCTGCAGAAGGACATCACTGAACTCATGAAACAGACTGAAATAGTGGATCCGCTCAAAGACCGGACACAAGAGCAAATACCAAATAAGATAGCAACTCAGCAATCTAGAACAGAAGATGATAAGGAAACTAGCACCAGTTCCAGCAGCGAATCCGATATCATTACAGAGCTTGGCACACGTCAATATTTACTGGACAAACAGCTATTGGTTTGGTTGAGTAACCATGAACTTGATGTTGAAAAATCATCAGAAAGCGAGACGGATCCAAAAGGAAATGTACCCAAGTTTTATATGCAACAAGCGACACATGAACTGTCCACTGAGCCCGCCGAAGAGATCGAATCTAGCAATGTGGAAGAGGATGAAGTAGCGGAAGACGAAGACGATGAAAGCCGTCCGATAGTCATTGAGTTCAAAAACGTTTGCAAAATGTATGCGAAAACATTTGTGGTGCACAACTTTTCGCTGAAGGTGTATCAAAATGAAATGCTAGTTATACTTGGACACAATGCGGCCGGAAAAACAACCCTATTGAAGATGGCCGCCGGCCATACGCAGCCAGACTCTGGCAGGATATTCATTCAGGGCTATGATGTGATGCAGCGACCCTCGACTGCCTTCGATCAAGTTGGCATGTCACTGCATAGCCCGAATCTCTACACCGAATTCACATTCGTCGAGCATCTGATCTACTTGTGCCGCTTGCGGGGTCTTTCTCGCCACCAGTCGCAACAGGATGTCCACTCGTATCTGCGCTGCATTGGGGCAGAGGAGCTCGGCCAGTCACCCGTCACGATGCTAACGCCTGGTCAGAGGCGACTCTTGCAGGCACTGTGTGCATTTGCCGGACGTACGAGAATTGTGCTGCTCGATATGCCGCTAGAAGGCGTGGATGCGGAGAAACAACGCCTCTTCCAGAAATTCGCATTGCGCGAGCGGCAGCATCGCACGATCTTGATGACAACAAACTTGCCCCATGTGGCCAGTAAACTGGGTGATCGGATTGCACTCCTGGTCAATGGATCAATGCTTGCATGCGGCAACGAGAGGCGTCTACTGCAAATGAATAAGAATGTTTATCGACTGGTAAGCAGAATTAAATACACCCAGAAGAAAAATAGCCTTAAATTTTTGAAAATCACCATACTTTTAGAGGCATGGATAGCTCACCTTATTGTTCAGAAAGTAGATATATCTGAACTGTGATTTTGGGGTTTTTCTTTGCTTAATTCCGGCGCGTATATTTTAAAAGTAAATCGAAATATGTTTAAATTTCAGAGTGTTTTTTTTATTATACATTATATTATATTATACTATATTATTATTAAATATTATAATTTAAAGATTTTACATTTACAAACGTTTTGTATAGTTTATAAATTCATAAGTTTAAGTTTGAAAAACTTACGATTCTTAGATGATTCGGATCCATCGTTGGCAAGTATTTACAAAAAAAAAACAATAACATATTTGGAGTCCGTATATGGGATTGTAACAAAAAATTAAATTGGTTTGCAGCAACATATCTGTGTCTATATTTGTAATGGTTATTGGCTTTATTAGGAAACACAATTTTGTGTATGTTTTCCCTTCATTAATATTTAGTGTGTCTTGCAGGTTTGTTCTCTGGGCATCATGTGCAGCTTTCAGAAGCTGTTGGCATTTTTCACCCAGCTCATACCCCGTATGCAGCTCGAGTCCAAATTGGGTGATACGGCCGTCTTTGTAATTGAGGATTGGGACTTTGGCAATTTGTATACATTATTGAATTTGCTGGCAGCAAACAAGAAAGAGTTGCGACTAGATAGTTACCAGCTAATGTCGAACTCTCTCGAGCACCTTCTACTCAAGGCCACGATGTATAAGCCGACAAAGGGCACGGCACGCGAGAACAGCACATTGCCCATGCTGGCCAGTCGGTTGCATCACGTCGAACAGGTACAGCATTTGACAAAAAAGGAACAGTTCGTGATAAAAACCGTACGGGTGCTGAACCACATTGAGGTGGTGCTGCGCAAGTGCTTTCTCCAAGACGTACGCAACTATGCGCTGGCATTGATGCAACTTTGTCTGCCCAGTCTATTGTGCGCCTGGAGTCTATCCATGCTCAATGTACGACAAGAGCGCCAGGCGATTCCAACAGTCCCCATGACAATGAACCGCTTCAAAAATCCGATTACGTTGCTGAGACAAAAGCACTCGGACGTGAATGCTGTGCGGGCAGCGGGTAAACACTATTTCGATTACGCCACACTCGGCCAGCGGATTATCCAAATTGAGCCGAACATTGAATTAATGAAGTTCATGCGATTGCATATGGCAGAGAACATGATAATTACCGATCTAAATTTCGTTCTGGCGGCCAAATTTAGCGACGAATCAGTTGAGGCGCTTTACAACAATAAACTGATGAATGCGGCGCCAGTCAGCCTGGCACTGGTGATGGACGCATTGGCAGTGTGGGTTCATACTGCTCTCCCAGCCACTGCCTACCTTCATTTGCTAATATCATGTTATCTACACATTCATATGTATCTTTGCAGTGGATTTGTGAACTCCAGTTCTGGCATCAGTGCTAAGCTTGAGTTGCTGCCCTTCGCCACACTGCACACGACATATCTGAGCAGTGACGCCAGCCGCTTGTACGAGTTGCTGTGCGCCGCAACCAGTTTATATTTGTGTTATGTTTGGACGTTGTCGCTGCTGGATGTCGGCGAGGGGCGTGAGACGGCCCACAGACGCGTGGAGCTGATTGGTGGCATGCGTTATGGCACCCTAAGCGTTGCCAACTTCATTTATGGTATGCTCAAGATAGTCGTCAG